>CP125973.1:87120627-87567924 GCA_030063025.1 Avena longiglumis | reverse complement strand
CTGAACAGCGCCGCCTAAAGGAGCAGTTCGCTCCCGCTGATCGATCGTGATAATCGATTCCACCGCTGGTTCGATCGTTGTTTCTCGACGCCTACCGGTATAACCAGATCAAATGGTCAGTCGAGGACGAGGAGAAGACGGCGCTCATCACGCCATTCGAGCCTCACATAATCGCCATGACCTTCGGCTCAAGAACGCCGGAGCAACCTACAAATGCATGCAAGAATGCCTCACAGCCAAATTGGTCAGAACATCCACGCTCACATCGACGACGTGGTCGTGAACCGCCGCCAAGGCGACCCACCACGACCCAGCGTAGACCTTCGCCAACTGCCGAAGGTACAAGATAAAGCTCAATCCGCTAAGCGCACCTTCGCAGGTACCACCGTAACCATCGATACGCTGCTCCAAACGAGGGATCGAGGCAAACCCAACGAAGATCGACACGATCGCCTCGCTCGGCAAGCCCGAAACTCGCGCGACGCCCGTGCCGGGTCAGTAGCGGCTCGGCCAAGTTTATCTCTCGGGCGGAAAAGGCGATGCCCCTATACCGCCTGAAGTAAGAACCCCACCTTCCAAAGGGATAAGGAGGCGACGCGCCCGCGACCTCAAAAGGTGCTACCGCACCACTACTCACGCACCAAACCGACAAAGAGCCTATGTGGTTTACGCCGCGGGCCCGAGCGCCGCTGTCATGTGAATGGTCGCCGAATCCACTGGGAGGAAGGAAAGGAGCGCCTGGCCCAATGCCGTGTACTACATCAGCGAGGTTCTCACCGAAGTCGCGCCAACATACCCACAAGACGTAAACCGTATACGCGTTCAGTGGCTCACGCGCCGCCAAGATTACTTCCGTGGAGCACCCGATCACGGTCGCTCTCAAAGACCACTACAAGATATCATCCGAATCGCGAGGCGATCGGCGGTCGCCATAATGGCCGCCGAGATCGGGCGCCCACAACATTAAATACGAGCCACGAAGGGCGATTAAGTCGCACGCAGCATTTCCTCGCCGATCGGGAAGAGGCCCAAAGCGAGAAGCCGCCGCATTTCCATTATCGAGCCTCGACTTCGACGGGTCCAAGAACGCGGACGGCGCAGAGCGGGATAGTGCACCTCACCAAAGGCGATAAGTTCGCCACATCCTCCGGCCAATTCACACGCCCGCACCAATAACATGGCTGAATACGAGGCCCTACTTCCACGGCATGCGAAAGCCGCAGCGAAATGAGCGCCAATCGCCTTCATGCTACGGAGACTCCGACCGTTATGGGCAAGTCGCCGCAGACCGACGCCGCCCCCACTCATGGCGGCGCATCGCCAAGAGGGCGACAGCGCGGCGCCACTTCACCGCCACTCCGCCGAGTGGATCGACAGAGGAAAACGAGGAGGCCGACGCCTTCTCGCATCGGGCTCGGCCGACCGCACCACTCCGGCTGTTCCTCGACAATCTTCACGCCATCAGCCTCTCCCGGAGATCGACATCGAGTCCCGCTCAACCAGAGGCAGCCTTGGTCGCACTTCATCACCGAGCCGCATTTATCGACCAAGCCTTACATCGCTTACCCGAAAACCCCGCACCGCCAGCACGAACAAATGTTTCGAATGATCGTCACGATGCAAGTCTTACACCATCATCGACGGCCAGCTACACAAGCGCAAAGTCACCGGCGAAACCAACGCTGCCCAACCTACCAAGGACGCAAAATCCTCCACGACATCCACTCAGCGATCGCGCCACCACGCCGCCGCCTCGTCGCCAAGGCTATGCGACACGGCTTCTATCGCCCACCGCGACACGCCGACGCCGACATCGCCCAGCCGCGCCGGTGCCGTACGCCAATCGACGCATGTACCGAGCTCGGCGCCAAAACAATCCCCATCACCGCCATTCATTGTGGGTATGGACATGGTCTACCTTCAAGAAGGCCCCTCTGGTTACACCACCGCTGGTCGCCGCCGACAAGTTCACGGCGGGTAGAGGCTGCCAATCCGAAATGCAACGGAAGACCGCCACTAAGTTCCTACGCGAGCTCATATACCGCCACGGGTTCCCCAACAAAGATCATCACGACAACGCACAAACTTCGCCAAGGGCCACATAATTCTTTGGCGAAGAGCACCACATCCGCCGACCGCATTAGTCGCACATCCTAATCCAATGGCCAGCGGAACGAGCCAACCAGCATCCTCCACGGCCGGGCCGCGACGGTACCACCACTGAAGGCATCCGGATGCTGGGTCGACGAGCCCTCCGTTATCCGGGGAATCCGCACTGTCAATGTGTCGACGGATTCACTCTTCTTCATGGTCTACTACCGGCGCTATGCCCACCGACTAACACGACTCGCCGCGGTCGTCCACTATACGGAGGCGAACGAGCTGGCCCGCCAAGACGGGTTAGACTAACTCGACGAAGCACGCGACCGCCTCGATCGCCAAGACCGCCATTTATCGCCAGGACTCGTACCACAGCCGGGTGAAAACCAAGACCTTCCAGAAGGCGACCCGTGTTACGCCTCATCCAGACAAGAAGGCATGCACAAGCTCTCCCTCCGTGGAAGGCCCGTCGCTTATTGGGCGCCAGACTTAACGAAGTTTACCACCTGCCGACGTCTTCAAGGACGGCGAACTCGAAGCTGCTATGGAATGTAAATCTCCGAAGTTCTATTCCTAGAACCCCACATATGTACTTCCAAATAAGTATGAATAAAAGAAACTTATCAAGAAAAATTGCTTCATTTCCATGACTTGTGCCACTCAAGACTGTAATTAATGCAAGGTCATGCTAAAATACGTAAGTCAACCCTTGGTACAAATGATCGCATCGGCAGAAAAGGATGTAAGAGCACCGAGTCATTTCGGTCTTGCATCGTCTACTAAAAACGCCAATCCCGAGCTCCCATTGAGTCGCTTAGCTCGATCGGGTTTTACTAACCAAGACAACTGTCCTCGCTTCACACGACCCGGTCCTCCGCATCCTCTGTAGCGACTCTGAACGGCTAAGTACCACGCCGGGATCGAATACCGTCACGCGACGGACAGGAACACGCCAAGTAAGAGAGCACGCTTAGACTTCGCCACGCGACTCCACCGGGCCAGGCAGAGTGACGCTACCACACCAACGCTACCCTCAACCACCCTCGAGTCGCGCCTTGAACTACTTCGTACCACGCCGACTATTTACCGCCTCGTCACAGACGGAAAACGTAAAGTACAACTTGGGAGTCGCTTTGCATCGCTCTCGAGCTCTAGTAGTCGACTAAACTAACAACACACATGATAAACAATAAACATCATATATGAGGTGAACCCCACAAAAGGGCGGACGCGCTCGGGGACTCACCCAAAATCAATCCAAAACACACAAACAAATAGCAAAATGAACACAACGTTCCATTCAATCGCATATCGCATTGTCTTACATTACAAAATATGCCTACTCGGTAATCGCCAACACATCTAGGCAAACTACACTATTCTCGAAGCTGACGACGAGGCGCCAAAGATCCCGCCGCCACGGATGAACGCGTGTACGGGTTTGACGGATACGCTGCCGCCCCACCCGCCATCGCCGAGCGGAAAGGCTGCTCAACCTTGAAGTCGCGATGCGGCGGCTCGGGTCGTTACGCGACGACCGCTTCTCGGTAGGGAGGTCGCCCATCGCCAGACGCCCGAGCACGCTGGCCAAGACGCTCGCAGCTTGAGAACTCGGACAGATCCACCGGCCGACGAAGGTACCCACTGCCATTCCGCCGTCGAGATCAAGTCCTCGTGAAGTGGGCGAGTCCAAGGCTCATTGCCGACGCCCGCGACGTAACGCCGATCGCCATGAACTTCTATTTATCATGGGCGCCTTTCTCCAGTACTCCCACACCTCAACGAGGTCACTGAATAACTCTGGGCGACATCTCTGAAGGTAGGCGGATGTGTCGCCGGCCGCTGAAGTCGACGAGCATGCTTACGATTCCCTCGGCCCAGAGAATTCGCTTCTTCTGGCGCCCAATAACACGACTCATGAGAAGGAGACAAGTATGAGTACCATGGAAACCACAAACAATACAACCAAAAGATGGAAGACGACTCACCAAGCAATGGGCGGGCGAGTCCCGTGATGAAACTCAAGCGATGTATGATCGCCCCAAGCCCAACAATGAGGGCTTCCGACGCCTTTTCATCTTCCGCTACCGAATGGCTTCGCCGCCTGTCACGAGCTTGCTTCTTCTTTTGCCTCCGCACAAGGCCGAGGTCGGCGATCTTCCGTCAAGCTAGTTTAACGCATCAAGACCGCCCAGCCTCTCCAACAGGACAAGCCCCGGCGAGCCACCTCCGCACAGCAACAACTCAAGCTCCTTGTTTGCTTCTTGAGAGCGGCCACCTTTTCAAGACGCTGCATAGCCTAATCGCCTCACGACTCCAAATTGCACTGTGACATCTCCAAAGTCAAGATACAATTCCTTTAGAGGCCCACCCGCTAAAATTTAGCGGGTACGCACTCGGGACCGGTGGCGGTCACAAATTCAGCGCCCACCCGCTAAAATTTAGCGGTGTGCACTGACCGGCATCACGAAAATTCCTCGCATATCCGCTAAAATTTAGTGCATACGCATCAGACCGGATTCAAAGAACAAACAGTAATAATAAGAATCAAGCCGCTACACCGACCGATCCTCGGGACCGGAGGTACCTGGATGGCCGCACAAGCATGCCGTGAAGTTGCACCGGCCCACAGACGCAGCAAATACGGCGTGCCCGCGACGCTGGTCGATTTCAACGTTGATGGTCCTCGAGCGGGGCTGGGGTAGCCCCACTTACGCCGCCTTGGTCGTGAAACTGGAAGGTAGCATCGAGGCGCCCGCGAAGTCGCCTCCTCCAGGTAAGGAACGCCTCCTTCGTAGAGACGCCGCTTCCCATGCTGGTCCAAATGGCCGCCACCGCCGTCAGAGACGACGATTTATGTCGCCGCCTTGGCCTTCTTCCTTCCGCTGAGGCGGCGACCATCACTTTTCCTCTTATGGAAGGGTCCTCGCCAACGATCAAGGTACTTTGGCCACGGTCGGGTGACCCATCTTTTTTCACTCCGTCCCGCATATTGAATCAAATCAATAAAAGACAATCAAAGTACTAAAGGAAAGTAGGGAAGGCCGAATGCACTCACTTGGCGATCGGAATGAAACGCAGCCTGCAGACGTAAGGCCACCCGGTTTTTCCACCAGGCCTAATTCCATGACTAAGCCCCGCCTGTGGACGCCGGGGCCCAGGATACTGGACGGCTTCTTTGACGTTGACGAAGCGGCCGGGCGCCCGGCCCCACGAGGCCTCTCGTGAGTTAGCTACCGCCGAGCCTCCTTGGGGCGAGGCCG
Source organism: Avena longiglumis (assembly GCA_030063025.1). Lineage (NCBI taxonomy): Eukaryota > Viridiplantae > Streptophyta > Magnoliopsida > Poales > Poaceae > Avena > Avena longiglumis. The sequence continues at coordinate 87,562,561 of CP125973.1, read as the reverse complement.
CCGCCGGGACCTCCTTGAGAGGCGGTCGCCACAACCGAGCCTTCCTAGCCCAGAAACCCACGAATGGCGGAGGCATTGAGGCCAGCGGAGCTTCGAGACGGCGATTCAGCGTGGTTGTCGCTGATCGCGCGCCACCGGCCGACCGGGCATCGGAGCTGCCGTTGAGTGTGGTGAAGCCACCTCGCTGGCTGCCTTCCTTCTCGTGGGGGCCTCACCTCCTTCCTTCTTCTTCTTCTTCGGGAGTGAGCCGACGGCGAGGTGGTCTCGAGTTCGCTGCCGCCGCCATGACGCCGAGGCTCCCCGCCGATCTGCTACCGACGTTGCCCGCTGGGTCTTTTGGACCATGGGGGCAATCTCTTCGGACCGTTCGCCGTCTCGCACTTTCGGTGGCGACTGCTTGTATCCCGGGCGATGGGTTTGCTGCCTGGTGGTAACCACCTTCCACCACTTGGAACAAATGCAAGTATACTAAACAGAAGTTAGAGTTACCGCGATCGCACACGCCGCGACCGCGAACAAGATAAAGGGATTACCGTCGGAGCCGGACGCTATGTAGGAGGCTCCTCACCGCGATCCACGAGTGTCGCTGGGTGATCTTCTTCGCCGAGAGGTAGTCCTCCGCCCACTCGGCGAGGCAGGCTTCGCCGAGTCTCCCCCGTATCGCACATGTAATGATCGCATGGCGAAGCGAACGAGCCCGAGCCAACAATTGTACAAGTTTACCGTCTGAGCCCTTCTTCGCATCATGGATGGTCTCGAGTATCTGCCGACGACCATCCGCTGGTCGTCAGAGCTTGCTTGACCGATGGTATGGCTTTAACGATTAGCGAGTACTGGATCGCCGCCGTCCGAGTCGCCTCACCACATAGAACCATGACTTTTTCTAGTCACGCTTTGGCCGGCAAGAAGATCAGTCAAGAAGGAGGCTTTGGATTTGAGTTGAGTTAAGTCACCGCTGGCTAGCATTGGGTCAGCCATTTTCAAGGCCATTGATCCGGCCCATGGAATGATCTTGCCACAAGGGAAAGTAGGTCGCGGCCCAAGATTTCGCCGCAGAACGCCAATGAAGATGGCGAGCTGATGCGCCGTGTGGGACCCAGATCCGAGGGTCTGGATCTCAGAGAGGCCAGTAAACGCCAAGAACAAAGATGTGGAACCCTAACCCCGCCGAGGTGGCTGGTGAAATGCATTTAACTCTCTCATGGGTTTAGGGGTCGCTTCCATCATGGATACGCCAGCCACCATAGGATTCCGCCTCCTCAAGGAGGCCACCATACCTGTGCATTTGGATCTACCCCAAGGTTCGGTGGAGAGGGCCATGGCCGAGGATCTTTCTCGAGGCCTGGAGGATTGCGGGTCGCATTGGATCGCTGAATCAAAGGAAGGAAGATGCGACTTCGAGAAAATGGTGGGCGGCTTAAGCGATAGCCTACCATTCCTCTTATATAGCTGTGGAGTTGCCCGCCAAATCGTGGGGCATATCACGCTGGCGATTACGCCGGTTACCGTTGGGTTACCTTAATTCGGCCAGTTTGACCACGCGACTGGTCCATTCATCTAGCCACTCTTGTTAAGTCACTGCCGAGACCCGCTGCTGGCTCGACTCGCCCAAGACGCACTTTGCTCACCGGATTTTTCCTTTATACAGAGCCCGCCGACGATTCGATCGATGCCAACTTGAAGTCAGATATCGATCGCCAAGCCCACTCACGCCTAATCAACGACGGCCTCGACTACCGATGGGATACGCCTATTGGGGTATACTCGGACGCTTCCGATCGGGTCCAAGGGTCATGGCGAGGCTCAGAATCATGAGTGGACCAAAGCCCAAAGAAGGTATCGCGATCGAAGTTGAAGGCCCAAAGTAGCTGATAGGCTCCGGGTCTAGGTTAAATGATTACCGTTGTAACCGAATCGGTTGAGATATGTAAACCCTAGGAGGTGACCCTATATAAACCTCCCTATGGGGTGAGTAGAGACACGCCTCACACACCCAAGCAACTCGCCTAGTCGCCGAGCCCATTGTAAACACCTCCATAATATAATCTAGCAGAGTAGGTCTTTACCCTCCGGGGTCAACTCGGTAAAACCTCGTGTCTTTGCCCTCATCTCGACCGCAGATGGCTAGCCGCCTTGCCCTCGCTCTACTACTACCGCCGATTGCAGCATCTGCCGTGGTCATTCCTTCGACAAAGGGAGGAGTTGAATCCATGGCACTGCTAGGGTTGGTGGCTAACGGGTTGTGGAGTGGCGTCCTGGCTGTAGGGTTTCGTAGCATGGAAAACAAAAAAAATTCTACCGCATACAAACAAACAAGCCAAGATCTATCTACTAGATTGTAGCAACGAGTCGATGGAATAACTTACCCTCGAAGATTCCAAAGTGTTCAACGAGAGCGGATTCTCGGTGATGTAGTCGATTTTCCCGATCTCAAGATCACAGAGACGATCCTTCCAAGGCTGCAAGGTTCGCAAGTAGCCGCTCAATGGGTCACACGCTCGATTTCGACGAAGACCTTCCTCTCCCTTGTTCCAAGAAAATGGAGGTTGTAGCACTCTCTCGCGATTCCGCAGAAGACAACGGCGTGGTACCGGAAGTAGAGGAGATCTCGCAGGCTCGCCTTAAGCCTGAGCGAGTATGGTGAGTAGGAGAGAGCCCTCAAGGTTTCTAGGGTTTAGACACACCAAGGAGGAGGTGCTAGACGAGGCTAGGGTTCCGGGACCCCAAGTCGGCGTTTAGGGCAAAACCCTAGGGGGGTGGCGCGGCCATGGTAATGCAGCTCTAGGGTTTGAGGAGGGACTTGTTGTGTGCTAGAGGGAGCCCTGCCTCCTTATATAGGTGGAGGGGCTGGCCAAGGGGAGGAGGGAGTCCTCCCCGACTGCTTGGAGGGCGCCGGCCGGGAGGAGGGATTCCTCCCAACCTTGGCTTCCCACTTCCTCCTTTTCCTCTTTTTCCAATTTTTAGCCGCTTTTTCAAACTAGCTATTTGACTTTTCAAACTAGGATTTGAATTAATCCTTTATTTGGAACAATGATGACACTTAGTACATGATGCAATCATTCCAACTTGCAATGACACATTCATGTACCTTCCTCCGGAGTGTTCTGACATTCCAACATTCCCGATGAAAACACCTAATCATTCCCCAACCCCAAACGGACTTTCCTTATATGAATCTTATTCTCCCACCATTCCGGATCTCCTCGTGATATCCCGGATCCCATCCGAGACCAACAACATTCGTCTCTTTCTCATTCATTCCATAACTACCAAACAACGTCAATCCTTATGTGTCTCCCACGGTTCGTGAATTATGCGACATGATCGAGACACTTCTCCTAACAATAACCAATAGAGGAACTGAAATTCATATGGCTCCTACATATTTCTATGATTACTTATGCATCGAATGAACCACTTACATACGATACCAATTTCCTTTGTCTCACGATAGTTTACTTATCCGAGGTTATGATCGCTTGTGATCTCGCATACCTAGTTCAACCTCGCTACCGATAAGTACTCTTTTCTCGCTCCTGATATGTGATCCTCAGAGCTACCACATGCTTGCAAGCTAATTGGATGACATTCCACCGAGAGGGCCTAGAGTATATCTATCCGCTATATGGATGGACAAATCCCACTCTTGATCCATGTGTCTCAACCTATACTTTCCGAACACTCAATGCCACCTTTATAGCCACCCGCCACGGTGTGGTGTTTGATGTCATCAAAGCATCCATCCGTAAAGGTGATATGCATGATCTCATGGTCGAATGAATTAGGTTACTATGTATCGTAGCATATAGCAATTGAACTATTGAAATGACTTGATCTTTATGCTACGCTTTATCTATAGGAGTATGTCCACCATATCATTCTCCTAATGATATGATCTTGTTGTTGATAATATCTCAATGTTCATGATAGGGAAACCACAATCATTTATCAACCAACAGCTAGTGATGTATAGAGGCTTTACTAGGGACTTCAAATTGAGTTTACAAATCACACAAGTATTAATGTTTCCTTGTTAATACTATTATAGCATGAATGTAAACATTTATCATAAACACAAAGATATAATAATAACTACATTTATTATTGCCTCTAGGGCATATCTCCAACAGCCTCCCACTTGCACTAGAGTCATCTAATATAGATTACATGGTAATATACCCAACACCCATGGCAGTTTGGTGTTGGTCATGTTTTGCCCTGGAGAGGTTTAGTCAACTGATCCGCCACATTCAGATCCGGTGTACTTTTGCAAATCTTTATATCCCCATCTTGGATATGTTCTCGAATAGCGGAAAACGTAGCTTGATATGCTTCATTTCTTGTGTGACCTTGGTTCTGCGATTGGCTATGGCGCCATGTTATCACAAGAGATAGACATTGGGTCCAGCAGACTAGGAACCACACCCACCAGAATGAACTCTTTCATCCATATCGCTTCTTGTGAAGCCTCCAAGCACCATGTATTCCGATTCAGCTTGAAGATCTCGCCACAACGCTTGCTTTGCACTCCTCCGCCTAATCTGCACCATTCAAAATAAATACGATCCAGATTGTGATTTAGAATCATCCGGATCTGTTCCAACTAGCATCGGTAACCATTAACAACGAAATGCTCATCACCTCCATAAGAAAGAACCATATCCTTAGTTCTTCTCAAGTACTTAAGGATGTTTTTGATCACGTCCAATGATCCACTCTCGATCACTTTGATATCTCGCTAGTCAAACTAACAAAGATATGCAATGTCGGGTCTAGTACATAGCATGGCATACATTAGAGATCCTATGGCTGAGGCATAGGGAGTCTTACTCATCCTTTCTCTATCTTCTCCGATGTCGGACTTTGAGTTTTACTCAAGGTCGATATAAAATGGGCAAGAACCCTTTCTTGCTATCTTCCATTCCAAACCTCTTTAGAACTTTGTCCAAATATGTACTTTGTGACAATGATATTTGCCTTGATCTATCTCTATAAATCTTTATGCCTAATATGTAAGCTGCTTCGCCAAGATCTTTCATTGAAAAACTATTATTCAAATATTCCTTGACACTATTAAGAAGGTCTACATCATTCCCAATCAACAATATGTCATCCACATATAGTATTAAGAATGCTACAGAGCTCACACTCACTTTCTTGTAAATACAAGCTTCTCCATAAGTTTGTATAAAACCAAAACTTTTGATCACCTTATCAAAACGTTGATTCCAACTTCGGTATGCTTGCTTCAGTCCATAGATGGACCGTTGAAGTTTGCATACCTTGTTAGCATCTTTAGGATCGACGAAACCTTTGGGTTGCATCATATACAACTCTTCATCAATGTCTCCATTGAGGAATGCTGTTTTGACATCCATCTGCCATATCTCATAATCGTAATATGCAGCGATTGCTAACATAATCCTCACGTACTTTAGCTTCACATCGGTGAGAAAGTATCATCGTAGTCAACTCCTTGAATTTGTCGAAACCCTTTTGCATAAGTCGAGCTTTATAGACGAATATTACCATCAAGATTTGTTTTCTTCTTGAAGATCCATTTGTTCTCGATGCCTTCCGCCATCCTAAGTCCACCAAAGTCCATACTTGGTTTTCGACATGGATCCAATCTCGGATTTCATGGCTTCTTGCCATTTATTGGAATCAGCTCATCATTGCTTCCTCATATGTCTCAGGTCATCGGTGTTGTCCACCAACATGACACTCATAACGGATCATACCAACTGGAGTGGTACGAGTTCTCGCTGACCGAGGCTCAGAGCAACTTCAACCAAGTTTCATGATCACCATCATTAGCTTCCTCTCTAATTGGTGCAGCACCACAGAACTTCTTCCTGCTACCGCGCTACTCGCAATTTCGAGAGAAGGTTCAACAACCGCCGAGTTCACTTTCCTTCCAAATACTTCTTTCGAGAGAAATTCCTTCTAGAAAGGCTCCATTCTTAGCAACGAAGATTTTGCCCTTATGATAGAAGGTATACCCAATAGTTTCCTTTGGGTATCCTATGAAGATGCATTTTTCCGCTTTGGGTTCAAGCTTGTCCGTCAGAACTTTTACATAGGCTTCAACCCCAAACTTTAAGGAACGCATAATTTAGGTTTCTTCCCAAACCATAATTCATATGGTGTCGCTTTAACGGATTTAGACGGTGCCCTATTTAAAGTGAATGCGGCCGTTTCTAATGCATAACCCCAAAATGATAGCGAAATCTATAAGTGACATCATAGAACGAACCATATCTAAGAGAGTTCGACACGACGCTCGGACACACCATTACTGCTAGTGTTCCTTGCCATGTCAACTGTGAAAGTATTCCGCTTTCTTTAAATGCTCGCCAAACTCAGAATCTTAGATATTCACCTCCACGATCAGAACGTAGAAATTTAATCTTCTTGTTACATTGATTCTCTACCTCACTTTGAAACTCCTTAAACTTCTCGAAAGTTTCGGACTTATGTTTCATGAAATAGATATACCCATATCTACTCAAATCATCCGTGAAGGTAAGAACATAACGATAACCACCGCATCGATGCTACACTCATTGGACCACACACATCGGTATGTATGATTTCTAATAAGTCCGTAGCTCGCTCCATCATACCGTAAAATGGAGTCTTAGTCATTTTACCCATCGAAATGCTTCAGATCTATCAAGTGATTCAAAATCAAGTGATTCAAGAAGTCCATCTGAATGGAGTTTCTTCACGCTTCACTCCAATGTGACCAAGACGATAAAGTACACATATAGGTCGTAATTATCGCTGATTTCAAACGCTTAGCCTCAATGTTGTTGATATGTGTATTTCCACCATCGAGATTCAATAAGAATAGACCATCTATCAAAGGTGCATGCATAAAACATATTACTCATATAAATCGAACAACCATTATTCTCGGACTTAAACAAGTAACCGCCTCGCAATAAACAAGATCCCGATATAATGTTCATGCTCAACGCAGCACCAAATAATAATTATTTAAGTATAAACTAATCCCGATGGTAGATGAAGGGGTAGCGTCAATCGCGATCACATCAACCTTTGATCCGCTTTCCACGCTGCATCGTCACCTCGCTCTTCGCTAGCTTCCGCTTATTCGCAAAGACCGCTTCGAAAGTTACAAATATGAGCAACCTAACCAAGATCAAATACCTGTGAACTACTACAAGTACTAGTGAGATACACATTAATAACATGTATATAAGATATACATTTCTTCTGATGTTACCGCTCTTCAACCGCCAAGTACTTTGGGCAATTCCGCCTAAAGGACCTTTCCCTTGCAAGAAAGCACTCAAGATCGTGCTTAGGTCCAGCTTGGTCTTCTTCACGCGGGTAACTTTCTTACCACCCTTCTTGAAGTGTCCTTCGCTTAGACTTGCCTTTTCTTGAATTTGGTGGTCTTATTGACCAACAACACTTGGTGCTCGTTTTGATCTCCACTTCGCAGACTTTAACATAGCAAAGTTCGCAACCGCTTGTTCATGTTCTCAGATGTTGTAGTTCATCACAAAGTTCTTGTAACTTGGTGGTAGTGATTGGAGGACACCAGAAATCCTCAAAGCATTAGGATTCACTATACCCAAGCTTTGAAGTTTGTTTGCGTCTGCATATCTTAAGCACATGCTCACCGACGAGCCGCCTCTTCCATCTTGCGCTTAAAGAACTTTTCAAGCCTCATAACTTTCAATTGCCGCATGAGTCTCAAAGATCAATTTGAGATCCTCGATAATACCATATGGGTCTCAATTCTCAAACCTTTTCTCAAGTCTGATTACAAACCATACAAGATAGCACATCGAACTATGGAGTATTGATTCTTCGAGCAAGGTAAACATTCTTTACTTCATCGGAAGCATCACCTGTAGGTGGGTCACCCAATGTGCATCCAAAGACATAGGTCAAATTACCAAATTGTGAGGACAATCTCAAATTGGAACCAATCCGCCAAGTTGCTTCCCATTGTTTTTCAACTTTTCTTTCCGGGAACGCATTAAAATTGATGGTAGGGGCTGCCATTGATCTACAAATATTTGCAATAGTTTAGACTAAGTTTATGACAAATTGAGTTCAAATTAATAATAAAGTTAATCTAGGTGAACTCCCACTCAAAACAACATCCCTCACTGTCGTGGTGGTGGTGGCACGGCAGATGCCATGGGTAGGCTAAAGTACGGGGCCAATGGATGCTAGTGGGATCCGGAGGAAGATGCAACCGCTTTACACTCAAGCTGCCAAAGTGATGAACTTTATTTCTCTCTTGATGGGTTACAAGTGCTCGTTGAGCAGTATAGTGGGGACAATGTGAATCTCCCCAAACTTAACGGTGCTCAAAGAATCGATCCTCTCCTCGTGGTCCAAACCTCCCTTATAAAGGTGCCTTGGGTGCCCTTAGGTCGACGAGGCAAGCATATTCGTGGAATATGCTTGTCCCAAAATAGTAGTTCGGCCTTCCTTTCCTGTCGCCTTCTAATGACGGCAAGGCTCAAGTGGTTCCTCCTCACAGGCTCGGCTCCTGTGACTGCCACCTCCTGACCTCCTTCGCCCTCCGACGCTGCATCCTTGTCTCTGTGCTTGGCCCTGCTCGATTCCTTCTAGCATGCAGCCTATAGTTTGACCCTGGCTTCTCCTTGTCCTCAAGCTTCAGATCACTCGCCTGCTCACTGTTACTCGCCTGCTCTCACCGCATGAAGATCATTTGGGTAACCCGGCCGATTCTCTCATTAACTCGGCCGTAACCACTTGATACCTATACATGGGCTTTGCTCCGCTCATCGGCCGACATATCCATGATTCGCCGACTTAGTCAGAAGTGAAACCGACGGACAAGACTGCCTTTCCCCGCCTCGACCTACCCGAGGTTAACCCCCGACATTAGTCCCTCGTCTGGTGTGGCCCGCAATAGCTTTGGCCGGATATATCAGCCTTCATCACTTTCTTTCCTTGTTTCGAGCTATGGCCTCGTCCGAGGTTTCCTTTGTTCCTTCCTCGCACCACGCCCCACGGTCACCCCATCATTGCTCTTCTAGTTTTTAGGTCCTTCTACAAAGCTTACCGACAAGCCACTGAACTCAGACTGCCATGCCGCCGCGACGCTTCGTGTGCTGCTCCCTGGGATTGTAACAACTTTTCTTCGTGTGGCCGCAGGTGTGGCTCCACTCATCCGTATGCTCAGGTTGTTCCCACGATCTACACGGTAATCGCCACACCCACGATCCCACTCCCTGCTCATGGCTTGACTATAAAGAGGGAAACGCGCTCGCAGGGTTCATCTTTCCCTTATCGCCGCCTCCGCCTCCTTCTTCCTTTCGCCGGTTCTTTGCTTTTCTTGCCGCCGCCGTCACCAGAGCCTCCGGCGAGGATTCCGCCGCCTGCTCGCCTTTCGCCTCAAGGCTCATGCGTGGTTCGCCACGGTGAGTCCTCTCTGACCATCTTGCCTCGATCTTGCCCTAGATCGATCTCGCTGGTTGCTCAGCAACGGTTCCTCCGCTTTCGCCATTGTTTTCGCAAGTTCCGACGGGCCTTGTAGCTCTAAGCTCCTCCCGCCGCTTTTTCCTCCACGATCTCCGCGCACTCATGTTCAGTTCGTTTAGCGGCGCCTTGCCGAGGACGATGACGCCTGCTCGCCCGAGCGTGGATCGTGGCAGGCTCTTCACCACGCTACCGTGAGATTGAATGGCTCATCCGAACTCGACGGATTCCTCGCCGAGGTTTCGCTGCTTACCCGCAGCGAATCCTCTCCAGCTATCGAGAGGGCGAGTATGTGGTTTTCATGTCTCACTACCACAAGCTTCGCAGATCCTCTTAGTGATTTCGCTTAGAGAATTCTCGATTTCGCCTTCACCGCACCACCTTCCGCGAACGCCATAGATTCTTCTTCGCTTTCATCTCCGGAGGGTTACTTCCGTGGCACAAGGCATGTCCGGTCGAAGTTCTTCCAGATCCGCCCAATGTTGTTCCCGACAAATCTCGCATCCTTCCGAGAAGTTGCTTACCAATGTGGGCGTTTATTACACCCTGAGGAACTGTGTTCCCCGTGTCACCGGGTTGGAGTCGTGCAAGAAGTGGCACAAGTCATTCTTCTATGTCAAGAACAGAGGGCGGAAGACAAGATTCGCTCCTCCATTCTCAATTGGCCCACCTTCCAAAGTGAACTGCTCTATAATCCGAGGAAAACTCACGCCTGGCCGAGGCCTTCAGATTTGGCTAAAAGAGTTGATCCGGGGCCGGGTTGCGCAAGACCGATGGCAACTTTTATTAGTAGCCGGATCTGCTTCTTCCAGCGGACCCACAAGTTATGCTACATGAGTGGTCCTTGACCCTAACCGAGTCTCGACCGTGGAGTTGATAATTACCTTATTCATAAGCCCCGAGCTATCTTCAAGACTGAGATGCTCGAGGATTGGTCTTGGGGTTAAACCATTCACCCACTGACCGTCCGCCTCCCGAGGTGTTTAATTCCATTACTCTATTTTCCCGCAGTTTTAGAGACTGGTTTACATGATTTTCTCCTTGTCTTGCAGAGGTTCGCAGAAAGGTAAGAACGAGGACGCCAAGTTCCGCAGCCCCCTTGGCCCGCAGACAGAGTACCCTGACATCGGCGAGCCGGACCGAGGAGTTCGTCCCTAAGTCGGATCCTCGCCCGGCCGAGCTCATGCAAAACTTCAGCAAGAAGAGGAGGAAGGTGATTCGACGAGGTCCAAATTCTTGAGGTAGTTGCCGCCATGCCTATTTCTTATGCATTTCCTTCTACTTTCCCAGCCTAATCCGGACGGTCGTGTTCATGACGCCGAACCTATTGCTTCCGCCTCCCTGCTACTCTGGAAGCTGGGCTCTGCTAGTGCCTCGAGGCGTTCCTAAGAAGCTTAATAAAGAACCGGCCGAATCCTCCCAGCGCAAGACTATGCCCGGGTTGCCGGGTAAGTTCTTTGCCTATATTTCTTTTCTTTCTGCTTTCATAATCGACGAATCTTCTTTCTTATTTTTGCAGCGCCTCCGTCTGTTAAACCCGGTCCTAGTATGACTAGTCATCCGATTCGCCGCCATCTCCTCCTCCCGCCGATGACACCGAATTCCTAGTCCTATTCGGCCCTGCTTCCCCGCTCCGAATACGCCGCCTGCTCGTCGATGCCCCGAGATTTCTTCCATTGACCGATCCGATCCAGCCCTCCGTTTTCGCTGAGCCGCGTCCTTCTATGGGCCCTAGCGCTACTATCGAGCCTTCATCTACTCCAGCTTTCACGATCATCCCTACCCTTGAAAAAGGTCGTTGCCCCGCTTCTCGGCGACCTTATCCTCCGCTGTCCTAAGGACTCCGTCCCCACTTCGAGGTGCAACTTCCTCACGATGCCTCTTCTAAAGCGAAGAGCTATTGCCACAAGACTTCTTCTCAGAAGGTCTTGGCCTCTTTCAAATTGAGTATTGCCGACGGTCGCTAAGGAGCCAGACCGCAAAGTCCTCGTTATTTCGCCACCACCAGCCTGTTTCTTCATAAGAGCCCATGCGATCGTGGTGACCTCCCGCCTGGGTAAAGTTTTAACTCTGACATGCGGGACAGCCTTGAGCGCTGGTTGAGTATGCCAATAATCGAATGTCACGATCATTGAGGGTAATCCACCAACCAACCTTTCCAAATTTTCGACATCACGTCAAGCTTGACCATGATTCCCAGTTTATCATTGATACCAACAAGATGAACGCGGTAATTGTTTTATCTCTGAGTCTTAAATTATTCTCCAGATGTTATCATATTCTCTAGTCCCCGAAACTTGCAAGGAAATAACTTGTTGTATGCTTGGAAGTTTGACTTAAATTTATTTCTAGGGTTCGTTAGTCCGGCCATCTAGTTCGGAGTTTATTCGAACTTGGTTTAGCTTTGAATATCCAGCCACCTAGAGCCGAGTTAAGTCTTGCTTGACTCGAATCTAATTTTAGCTTTGAATATCCGGCGACCTAGATCTGAATTAAGCTTCGTTTGATTTGGATCTAATTTAGCTTTGAATATCCAGCCATCTAGATCCGAGTTAACTCTTGCTTGACTCGGATCTGGTTTAGCTTTGAATATCCAGCCACCTAGATTTGACTCAAGTCCTTCTTGACTCGGATATGGCATAGCTTTGAATAACCAGCCATCTAGAGCCGAATTAAGCTTTGCCTGATTTGGATCTAGTTTAGCTTTGAATATCCAGCCACCTAGATCCGAGTTAACTCTTGCTTGACTCGGATCTGGTTTAGCTTTGAATATCCAGCCACCTAGATCTGAGTTAAGTCCTTCTTGACTCGGATATGGTATAGCTTTGAATATCCAAATTACCTAGAGCCGAATTAAGCTTTGCTTGATTCGGATCTAATTTAGCTTTGAATATCCACCACCTAGATCCGAAGTTAACTCGCTTGACTCAGATCTGTTTTAGCTTTAAATATCCACCACCTAGATCTCGAAGTTAAGTCCTTCTTGACTCGGATATGGTATAGTTTGAATATCCAAACACCTAGAGCCGAATTGCTTTGCTTGATTCGGATCTAGTTTAGCTTTTGAATATCCACCACCTAGATCCGAGTTAACTCTTGCTTGATTCGGATCTAATGTAGCTTTTACTCGTTGTTTTATCATTTTGCCTCATTACTCAAAGTTGCACATGACCGACGGACCGCCGAGTTCCAGAGGTTGCTTTTTCGCACCGCAAGTCGGAAGAGTACGAGAAAGTTCTCGCCTGTGGAAAAGAAGGCCTAAGTCGATAGTTCCTTTTCCTTATTCCTAACTTTCTCATGTATTCGTCATGAATGCCGCTTACTTCTTGTTGAATAGGTAATATCAATAACCTCAATATCCGCCTTTGAAAAGAAGATCAAGAACTTGGAAGGTTAGTTTCCTTTCTATTTTACTCCTTCCTTTTAATATCTATGCTAAGTTTCCTTATTGCGCTTCATGGTAAAGCCGAGTTGCAAGATTTTGCAGGTCGCAACAAGATTATGCGTCTATGCTCGACGTGATGCTGCATTTTTAGAACAAAACGCAGTTCATTCAAGCAATTACAAGAAAAGATGATGAGATAGCTCACCGCGATCCGAGGTGAATACCATCAAGCTCTCTCAAGTCCGAGCTAGAAAAGGTCGACTCAAGAATTTTCCGAGGAAAAGAATCCGACTCTGGATCTGCAGAAGAACAAAGAACTCCTCAAGCCGAACTTAAACCCGCGGTTTGAGCGAGGAAATTGCTCGCTTCGAGAAGAGTAAGCTGATTGGGCCAAAGACCTTCAGATAATGATGAGCTACATTCATCGTAGTTATTTGGCATGGCCGAACTATTATTTTTCTTTGTCGCCTCGCTACCCTTTGACATGTCCATGTTTTATGCAGATCACTTCCCGAGGCCAAACCTCGTGAGTTCTAAAGTTGTTCTTGCAGCTCAGACGCCGAGGTGAACCTGTCGTTGACTTCAATATTCGATGGAGGATTTCTTGTTCTTGTCAGTGCCGCAGCTGGTCCGATGAAAATTATGGGTCGGACTTGGTGCAGCCATCCGAGCTACCATGTACTGCCGAATACCTGTGGACTCGATATCAACGAAATCAAGTTATTGGTGACAAGGGATGGCATCCGAGAGGCAATGAGTCTTTGAGAGAATCTGCTGCGTGCGGTGCCGACATGGCCTCATCAGAATCATGTCATGGTATGAAGACATCTCTTGACATTCCGAGGAATTTATGCGACTGCTCCTGGGTTGAAGATCCCACCTTTGTTGCTCTTCGCAAGCTCGGCTTTCCAAATCGCCGAGTACGCCGACGCACACTTGGAATGAAGGGCGAAGTTTTCTCCCGATCCGGATCAAGAGGTCGCCGAGGGTGCTTCGGTGATGATTCATGAGCACGGAAGGTGAAGATGATTCGCCACATCCGATAGCTCCAGCTCAAGCTCGATAGCAACGGTGATGCGCGGTCCTCCTCCAAAGGCACCGCATTCTACCGCACGCATCGACGCCTCGAACAACCCCGGATACCGGTTGCACTGGTCACGGAGGGAGGCGACCTCACCGGTTCCTCCTACTCGAGTGCCCCGCACCGAGCAAGTAGCTGCCTCCAACGAACAACGCCTAAGTTATTTATGATCCTCGTATGTCGGGATAATGTAGACGAAAATTTGTCACCGTTGTATTATTTGAATTTCTTTTGCTATGTATTGTTGAGACTCTTGGTTAAGTGGATGCTCATCCAATTTTGCCTTGGCCTGTAACTTCTTGATCTTTTAGGGCTTAACTTTGCCGTTATTTTGATGATCTTATCCAGCATTAGCTGAATATCCACGTTATTGCCTGCTTTTGAACATAAGTTAACTATTCCGTTAGGAAGCAAACAACAATCGCTGGATCGTTGTTCATTGTCCGAAATTCCTTATAAATCAAGTTTTGAGGTAGTATAAAACTGATATGATTGCATTCAAGATAAGTTTGAGGTATCACACGTAGTCCCAGTCGCCGCTATACCGGTTTAAGTGTCAATACGAAATTGACATATCATATGATAGTCCCCGAGTTATTGCTCCGCACCGAGGGTCATATTCGTAACATGAAAGGAATACATACATGGCAGCCCCCGAGTCACCGCCTGTCGCCAATGTTCAAGTATGTAACGCGAAGAAATAAATATACCATATGGCGCCCGAGTCATTGCCTGGGTGCCGAGGTTCAAACATATAATACTTAAATAATCATTACATATGGCGTCCCGAGTAAGCTGGGTGCCGAGGTTCAAACATCTAACATGAATTAACATAACATATGGCAGTCCCCGAGTAACTGCTCTGGGTGCCGAGGTTTGAATACATGATATGAAATAAATATATATCCTACGGCAGTCCCCGAGTCACTGCTCTGGGTGCCGAGGTTCAAATACATCGTTGGATTTCGACCTTGAGATGTAATTCTACGAGTAAAATGGCCGAAGTAAAGCCACATTCCAAGGGCGCTTCGTTTCTTCACCAGCTTTGTCTGCCTTGTTCTCTTCAGGGGACTGAGCATCGATCAGATAATATGCATCGTTGTGCAATGCTTTGCTTACAATAAATGGTCCTTCCCATGGGGGTGACAATTTGTGCATGCCCGTATGCTGCACTAGTCGGAGGACCAAATCTCCTTCTTTGAATACTCTTGATTCACTTTCTGTGATACCGAAGTTCTGTTGATAAATAGCCGATCGTGACAATGTCAACTCTCCGCTTCTTCCAACAGTCTATGTAATCTTGCCGAGCTATTTCGCTTGTCTCGAGGTTGTGTAATCGAGCAACTCGGGCGAGTCATATATTATGTCACCGGGAGTACAGCCTCCGCCTGCATACACCGTAAAGAATGGAGTATAACCGTTGATCTATTCGAGTAGTCCAAGGCTCCATAACACTAGGCCGATTTCTTCGATCCAACATCCCGCCGACCTTTGCAAAGGTTCAACAAGTCGTGGTTTTATTCCCCGATAGCACCAGTCCATTAGACCTTTCCACTTGTCCATTGGATGTTGGGTGAGCTACCGAGGCAATATCTAGTCTTATGTGCTTCTCTTGGCAAAATCTAGCGAAGGCTCCTTCTGCAAAGTTTGTGCCATTATCCGTAATAATGCTATGTGGGTACCCGTATCTCAAGATGATATCCTTGAGAAATTTCACCGATGTGTGCCCATCACACTTTTGATTGGTTTTACTTCAATCCACTTGGTGAATTTGTTCACCATAACCAACATGTGGGTCATTCCTCCTCGCCGGCTTGAATGGTCCCACCATGTCTAAACCCCATACGTAAAATGGCCAAGTGATGGGTATTGTTTTAACTCCTACCGACCAAGATATGTATTCAAGGCGTGATCTCGACACCCATTGCACTTCTTAACTAATGCTTCTTTTTAACGTCTGTCAAGAAAATCCATGCCTAAATGCCTTGGCTACTAAAGCGAGATGAGGCATGGTGCCCACATTCTCCTTGGTGTATGTCTAGAAGGATTTCCGACCTTCGTGGAACTCACGCACTTCGCAATATGTTTGTTACGCTTCTTATATAACTCATTGTTTATGATTGTATAGGCTTTTGCTCTTCTTATGGTTTGTCTAGCTAATACCTCATTACTCGGCAATATAGCGCCTTTTAGGTAAGAAAATATGGGTTGCCCATACCGTTGTTACTCTTTCTGCAGTGATCTCACCGTCTATCTCCATGTTTTCTCCGACGACATACCTCGCTCCTTCCATGATTGTTATTACCTCTGTCCCCTCTTTAGGGTTCAATCTTTCTGGATCTACCTCCATTGGCGTGTGATTTTCCGCAGTCGCAGAACTTGCTGGGATGAAGATTGACTAGGATTCTGGATGGGTTTATTGATGGTTTCGAGGTGCTCCAGGAAATACCGCGAATTGATCATGGTTGATCCTAATTTTGACAATGTGTCGCCAGGCCATTTTTTCATCGTGGTATGTGGTGGAATTCACATCCTTCAAAATATCCACCGATCTTTTGCACATGGAATCAGATAAAGCCATATTAGCATCTAATGCGTCCCAACTGCCCGATACTTGCTGTACTACTAGATCCGAGTCACCGTAGCATAGGATTCGGCGTATACCAATTTCTTTTGCCACTTTTAATCCATGGACTAGTGCCAACAATTCAGCTAAATTGTTGGACGCGGCAAAATGTATTTGCAGTACATATTTCAATTGATCTTTTTTAGGCGAGGTTAGCACTATTCCTGCTCCCAAACCGTTCCTTAGTTTGGAACCATCAAAATGCATTGTCCAGTAATTTGATCCGCAATGGTGGCTCATTGCACCTCGCCCCATTTAGAAAGTCGGCGACAACCGAGATTTGATTGCATCTCTTGTATCAAATTGTGGAGCATACGGTGATAACTCGATCGCCCATTTTGCTATTCGCCACTTGCATCTTTGTTGTTCAATATGTCACTATGGGTGCCTCATGATTACTTTGATGGGGTGCTCTTCAAAGTAATGCTTAAGCTTTTGCCGACATATATACTCCATATGCCATCTTCGATAGTGATAATTCTGCTTTGAAGTGGATAATACTTCACTTAGATAATATCTTGGCCTCCTCGAACCGACTTACCTCTTCAAGTCGCTCCACTACAACCACAAGATTAACTACTGATTGGTAGCCGCTACATAGAGTAGCATAGGTTCTTTCGATAATGGAGAAGCTAAAATGGGTGCCGAATCTAGCATCTTTTTCAACTCATGAAATGCAAGGTCACTGGGAGTCCAAATTTGAATTTGTCCGACTTTCTCATCACCGATAAAGTGGCAAGGTTTTTCTCCTAGCCGACATACAAATCGACTAAGCGAGGCCAGCAGCCCGTGAATTTTTGTACATCGCTCAAACATCTCGGCAATTCCATTCTTTCTATTGCTCTTATCTTTGGATTAGCCTCGATACCTCACCGGACACAAGGAAACCAGTAGTTTTCCGCTTCACGCCAAATGTGCATTTCTTCGATTAAGTTTCATTCTAACCTTCTCGTGTTCGAAAGTTTGCAGATATCTTCTAGCAAGGTTTTGTTTTCTTAGTTTTGATGACTACGCCATCCACATATACTTGTACATTTTTCCTATCCGATCATGTAGGCATTTTTGCATGCACCTTTGATACGTTGTTCTGATTTCGCAGTCAATGGCATTGTGCGATATCAATAAGCCCGACGGGTAATAAATGTAGTCTTTATTTGATCGTCGGATTTAACGGTGATCCGTGGAAACCGACGCTTCACAAATGATAACAGCTCACCAATGGTCGAGTCAATGACTTGGTCTATTCTAGGCAATGGAAAAGGATCTTTCGGACACGCCTTGTTCAAGTTAGTGTAGTCGATACACATTCGCCACACAATGGCTACATTGGGGTCATCTTTTTCTTTTCTACTAGCACCGGATTTGATAACCAATCCGGATACAAGACCTCCATGATGAACCCGCAGAAGCCGAGCTATTTCATCCCCTATTAGTTTTCTCCTCCTTCAAGCGGCGGAGAGGTTGCTTCACCGGCCTTGCTCGGCCCGACGTTTAAAGAGTGCTCACCAACCCCTCGACACCTTGCAGATCTTGAGTTGACCATGCAAATATGTCTCGATTCTCACGGAGGAAGTTGGTGAGCTCGCTTCCTATTTAGCCAAGGCCTGCACCAATAGTAATAAAGGCGCTGGGAATTGCTCATCAATCTGAAATTTCTTCGTCTCTTTGGTCGGTCAAAAGAAACACCGCCATGAGGGTTGGCTGCCTTAGATGCTTAATCTTGACCGAGCGAGGGCTGCTACCTCTGAATCCTTTTCTTTTCTCTTGCTATAACCAATGACTCGCCAATTTGACCCGAAGCACACCCATTGACTTCTTGTAATCCTCGAATCGTTATCACCCCTTGTGGTCCGGTAACTTCATCTTTAGATAACCTATATGACATGCTCATGAATTTGGCCATGGTCAGTCCGAGTAGAGCATGATAACAACTTTCCAGATCGACCACCTCAAATTCTAAATTTTCTCGCCGCTTATCTCTTGTACTAACGTCCACTCGGACTTTACCGATGGGCTCACATGAAAGCCCCGCACTATCACATGGAAAGTTGTCCTCGTGGATCGCAGATATTCTCGTGGATATTCCGAGCTTATGCATGGTATCTTTGTACATGATGTTGATATCGCCCATTGTCGATGAGTACTTTTGAGAATTTCACATTGATGCTTGGTCCCACAAACGCCGGATCCAACACAAGTGCATATGATCCCGCACTCGCATTATTCGGGTGGTCTTTCATGATCCAGTGTCACCTCGATCGTACCATGGTCGTATCTTGGCACCGCCAGACAACCGCATTCACTTCCATATGCCGGCCGCACACTCGCTTGTCCTCATTGCTCCGTGAACACACAATAAGACCGGTGATGTTCCTGTAATCATTACGCCCAGCATTTGCGGATTTATCCTTCCGCCCGCCTCGTTCATTACTTGATGCATCGCATCCCTCCGATCCGAGTTATCGCACTGGGAGGGGCGGTAGCTTGCCATATGTATTTGCTCCGCTTAATTGCGGCCGATGTCGTTGCACCGATGGGGAGCCCGAACTCCCGGTTTCCCATCGCATTTTTCATCCAAAGCATTGCCGGTTGTATGATTGGCGGTCTAGATGGGTTTGATGTGAAATTTACACTGATCTAACATGGATTCAACGATACTTCGCCTCTCTTGCCATTGCTTCTTTTACTCGGGGTCCATTGCCCTTTCCTCATTTCTTGATGTCCACTATTGAGGTCCATTTTTCTATCGTTGAGTTGTTCGTGACTGGCCGATCTTGTGCTACAGCCACCGGGCTGAATTATATCTATAATCCGCCTCTTCTCTTCTTCTTCCTCTCAAATCACGCCTGATGACCCGCCAATTCTCTCGTAATCGTCCTTGCTCACGATGATCCGACATTAACTCCGGTTGGGTTGGGTCACCCAATGCATAGGAGTCCGCTATTCGATAGTTTCGCCAAAGGTTGGCATATCTCTCTCAGCGCTACACAACACGGCATAACGGCAGCCTTTGCGCAACCAAGCGATTGCTTGCGATTCGATAACTCCTCACATGAGTTTCTCAGTTACACCATCGAGTTAAAACTCTCTATCTGCTTCATTCGCCTCGCTTGCACATGGCTAGTTGTGGTCTATTTGGTCTCTTGTATGCCGTAAAGTTGCTAACGAACATTTCTTCAAATCTAACCAGCTTGATACCGCCAAATGGTTGATTATTCAACCATACCGGCTGGTCCTTCCAACATCCGTGGGACATACCGCACAGCCATCTTAGGTTGCCACCGCTATCTTCACAGGTGGCATAATCAATCAACCGCCTTGTGGCTTGGTACTTCCATTGTACGCTTTTGTGCCTCTTGCCAACAAAATTCGCACCGGTGGTTCGCCCATGATCCGTGGTCCAAAACATGTCGGACTGTGGACCTTGCTCTTCCAATAGCTCGGACCGGTATAGCCGATCCAACTTTACTCTTGCATCATTTGCTGGCAAATCTAGACAGATTCTATCCGCATCCCATAGTGATTGTTTCCACCTGGTTATGATTCTACCGGAATATCCATCATTATACCTTTCGCTCATCCGATTGTAGCGAGCTGGCCTCACTTCTCTTTCTGCCGAGGCTCATGTCTTGGTTGCGGGTTGAGCGCACTTCTCCTTACCTCGGGGTTTGGTTTTCATGATTGTCTCTTGCAGGTTCTTTCTGCCGTGCTCCCCATTACCTCGGCCGTCCTTTTCCATACCGTGGTTTCTCTCCCCACTATTACCTCGGCTTGCATTGCCTTTGTTCTCATTTGCCTTTCCAGCTATTTCCGGGTCATATGGAACAATTTGTTTGTTCCTCTTCCCTGAGGTTACTGCTTTTTCTTTTCTAGCGTTATTTCCGGGTGAAGATGTCACTTGAGATAAAGCGGTGTCGCTTCCGAATGAACCATCCGTGAAGCCCCGGTCTTGCCGTTAGCTCGAAGCATTTCCTCGTTTTGCTGGTTCATGCGCACCACTCATTCACTCTTTCTTGTTGTTTCGCCGAGCTTCCTCGTTAACCCTCTAATTCCAATGTCATGGCATTTGCATTCGTGTTTTTCGCGGTATCAGACTTGCAAACCCAAATCGCTCGATTCGCTCGTGAGCTTCATGCTCTTTGTTAATATCATTCATGAGGTTCTTACCTCTTAATCTTAGTTCGCCCACCAACAAAAAGTGCGATATCGTTTATTAGCTTTTGCATATTCTCTCGTGGTCCTGTTCAAGGATTCAATAGGGTCGATACTTTTTGGCCTCTACCAAGACCTTTTGCCCGGTTTCCTCTAACTCCTCGAGCATTTGCCTGATCAAGTATCGGGCTACATGTGTGGTTAAGTTATCTATAGTTGCTCAAGAATGTTCTCTGTCTCCAGGTGGTCCTCTCACTTGGTGCCTTTGGGGTGGTGTCATGCATTTCGGTTTGTCATCGGAATTACCTCGGGTTTGCAGGATTCGCTGGCGACTGTGGTGCGCAAGGGTTCTCCGCTTGACCCAGCTAATGCTGCTCCCGCTTGAGTCCTCACTGCGACCATCACCTCGACGCCGCCCAGATGCTCTCCGATGGACAACAAGGCTCGAGGTGGTTCCCGCAACAACAACTGGTGAGGATAAATGTCGGTGATGTCGACGCCGACGTAGACCACGTGCTCGCCGAGCCGATGAAGATCCCGCTGCGGAGGGTTTTCTGAAGCTCGCTGTCTCTCGATAGTCGCAGAGACCAAATCTGGACCAAGCTGTAAACAACGCCGGTGTTGATGAAGTTTCCGTCCGGATCACAACTCCGCTAGCACCGCCGGCCGCCCCATGGTGGGCGCCAACCGTCGTGGTGGTGGCACTAGATGCCATGGGTAGGCTAAAGCACGGGCCAATGGATGCTAGTGGGATCTGGGAGGAAGATGCAACTGCCTTTACACACAAGCCGCCAAAGTGATGAACTTTATTTCTCTCTTGATGGGTTACAAGTGCTCGTTGAGTCTGACAGGGGACAATGTGAATCTCCCACCCTAACGGTGCTCAAAGAATCGATCCTCTCCTCGTGGTCCAAACCTCCCTTATAAAGGGTGCCTTGGGTGCCCTTAGGTCGATGAGCAAGCATATTCGTGGAATATGCTTGTCCCAAAATAGTAGTTCGGCAGCCTCCTTTCCTGCCGCCCTTCTAATGACGGCAAGGCTCCAAGGGCCCTCCTCACAGTGCCTCGGCTCCGTGGATGCCACCTCCGTGACCTCCTTCCGCCCTCCGACTGCATCCTTGTCTCTTGTGCTTGGCCCTGCTCGATTCCTTCTAGCCCGCTATAGTTTGACCTGGGCTTCTCCTTCCCGCAAGCTTCAGATCACTCGGCCTTACCTTGTGTTACTCGCCGCTCCTCACCGCATGAAGATCATTTGTGTAACCCGGCGATTCTCTCATTAACTCGGCGGGTAACCACTTGATACCTATACATGGGCTTCTCCGCTCATCGGCCGACATATCCATGATTCTACCGACTTAGGCCGTAGTTTTAAACCGCAGACGGGAGACTGTCTTTCCCCGTCTCTGACCTACCCGAGGTTAACCCCCCGACACTCACATTGTTTTAGTGATCACACGAACCAAATCCACTACATCAACACCGATCATCACGAGAGTTGATATAGTTTCAATGGCGAACAATCGTCATGTTCATCATATCTACTATATGATTCATGCTTTACCTTTCGGTGATCCGTGTTCCAGACCATGTCCGTACATGCTAGTCACAAGATCAAACCTAGTGTCCGCATGAGCAAATCTGGCTTGCTCACGTATACACTTGCGAATCTAACACACCATCATCACGTGGTGCTTCAAAACAACAAGCTTTAGCAACGGTGCTAACTAAGGGTGAACACTTTATGACTTGAAATTCATGTGCATGAGGGATCATCTTATAATGATACCGTCGTCTACTAAGCAATACAAGATGCATAAAGGATTAACATCAAATGCAATTCATAATATGTGATATGATATGGTTTTCTTCTTGTGCCCGATCTCCATCTTCAAGCACTAACATGATCTCCATCATCACCGCATTCCATCAAGGTCAATGACGCTTCTCCATGGTTGTCATCCACCGCTTCAACTATTACAACTACTTTGAATAGACACGGTCTTAACATAAATTAAATACAACCATATGGATCCCGCCGTTGCCAACTTACAATAAGGAACATTGCATACATCAAATATAATCACAATCATGGCCATATCACATCACTTCACCCCCGCAAAACAAAGTTAGACGCCTACTTTCTTTTGCATGTTTTATGTGGCTTTGGCTTTCAATAAGTGTCGCTCTAACTACGAACATGAACCACAACATTGATACTAGTATTGTTAATCACCCGTTGTAAATTGGATCTTAACTATGCTAGGAGAAACAGGCACCCGCAAAGCCACTTATGCAATACAAGTTGCATGTCAAGCGTGGAGCAAGTCTTATGAACGATGTCATGTAAGGTTAGCCCGGGCCGCTTCATCCCAACATACCGCAAGATGCAAAGTACACAAGAAGCAATCGACAATAAAAGCATCAACGCCCACAATGACCATTGTGTTCTACTCGTGCAACAGATCTACATATAGACACGGCTCTGATACCACTGTAGGGTTTTGTAGCATGGAAAACAAAAAAAATTCTACCGCATACAAACAAATAAGCCAAGGTCTATCTACTAGATTGTAGCAACGAGTCGATGGAATAACTTACCCTCGAAGATTCCAAAGTGTTTAACGAGAGCGGATTCTCGTGGGTGATGTAGTCGATTCTTCCCGATCTCATGATCGTAGACGATCCTTCGGCCATGCGTTCTAGCGCCTGCAATCACACATCGCTCGGATTGACGAAGACCTTCCTCTCCCTTGTTCCAAAGAAAATGTGAGGTTGTAGCACTCTCCTCGCGATTCCTAAGACAACGGGTGGTACAGTGAAGTAGAGGGAGATCTCGCAGGCTCGCCTTAAGCAGGCGAGTACGGTGGAGTATGAGAGCTCCTCGGTGCTCTAGGGTTTAGACACACCAAGGAGGAGTTGCTAGAGCCGGGCTGGGGTTCCGGGACCCCAAGTCGGCTGAGCTAGGAAACCCTAGGGGTGGCGGCGGCTACAAGTGGGCTGCAGCTTCTAGGGTTTGGAGGGACTTGTTGTTGTGCTAGGAGGAGCCCTGCCCCACCTTATATAGGTGGAGGGGCCGGCCAAGGAGGGAGGAGTCCCTCCCAACTCGGCTTGAGGGCGCCGGCTGGAGGAGGATTCCTCCCAACTCGGTTCCCACTTCCTCCTCTTTCCTCTTTCCAATTTTAGCCGCTTGACTTTTCAAACTAGCTATTTGACTTTTCAAACTAGGATTTGAATTAATCCTTTATTTGGAACAGCGATGACACTTAGTACATGATGCAATCATTCCAATTTTCAATGACACATTCATGTACCTTCCTCCGAGTGCCGACATTCCAGAACCTTCTAGAACATTCCCGATGAAAACACCTAATCATTCCCCAACTCCGAAACGGACTTTCCTTATATGAATCTTATTCTCCACCATTCCGGATCTCCTCGTGATATCCCGATCCCATCCGAGACTCAACAACATTCGGTCTCTTTCTCATTCATTCCATAACTACTCAAACGACGCCGAATCATTAAGTGAGTCTCCCACGGTTCGTGAATTATGCGGACATGATCGAGACACTTATCCCAACAATAACCAATAGAGGAATCTGAAATTCATATGGCTCCCACATATTTCTACGATTACTTTACGTCGAATGAACCACTTACATACGATACCAATTTCCCTTTGTCTCACGATAGTTTACTTATCCGAGGTTATGATCGCTTCGATCTCTGCATACCTAGTTCAACCTCGTTACCGATAAGTACTCTTTCTCGCTCCCGTGATATGTGATCCCTTGTGAGCCACCACATGCTTGCAAGCTAATTGGATGACATTCCACCGAGAGGGCCCAGAGTATATCTATCCGTCATATGGATGGACAAATCCCACTCTTGATCCATGTGTCTCAACCTATACTTTCCGAACACTCAATGCCACCTTTATAGCCACCCGATTCGGTGTGGTGTTTGATGTCATCAAAGCATCCATCCGGTAAAGGTGATATGCATGATCTCATGGTCGAAGGAATTAGGTTACTATGTATCAGAAAGCATATAGCAATTGAACTATTGAAATGACTTGATCTTTATGCTACGCTTATCTATAGGAGTATGTCCACCATATCATTCTCCTAATGATATGATCTTGTTGTTGATAACATCTCAATGTTCATGATAGGGAAACCACAATCATTTATCAACCAACAGGCTAGTGATGTATAGAGGCTTTACTAGGGACTTCAAATTGAGTTTACAAATCACACAAGTATTAATGTTTCCTTGTTAATATTATTATAGCATGACTGCAAACATTTATCATAAACACAAAGATATAATAATAACTACATTTATTATTGCCTCTAGGGCATATCTCCAACAGTGGCAAGAGAAGGAGAATGTGTTGCAATGTGGTCAGAAGGACATCGCCAGCATGCGCTGTCCTCCCCATTAACGCAAACTGACCAGATTTGGGCTGGAATGCGCCAACACGGACCGGTCCAGGAACGTGGCTTCGTTTGCGGGTGGACATTGGGTCGTGGCGAATAGGAACAGGCGAGGGAAGTCGCCTAGAGGGGGTGAATAGGCTTTTAAAATTATTACGGCTTAGGCTCAAGTAAATGCGTAATAAAACTAACGTTTAATTTATTGAGCACAAAACCTAGCCACTAAGTTCACCTAGGTGCACCAACAACCTATGCTAAGCAATAAAAGCAACAAGGTGATATCAAGGTATAAATACTTCAAGCACGATGGCTATCACAATGTAAAGTGCATAAGTAAAGGGCTTGGTTGAGAGATAACCGATAGACGCGGAGACGAAGATTTGTTTTCCGAAGTTCACTTCCAAAGAAGCTACATCTCCATTGGAGAGGTGCGATGGTGCAATGCTCTCTGAACGCTACAAATGGCTCACCTCGAGGTGTGGTGGCTCGATGCTCACCCAACGCCACACAAGGCCTCACCCCGGATACGGAAGCACGCAACTCACCGACGCCACAAAAGGCTCACCCTATTCTCCCGAGTGCGCACCACAAAATGTGGGCACTCGCTCCACTACGGGACGCTTGAGGGCGGTCACCGAACCCGTACAAGATTGGGGCTAACTCCACAACTCAATTGGAGGCTCCCAACAACAAAGCCACAACAGGCTACAATGCCACAAAAGTCCAACAACGGCACAAAAGGCTACAAGACCCCAAAAGGTCAATCAAGACCACAAAAGGTCAACAATCCAACCACACAACCGTCTAGGGTTCCAAGGAACCCAAGAGAAACAAGCTCACAAGCTTGAACTCGCCGAATCTCCAAGGATAACTCAAAACTATGCACTAAATGCAAGGGAAAGTCCTTCTCTCCCAAATTCCAACAAAGCTACAAAAGCTATTGGGGGAATAAGGGAGGAAGAACACAAGAGGAGAATACAAAACTCTCCAAGATCTAGATCCCAATGATTCCTTCACAAAAAAGGGATTTGGCTTGGGTGGATTGTAGATCTAGATCCCCTCTCTCAAATCCCTCAAAAAGATGCAAGAATCATAGGAAGGGAAAGGGAGAGGGAATGCTTCTTCAAGGTTAACAATGGAGGAGAGAGAGAAAGCCAAGAACCAAGAAGAAAATCTAGTACCCACGAAGGGGAAGAGGAGCCCCTTTTAAAGGGCTCCCAGATCTGCCCGTTATGGGCATTCGCGACCCCTGGACGGAACTTCCGGTGGGAGGCCGGAAGTTCCGGTGGCACATAGCCAACGGTCAAAAACTGCTGAGCGAAAAACTGAAAAACGAGTCCTGGTCGAAACTTCCGCCGGTTCACCGGAACTTATGGTGGGAGCGAAACTTCCGGTGGAAGTTCTGACAGAAGTTCCGCCAAATAGACAAAACCAACACATAAGGTTACTGAATCGTGAGCGGAACAAGAGCCAGAAATTCAACCGGAACTTTCGGCGGCAACTAGGCCTGAGCGGAACTTCCGGTCCCTAGCCGGAACTTCCGTTGGGAGCGGAACTTCCGGTGGAAATTCCGATTGAAGTTCCGTCAAATAGCACATCCAAAATAGAAGGTTACTGAACGTGAGCGGAAGAAGACCCGGAACTTTCGGCGGCAAAGATTCCCTAGCGGAACTTCCGGTGGGAAGCCGGGATTTCCGGTGAGGAAATTTCCAGAAACCAAAAAACCAGAAACGCAATAACTTTTGCATCCGAACTCCAAACGGGATGAAATCAATTTTGGTTGAAAGATAACGACCAATTTTGTTGGAAATATTGGGTATCATCTTGGGAGAAAATACCATGAACATATTTGTGAAGTATCTCCCAAGGTGTGGAGCTGGAAAACTCGCAAGATCAAAAACCGCAATAAGATATGCAAGTGAAATCCTTAGATGATGAACTAGAGCTTGTTAATATGATGACCACAAGCTCTAGATCCTCTCATGGACAAGAACCAAATAAAAACCAAGAAATATGATGCTATGAATGCAAAGGTTTGAGTTTTCTCCGAACGATGCAAACGAGACACCCGCTTGAGAGCCCCTCTTGATAGTACGGCTATCTATCCTAAACCTGGCCTCCCAAATAACAATATGAGACCGGCAAAAGAAAAGCCCTATCAAGAACATACCTTTGCCTTGAGCATCCCACTTGAACTTGATGTAGACCCCTTGTTCTTCTATAGTCACTAGTGGAAAAAGGGCCATCCGTTCGCGACCCCTCAGAGCATTAGTCCCGGTTGTACCACCAACCGGACTAATCTTGCTGCACGTCTGGAGCGCACGGGCCAGGGCATGCGTCCCGGTTGGTAAGGGAATCGTCGTTGGAGCCACCAACCAGGACTAAAGGTTTGGCCACAACCACGTGGGCGTGGACGCACCTTTAGTCCCGGTTTGCTCCAACCGGACGTATTCTCCCGCCTCTATAAATGCACGACCCCCTCCGCCCACTGCTTTTTTGAATGGTGGAAGGTGTGAGGGTGTGAGTTTTTCTCTTCTATGCATGCATTGAAGGTGTTTGATGAAATGTTTGAGTGAATAATCCCGTTGAATTTCTCATAGAACAAAAATATAGAAGGTGTTCGAGACGCACTTGAGCTTTCTCCTCTTTATTTCCCTCGATCGAGGTTAGCAATCTTATCTTTTCTAGGTCATTGATAAAATTCATGTGTCGGTGTGAATTGGTTATTTCACTATTTATGATGTCCTGTTTTTTATAAACTTACTTATATGATGCAGATGAACGGTCGGGAATGGATGTACGGTGACCGGCGGGTAGCCGGGTATATCAAAGGCGTGGATAAATTTATCGATGTGGCTACTGCAAACAAGGAGAATGGATTTATACGTTGTCCATGTGTTCAATGTCGGAACAACAAGGAGTACTCTTCCTCGAAAATCATTCGCGGCCACCTGATTATGAAAGATTTCATGCCCAACTATAATTGCTGGACCAAGCACGGGGAAAGAGGGGTTATGATGGAAGATGGTAAAGAAGAAGATGATGATAACAACTATCATCATATGTTTCCTAAATATAGTGATACTGCAATGGAAGACAATGGAGAGGAAAGAGGTGAAGAATGGGCATCAGATGAGCCGGCTGATGAACTTGGTAGGGTCATTTCTGATGCAAAGCGAGACCGAATGTAAAATGAGAAGTTGAAGTTAGAGGGCATGTTAGAAGATCACAAGAAATTGTTGTACCTAAATTGTGAAGATGGCACAAAGCTCGCTACCACTGGAATTGTTGCGATGGAAGGCGGTGTGGTCTAACTGACTCCTCATTTGAAAAGATCTGAAAATAATGAAGCAAGTTTCCAAAACATAACGAACTTCCCGAGAGTACCTACAAGCAAAGAAGACTCTCGTCTCTG
This sequence comes from Avena longiglumis, assembly GCA_030063025.1. NCBI lineage: Eukaryota > Viridiplantae > Streptophyta > Magnoliopsida > Poales > Poaceae > Avena > Avena longiglumis. The sequence goes on along the minus strand of CP125973.1, from coordinate 87,533,968 downwards.
GGATTAGATGTGCAAAAGATACATGCATGCACTAATGATCGCATCCTCTACCGCGGTAAGGAGTATGAGAATTTAGATAAATGCCCTATGCAATGCGTTGCGCTATAAGATCGCACGAGATGACCCCGGTGATGTTGAGGGAGAGCCCTCCAAGAGGGTTCTGCTAAGGTTATGTGGTATGCTCCTATAATACCAAGGTTGAAACGCATGTTCGTAAACAAAGAGCATGCCGGGTTGTTGCGATGGCACAAAGAAGACCGTAAGAAAGATCGGGAAGTTGAGACACCCACGATGGGTCACAAGAAAAATCGAGAGACTTCCGGACTTTGCGGTGGCAAGGAACTTATGGTTTGGTCTAAGTATGGATGGCATGAATCCTTTTGGGGAGCGAGCTGTCACAAAGACCTAGACCGTGACTCTATGTATCTACAACCTGCCTCCTTGGTGCATGAAGTGTAAGTTCATTATGATGCCGGTGCTCATCCAAGGCCCAAGCAACCGGCAACGACATTGATGTGTACCTTAGGCCATTAGTTGAAGAACTCTTACTGTGGGGCAAACCAGGTGTATGCGTGCGTGGGATGAGAACAAACAGAGCCATTTGATCTACGAGGGTTGTTATTCGTAACCATCAATGATTGGCACGCTCTTAGTAACCTTTCGTGTGCAAACAAGGGATATAAGGCATGCACCTTTGTTTAGATAAGACCGAAGGTACATATTTGCATAAATGCAAGAAGGTTGTGTACCTGGCGAATCGACGATTTCTTCCGACCAATCATCCCGTAAGAAAGAAAGGCAAGCATTTCAAAGGTGAGGCAGATCACCGGAAGAAGCATGAACTCCCTGCTGGTGATGATGTATTTGGTATGGTCAAGGACATAGAAGTAATCTTTGGAAAGGGTCCCGGCGGTCAATCAGTTCCGAACAACGTCGCTACAGGACATGCACCCATGTGGAAGAATAAATCTATATTTTGGGAGCTGCCATATTGGAAAGTCCTGCGTGTCCGCTCTTCAATCGACGTGATGCATGTGACGAAGAATCTCTGCGTGAACCTGCTAGGATTCCTAGGCGTGTATGGGAAGACAAAATATACACCTGAAGCACGGGAGGACCAACAAATTATGAAAGACCCAAAGAACATGCATACACATAACAAGACGGATAAAGGGCGTCACTTAAGTCGTGCCAGCTATGCTCTTACCAAAGCAGAGAAGGAAATCTTTTTTGAAGTCCTTTACAGTATCAAGGTGTCGTCGGGCTTCTCATCTAATATAAGGGGATAATAAATATGGCAGAGAAAAAGTTCCAAAACCTGAAGTCTCATGACTGTCACGTGATTATGACGCAGTTGCTTCCGATTGCATTGAGGGGGCTTCTACCGGAAAATGTTTGAGTACCCATTGTGAAGCTGTGTTCATTCCTCAATGCAATATCTTAGAAGGTAATCAATCCAGATATTACCTCAAGGTTACGAAGGATGTGGTACAATGTCTTGTTAGTTTTGAATTGGTGTTCCCACCATCCTTCTTCAATATTATGACGCATCTCCTGGTTCATCTAGTGGAAGAGATTGCCATTCTCGATCAGTATTTCTGCAATCGTTCCCTTTGAGAGGTTCATGGAGTCTTAAAGAAATATGTTCATAACCGTATAGACTGTAAGGAAGCATCTCAAGGGATATGGAATGAGGAGGTCATTGAGTTTTGTGTTGACTTTATTCGACCTTAAGCCGATTGGTGTTTCGACTCGACATGAGGGAAGACTAAGTGGAAAAGGCACACTGGGAAAGAAAGCAATGATATGTAGGGACGGGATTCTTTCACTAAAGCACACTACATAGTTCTACATAATTCCACCTTGGCGTTTCAGATATCGAGGAACACAAGAATATTATGCGCTCAAAACCGGGAAGCCTGAATCATGGATTATAGATGAACACATGAAGTCTTTTCGGTGGTTGGATGCGACACATCTCTTGAATGACACCACTTGGAGATCAGCTATACTTGTTGGCACGTCACCATCTTCTACTGTATTGAATTTCCAAGGCACGAAATAAATGGGAATACATTCTACACGATCGCCCAAGATAAAAAGAGCACCAACCAAAATAGTGGTTTCCGCTTTGATGCAATAGACGAGAATGGACAAAAGGACACATATTATGGTTACATAGAGGATATATGGGAACTAGACTATGGAGTCTCTTTAAGGTCCCTTTGTTTCACGCAAATGGGTCAACCTGAATGGGAAGGGTAAATATAGACCGGTTATGGAATGACAACAGTGGATCTCAACAATCTTGGTTATAGAGATGAACCATTCGTCCTAGCCAATGATGTGTCTCGGGTTTTCTATGTGAAGGACATGTCCTCCAGACCAAAAAAGAAAAATATGCAAACGAATACATCATATGATGATCCAAAGCGTCACATAGTTCTTTCAGGAAAATAAACATCGTGGGAATCGAGGACAAGGCAGACATATGTCAGAAGATTATAATAAGTTTGATGAAATTCCGCCCTTCACAGTGAAAACTGACCCAAGCATTCCGTTAGTAAAGAAGATGCTCCATGGTTACGTCTGAAGCGATCATAAGGAAGGACATATGCCAAGAAGTTCATGCTCATATTATGTAACTCTAGTTCATGTCTTTCGCGGTTTGTGGCTTGACCAAGGATATCTTCGCGGTTTGTGGCCTTTAGTCCCGGTTTTGTAGTCTCGATTTAAAATTAATAAATGTCTTGAGTGTTAGTCCGTTTGTGGCTGGACCGAGTGCCTCTATGACAGTTTCTTGGAGATCTTGGGAGGATCGATCCGCGACATCTCCCTAATGGTCGAGTGGTGTCCTCGCTCGAAAACCATCTTGCAGCTTGTAACTTCTCTAACTAGATCAATACGCCTTGGAGCTAACTAATTTCACATATTAGAGTGCCTCTATGACCAGCCGGAGATGTGGGAGGACCGGGCTCTGTCGGCATCTCCCAAACTGGGCCGCATGGTGTCCTCGCCTCGAAAACCATCTTGCAGCTTGTAACTTCTCTAACTAGATCAATACGCCTCGGAGCTAACTAATTTCACATATTAGGTGCCTCTATGACCAGCTTTCGATATGCCGAGGATGGCTCGACATCTCCACGAACTGGCCGTAGTGGTGTCCCTGCTCTGAAAACCATCTTGCAGCTTGTAACTTCTAACTAGATCAATCGCCTCAGAGCTAACTAATTTCACATATTAGGAGTGCCTCATGACCGATTTCTGAGATGCTTGAGGTGTTGAATATATGCCCAAGAGGCAATAATAAAGTGGTTATTATCACATCTTCACACTTATGATAAATGTTTACATACCATGCTATAATTGTATTAACCGGAAACATTAATGCTTGTGTGATTTGTAAACTTAATTTGAAGTCCCTAGTATAGCCTATATACTTCACTAGCTTGTTGGTTGATTAATGATTGTGGTTTCCCTATCATGAACATTGAGATGTTATCAACAACAAGATCATTTCATTAGGAGAATGATGTGATGGACATACTCCTATAGATAAGCGTAGCATAAAGATCAAGTCATTTCAATAGTTCAATTGCTATATGCTTTCTGATACATAGTAACCTAATTCCTTCGACCATGAGATCATGCATATCACCTTTACGGATGTATGCTTTGATGTCATCAAACACCACAATGAATCGGGTGGCTATAAAGGTGGCATTGAGTGTTCGAAAGTATTGGTTGAAACACATGGATCAAGATTGGGATTTGTCCATCCATATGAGATAGATATACTCTGGGCCCTCTCGGTGGAATGTCATCCAATTAGCTTGCAAGCATGACTGGCTCAAGGGATCACATATCACGAGCGAAAAGAGTACTTATCGATAACGAGGTTGAACTAGGTATCTTATGCGAATACCGACGATCATAACCTCGGATAAGTAAACTATCGTGAGACAAAGGGAAATTGGTATCGTATGTAAGTGGTTCATTCGCAAAGTAATTGTAGAAATATGTGGGAGCCATATGAATTTCCAGATTCCTTTATTGGTTATTGTTGAAGTGTCTCGATCATGTCGCATAATTCACGAACCGTAGGGAGACACACTTAAGGATTCGACGTTGTTTGAGTAGTTATGGTATTATGAGAAAGAGACCGAATGTTGTTTGAGTCTCGGATGGGATCCGGATATCACGAGGTGATCCGTAATGGTCCGGAGAATAAGATTCATATAAGGAAAGTCCGTTTGAGTTCGGAATGATTAGTGTTTTCATCGGGAATGTTCTAGAAGGTTCAGTTGTCCCAGACTCGGGAGGGTACATGAATGTGTCATTACATATTGAATGATTGCATCATGTACTAAGTGTTCTTGCTGTTCCAAAACTGAAAAGTCAAACTGCTAGTTTGAAAGTCAACGCTAAAACAGAAATGTGGAAAGCAGAAGCGGGAAGCGGAACAGAAGCTGGGAAACAAGCAAGAGGTGGTTGGAACCGACTTGAGGAGTCCTCAAGCCGGCCAGCCAACCAAGGCCGACTTGGGAGGGACTCCTCCCTGGCCGCCCCTCCCACCTATAAAAGGAGGCGGGGCCTCCTCTCTAGACACACAAGTTCCTATCCTCTAATCTCCGGTTTAGAGCCGTTTTGGTTTAGAGCTTATAATTGCTCTAGCCTGTGGTTTAGAGCCTTCTAATTGGTGTGTCTAATCCCTAGACCACTAATAGCCTCTCATACTCCACCATACTCGCTCGCTTAAGGCAAAGCCTGCATGATCTCCCTCTACTTCCTGCACTACCACGCCGTTGTCCGGAATCGCGAGGAGAGCTACAACCTCCATTTCTTTGGAACAAGGGAGAGGAAGGTCTTCGTCGAAAACCGAACGTGTGACCGATTGCGAGGCCTGCCGAACTCACCGGAAGGATCGTCTCGCGATCATGAGATCGGGAAGAGTACGACTACATCACCCACGAGAATCTGCTCTCGTTAAACACTTCGGAATCTTCGAGGTAAGTTATTCCATCGACTCGTTGCTACAATCTAGTAGATAGATCTTGGCTTATTTGTTTGTATGCGGTAGAATTTTTTTGTTTTCCATGCTACGAACCCCTACAAAGGGTATCGAGCCGTGTCTATATGTAGATCTGTTGCCTGAGTAGAACACAATGGTCATTGTGGGCGTTGATGCTTTATTGTCGATTGCTTCTTGTGTACTTTGCATCTTGCGGTATGTTGGGATGAAGCCCGGGCTAACCTTACATGACATCGTTCATGAGACTTGCTCCACGCTTGACATGCAACTTGTATTGCATAAGTGGCTTTATGGTGCTGTTTCTCCTAGCATAGTTAAGATCCAATTTACAACGGGTGATCAACAATGCTAGTATCAATGTTGTGGTTCATGTTCGTAAGTTAGAACGACACTTATTGAAAGCCCCAAACCACGTAAAATATGCAAATAAAGTAGAGGCGTCTAACTTTGTTTTGGGGTGTAAATGATGTGATATGGCCATGATTGTGATTATATATGATGTATGAAATGTTCCTTATTATAAGTTGGCAACCGGCAGGAGCCATATGGTTGTCTTTAATTTATGTTAAGACCCGCGTGTCTATTGAAAGTAGTTGTAATAGTTGAATCCGGTGGACGACAACCATGGAGAAGCGTCATTGACCTTGATGCAATGCCGGTGATGATGGAGATCATGTTCGTGCTTGAAGATGGAGATCGGAAGCACAAAGAAGAAAGGCCATATCATATCACATATTATTGAATTGCATGTGATGTTAATCCTTTATGCATCTTGTATTGCTTAGTAGACGATAGCATTATAAGATGATCCTCATGCACATGAATTTCAAATCATAAAGTGTTCACCTTAGTTAGCACCGCTATAAAGCTTGTTGTTTTGAAGCACCACGTGATGATCGGGTGTGTTAGATTCTGCAAGTGTATACAACGTGAGCAAGCCATATTTGCTCATGCGGAAACTAAGGTTTGATCTTGACGAGCCTAGCATGTACAGACATGGCCTCAGGAACACGGATTACCGAAAGGTAGAGCATGAGTCATATAGTATATATGATGAACATGTTGATTGTTCACCATTGAAGCTATATCAAGTCTCGTGATGATCGGTTTTGATGTGGTGGATTTGGTTCGTGTGATCACTAAAACAATGTGAGGGATATTGTTTTCAGTGGGAGTTCACCAAGATTAATTTAATTATTAATTAGAACTCAATTTATCATAAACTAAATCAAAGTGAATTTGCATAGTTGGTGTAGTCATTGGCATCCGTTTACCACCTTGCGCTTAGTTATAATTGAGATGATAGAACTATAAAATTCTAGTTAGATACTTTACGAACTGGTATCGTATTGTTTTAAGTGTTAATCTAAAGTTTATAAGTCCTATTGCAAACTTTCAGTAAGTTCCGGTTACTCCATGAAGTTTAATAATTAGTATTAAATCAAGAGTAACAATTCCAAGTGTTAGTATATAAGTATCATGTTTGTCTCCATGATTCTTGATATTCAAAGGATTCTCTTAATATCAAGGTTATCTAGGATCTGAAAGAGTTGTTTCAGAAACCATGATGTGTGGAAGATATTGTGATATCTGAAACGAAGTATTGGTTACAACATGATAGAGTATAATATGGCAAAAGTCATGTTCTCATATTTGATGAGAATTTTGCAAAAGGTTGGAGACACTAGTTGTCCTAATCCTCCAAAAGGTTTTGGAGAGCAACATTATACTTGCGATTCACCGTTACAAGCTAAAAGTAGCTTGATCATGGATAAATCCATGATGAGGGTGAATATTTGATGTAGTTAAGATATTTACTACACCAAGATATTACTAAAGAAAGGAATTTGAAAGAACACCAAACATTTGATGATAGGTGATCTACTTCAAAGTGCAAGTCCAAAGACATTGGTATTTAATTATACACGCTTTGGATTATGTGTCATATGTATGACTCCACTATTGTTGTTGATAGATTCTTTCAAACAGAAAAGGAAATACTGAAAGAAAATCTCATAAATATATGGCAGAAAGGAAAAGACTAGAATTGTTCAGCTTAAGTATATAGATGATATACATGTTATGGCTATATTCTTTGCTTATTAAACAATGTGGTTCTCAAGTATTTGATACTGAATTTGTTGGTGTGAATCGTCATACGAAACAACACAATTCATGAACTACAATGGCCTAAGTAACTAGCAAAAGAATATGTGATGATGTTCATCGAGAACAAATAAAGGGTTATTGTGTTGCTCGTTAAACATCAAAGCTTGCCTTCAAAGATTTGTTTTATCAGGTATTATGAGAACAAAAGGGTTGTTCAAATAATTGCCGTAATCCATAAAAGATGGATTCGCAAATCTCGTTGGAGACATCACATCCATAAAACTAGTGCTAAAAGATGTCGAAAGACAAATTGATTGAAAGATCACTTAGGAAGTGACATCGCCGTTTAAATTATACTGAAAAGAAAACATGAAGAAACTCCATGTGGATGGAATTTTGGAGTCTTTTGATTTTTGATCAAATGACACTTGTGAAACTTTCCTAGAGATAATTGAAACTTCGTTCATAGGCCAAAAGGGAACGAAAGACTAGCTTATTGGAATTTGTACATATTGTTGTACGAAGTCCATTATGTGTAGTCAAGAGCGATGGATTTTAACTTCATTTGCTTTTTCCGAAATTTTGAAGTGAATATATGAATATTTACTTAATAAGGATAAAGTATGAAACACTTGAAAAGTTCAAAGACTTTCAAGATGAAGTGAAAAATCATTGTAACAAGAATATAAATAGTTTATGATAAGATCATAAAGGAAAATATTTAAGTTACAAGTTTAGCATAATACCTAAGATTTAAGGAATCGTTCCGTGGATTTGCATTTCCCGAAACACCATAAGGGTATGGAGCGTTCGAGATATGTAATTAAACCTTGTTTGACATAGTAAGATCAAAGGTATAATTCATAAGACTGCCATTATATTTTAAAGATTAAAAGCTTTAGAGATTACCGTTTTTTCACTTAAAAGAGCTCCATCATAATCTGTTGAAATGACACCATATAAAGTTATGGTTTGGGATAAAACCCAAGTTGTCCTTTCTCAAACATTGGTATGCTATGCATAAGAAAGATGTTTGCAACCAAAGTCGGATGAACCTGTCTTTGTATGTTATTTCGAATAACTGTTAAGTAATCCTCCATAACACCAGAGACAAAAGTGTTTGTCGCTTAAAACGTCAAGTTTCTTTGGGAAGGAATTTTTCGTGAAAAGAAAAGTGGGAGGACAATAGAACTTTGATAAGGTTAAAAGAACCTTAGCTATATGTGCAGAGTTGCGCAGCGCCGAAAAGTGTTCCGGAGGCATCCACAATGCTCATGGCTCACGTGCCTCAAAGGTTGTGGTCACGGAGATCTAAGTTCCTATTGAAACAAGTAGATCGGGTAAACAATCAAATACCAAGATTTGAGGGTTGAATCATTATTTGAGAATAATGAACCGACTACATGCAAAGAAGCGATGATGGGCCCTGACTCCGTCAAATGGCTTGAAGCCATAAAATCCATGATAGTTCCATACACGAGAAATCAAGTTTTGAACTTGAAGGACCCTCGAGAAAGGTGTAAGACCTTACAGTTGTGTCTGGATCTATAAAGAAATAGACATGGATGTTTTACATCTATGAAATAGTCGACATGTTGGGAAAGAGTTCACAAAATGTTCAAAGGTTGACTATGACAAGATTTGATCTTTCATAGTGATATTTAGTCTAGACGGATTAATGTAGCAACCACTATATATAATTTGTTATATGGTAGTTGAATAAACAAAACAAGTTCTTCTAATAGAATCGTTACCTAGGACATGTGCATAACACGGTCCATAGGGTTTTGTTAATTCAAAAGGATGCTAAAAGCATATGCAAACTTCAATGGTTAAAGTGAGCATCATGAGTTGGAATCTTCACTGTGATGAAACTGTTAAAGGAGTTTAAAAGTTCATCAGAGACAATGAAGATGCTTGCATTTGCAAGAAATTAAGTGGGAGCGCTAAGACATGTTTCTAATACATTATGTGGAAGACATATTGTTGATTGGAAATAATGTATCTTTTATTAACACATATTAAGAATTTCATCCCGATGAAAGACTTAGGCAAAACCCAAATATTTGGCATCAATAGACGCTAATATGGTTGTGCCAGAAGTACATAGACGAGATATTGAATGAGTTCAATATAGAAACTACAAGAAAGGTTCTTGTCGCACAGAAAGGATTGAAAGAGTTCAAATGTTGATGATATATTCAAGTGTATTGACATTTGGTAAAGTGAAACAAATAATCAAGTATAGATTGATACTTGATGTATGAAATCACAAAGAGTATTTATATCAATCATCCGTGATATGTACAAATCCAGATATGTCCTATGCTCTAAATGTTGTGAGCATATACCGAATGATTCGTAAGATGATCATTGGACAATAGTAAGGATATTCTTATGATCTTTGGAAGAACTAAGAGTGTATTATTTGTAGAAGTGACAAATAGATGGTTAGTTCATTGTAAAAGTACTACATTGATACTAGCTTTGTCACAAAGTACAAATTAAGTTTATCTCAATCTAAACTAAGGGTGGCACAATATAATGGAAAGTAAGTTCCATAATGGATTTGGATGAGTTCCAAAGTTAAGACATTGTGACAGATACTACAACAAAAGGCTAAGTATATAACTGCTATTATAGCAGAAAAGAGGGCATGTGTGTCAAGTAGTTTGTTATCAAACTAGGTGTAGTTCACAGAGGGATAATACTATGAAGATATATTGTGTGACAATATTATCAACATGTTTTAACCCCAAAGAACTAAAGGTCACACCGAAAGAACAAATTTATACAAAGCCATCTCATTAGAGAATGAGTGATGCATAGAGACGCAAAGACATGCAATTACACACGGACCTGGAAGTGTCAAGATCCGGAGATCAGTTGACCACTAGCAATCGTGTACATACAACACCGGAAAGCCATAGGCGTTATATAAACAAAGGTTTGAAACTATATTATTGACTCTAGTGCAAGTGGGAGACTGTTGGAGATATGCCCAAGAGGCAATAATAAAGTGGTTATTATCATATCTTCACACTTATGATAAATGTTTACATACCATGCTATAATTGTATTAACCGGAAACATTAATACTTGTGTGATTTGTAAACTTAATTTAAAGTCCCTAGTATAGCCTATATACTTCACTAGCTTGTTGGTTGATTAATGATTGTGGTTTCCCTATCATGAACATTGAGATGTTATCAACAACAAGATCATTTCATTAGGAGAAAGCAATGATATGTAGGGACGGGGATTCTTTCACTAAAGCACACTACATAGTTCTACATAATTCCACCTTGGCAGCTCTGTATATCGAGGAACACAAGAATATTGTGCGCTCCAAAAACCCGGGGAAGCCTGAATCATGGATTATAGATGAACACATGAAGTCTTTCGGTGGTTGGATGCGGACACATCTCTTGAATGACACCACTGTTGGAGATCAGCTATACTTGTTGGCCGCGTCACCATCTTCTACTGTATTGAATTTCCAAGGGTACGAAATAAATGGGAATACATTCTACACGATCGCCCAAGATAAAAAGAGCACCAACCAAAATAGTGGTTTCCGCTTTGATGCAATAGACGAGAATGGACAAAAGGACACATATTATGGTTACATAGAGGATATATGGGAACTAGACTATGGAGTCTCTTTTAAGGTCCCTTTGTTTCGCTGCAAATGGGTCAACCTGAATGGGGAAGGGGTAAATATAGACCAGTTGTACGGAATGACAACAGTGGATCTCAACAATCTTGGTTATAGAGATGAACCATTCGTCCTAGCCAATGATGTGTCTCAGGTTTTCTATGTGAAGGACATGTCCTCGATCAAAAAAAGAAAAAAATATGCAAACGAATACATCATATGATGATCCAAAGCGTCACATAGTTCTTTCGTGGAAAATAAACATCGTGGGAATCGAGGACAAGATGGACATGTCGGGAAGATTATAATAAGTTTGATGAAATTCCGCCTTCACGGTGAAAACCCACCCAAGCATTCCGTTAGTAAAGAAGATGCTCCATGGTTACGCCTCAAGCGATCATAAGGAAGGACATATGCCAAGAAGTTCATGCTCATATTATGTAACTCTAGTTCATGTCTTTCGCGGTTTGTGGCTTGACCAAGGATATCTTTCGCGGTTTGTGGCCTTTAGTCCCGGTTTTGTAGTCTCGTTTTTAAAATTAATAAATGTCTTGAGTGTTAGTCCCGTTTGTGGCTGGACCGAGTGCCTCTATGACCAGTTTCTTGGAGATGCCGAGGATCGATCCGCGACATCTCCCCGAAACCTCGTAGTGGTGTCCTCGCCTCGAAAACCATCTTGCAGCTTAACTTCTCTAACTAGATCAATACGCCTGAGCTAACTAATTTCACATATTAGGGAGTGCCTCTATGACCAGTTTCTGAGATGTCTGAGGACTGGCTCTGTCGGATCTCCTGAAATCGGGCAGATGGTGTCCCTGCTCTCGAAAACCATCTTGCAGCTTGTAACTCTAACTAGATCAATACGCCGAGCTAACTAATTTCACATATTAGGAGTGCCTCTATGACCGCTTCTCGGATATGCCGGAGGATCGGCTCTAACATCTCCCCAAACTGGCCGTAGTGGTGTCCCTGCTCTCGAAAACCATCTTGCAGCTTGTAACTTCTCTAACTAGATCAATACGCCTCGGAGCTAACTAATTTCACATATTAGGGAGTGCCTCTATGACCAGTTTCTCGGAGATGCCGGAGGTGTTGAATATATGCCCAAGAGGCAATAATAAAGTGGTTATTATCACATCTTCACACTTATGATAAATGTTTACATACCATGCTATAATTGTATTAACCGGAAACATTAATGCTTGTGTGATTTGTAAACTTAATTTGAAGTCCCTAGTATAGCCTATATACTTCACTAGCTTGTTGGTTGATTAATGATTGTGGTTTCCCTATCATGAACATTGAGATGTTATCAACAACAAGATCATTTCATTAGGAGAATGATGTGATGGACATACTCCTATAGATAAGCGTAGCATAAAGATCAAGTCACTTCAATAGTTCAATTGCTATATGCTTTCTGATACATAGTAACCTAATTCCTTCGACCATGAGATCATGCATATCACCTTTACCGGATGTATGCTTTGATGTCATCAAACACCACACCGTAACTGGGTGGCTATAAAGGTGGCATTGAGTGTTCGGAAAGTATTGGTTGAAACACATGGATCAAGATTGGGATTTGTCCATCCATATGACAGATAGATATACTCTGGGCCCTCTCGGTGGAATGTCATCCAATTAGCTTGCAAGCATGTGACTGGCTCACAAGGGATCACATATCACGGGAACGAGAAAAGAGTACTTATCGGTAACGATGTTGAACTAGGTATGCAGAGATACCGACGATCATAACCTCGGATAAGTAAACTATCGTGAGACAAAGGGAAATTGGTATCGTATGTAAGTGGTTCATTCGATCGCAAAGTAATTGTAGAAATATGGGAGCCATATGAATTTCAGATTCCTCTATTGGTTATTGTTAGAAGTGTCTCGATCATGTCCGCATAATTCACGAACCGTAGGGAGACACACTTAAGGATTCGACGTTGTTTGAGTAGTTATGGTATTATGAGAAAGAGACCGAATGTTGTTCGAGTCTCGGATGGTATCCGGATATCACGAGGTGATCCTAATGGTCCGAGAATAAGATTCATATAAGGAAAGTCCCGTTTGAGTTCGTGAATGATTCCGTGTTTTCATCGAATGTTCTAGAAGGTTCGGATTGTCCAAGACTGGGAGGGTACATGAATGTGTCATTACATATTGAATGATTGCATCATGTACTAAGTGTTCTTGCTGTTCCAAAACTGAAAAGTCAAACTGCTAGTTTGAAAGTACTAATAGCCCTCTCTCATACTAAGTGTTCTTGCATCATGTACTAATAGCCCTCTCTCATACTCCACCATACTCGCTCCGACTTAAGGCGAAGCCCTGCGGGATCTCCCCTCTACTTCCGGTACCACGCCGTTGTGCTGCCGGAATCGCGAGGAGAGTACTACAACCTCCGCATTGTTGGAACAAGGGAGAGGAAGGTCTTAGTCGAGTATCTTGAACGTGTGACCGATTACGGAAGCGCTTCGAACGCAGCCGGAAGGATCGCTTACACGATCTTGAGATCGGAAGAGTACGACTACATCACCCACGAGAATCCGCTCTCGTTAAACACTTTGGAATCTTCGAGGTAAGTTATTCCATCGACTCGCTGCTGCAATCTAGTAGATAGATCTTGGCTTGTTTGTTTGTATGATAGAAAATTTTTGTTTTCCATGCTACGAACCCTCAGAGGACTGGCTCCGGCATCTCCTCGAATCGCCGCAGTGGTGTCTCGCCTCAAATCGGCCGGAGGATCGACTCAAGGATGCCTATTTATAGTACAAGCAGCTCGGCATAGTGTCGACACTTACGAAATAATGTCGACACTCACCCCTATCATTAGTGCTGACTCGTGTTTTGTCCCGGTTGGTGTCTCCAACCGGGACTACAGGTTGATCTTTAGTCCCGGTTGGTGACACCATCCGGGACAAGGTACACGCCGCACGCCGCACGACATAATGTCGACACTCACCCCTATCATTAGTGTTGCCTGGCCCAGCCTGCCGAAATCGTCCATCCCGGGTAAAAGGACAAATGTATGCCGAATCGGCAAGAAGTTATGTGCTGAATCACGGCATAGTTTGTGATGTTGTGCCCATATTATGCATGTGTGTGGACATTGGTATGGAGAACAATGTTGCAGGAGGAAGTTTTCCTTTTCGCATACGGAAAGCCCTTTTCCATTTTCCGAGCGCAAAAGGGTCGCTTTAATGAAGTAACCACCAAAATGCCGTTCGTAATGCTACCATCCCATTTTCCTAAAATACTAGACCAACTTACATGGATTATCTCCCAACCGACATCTCAAACCTTTTCGTCCATCCCGTAAAAGGATAAATTTCTTAATCGTAGGAAGTGGTCCGGTTGTACAGTACATGATCTATCGCCGTGATTTTTGAAAAATTATTTTTAGACTCGCAATATGTGGTTTCTTCAGAGATCCAATGCAAGTTCTAACGATGCTCGTCCCCTATCTTCATGCACACCGGTTCGACCATAGTTAGAAATTCATATAATTCAAAACAGGCATAATAAATTCAAAAAAATCCGAACAATGAAAATCCTTCGCGTGGTGTGATATTATGTTACATAGTTGAAAGGAAAAATACCAAACTTGGTATATTGATCATATTTCGAAAAAACTTTCACAAAATGACCTATCATGTTCGAGGTTTCATGGCTTTCGGTCCAAATGACCGATGTTATGTGCTGAATCACGACATAGTTTGTGATGTTGTGCCCATATTATGCATGTGTGTGGACGCGCCATTTTTCATCTTTAGTCCCGGTTTGTGACACCATCCGGGACAAGTTACACTCCACACGACATAATGTCGACACGCCATTTTTCCCGTCATTTTTCTTCCCGCCATTTTTTCCCGCCAGTTCTTGACTATATATATATATATATATATATATATATGTGTGTGTGTGTGTGTGTGTGTGTGTGTGTAGGGTTGGCCTCCATTGTCATTGCACATCTCTAGACTCATATCTGCAACCTCATCACTCTTTCCATGGCTTCCACCGTAGCACTAACTCCCAGGGAGGCGGAGGCGTTTTCCGAACTACCCCGCCTGGCTACCGTCGCGTCCCCTCGCCGGATGTTGAGCGCCGGAGGCGTCTTGCCTCCTCCTGTCCTCTAGGTGTGGCGCGTCGGATGGCCATCACGAACCACTACTACTTGAGCTCACGCCGAGTAGCGGAGGAATCCCAAATGGCATCCCGACTATTTCCCGACTTGGGAAGCCTTCTTCGTGGATCGGCGTGAGAGGGCACTCGCTGTGCACGGTGAGGAGGCCCACCTCCTCCGACTCAACGAGGCCACCGTCACCGTGGTGGCGGCCGGACTCTCCAGAGGCCATGGCCTCCTTACGACGCCCGACTCTAGCTCCCCACGCTACCCTCAAGTCCAAACTCGTACTCAACCTTCAAGGTTCAACTACGGCAATTCCGGACGCATTTACGACGATGCGGCAAGTAATGATGACTACAAGGCTAGTATTACATGTGTAGGCAGGAGCATGACTGAATTATTCCAACATTGCAAAACAAGTTCGGCCGATTGTGGTTTAATCTGGCCATGTATCTTAATTTTCAGTTCTTCTATGTAACTTTGTGTTAGTTGTGTTATGTACTTTAATTCCATTTCTATCCTAATCAAATTTTCTTTCCGCCCATTATTTTCCGTCCTCTTTTTTTCGCCCATTAAAAACAGAAAATGGTTTTGAATTACTTATAAGTTAATTCATTTTTAATTGTAAATGGTTACATTAATTATTTTTTAAAACAGAAAATGGTTTTGAATTATTTATTCAAATCCAAACACTTTTTATGTTTAAAGTTTTTCTAAATTCCAAATTAATATTAAAAAAATGTAAGTTAATTCATTTTTAATTTTAAATGGTTACATTAATTATTTTTTAAAAATAGAAAATGGTTTTGGATTATTTATTCAAATCCATACACTTTTTATGTTTAAAGTTTTTCTAAATTCCAAATTAATATTTAAAAAATATAAGTTAATTCATTTTTAATTTTAAATGGTTACATTAATTATTTTTTAAAAATAGAAAATAGTTTTGGATTATTTATTCAAATCCATACACTTTTTATGTTTAAAGTTTTTCTAAATTCCAAATTAATATTTAAAAAATATTTAAGTTATTTCATTATTAATTTTAAATGGTTCATAGTTTAAATGGTTACATTAATTATTTTTCAAAACAGAAAATGGTTTCGAATTAGTTATTCAAATTCAAACACTTTTTATGTTTAAAGTTTTTTTAAATTCCAAAGTAATTATCATTTAAAAAACATTACAAATTTAAACCCCAAAATAAAAAATAAGGCGGGAACAGAGAGAAAATACCTGAATTTTTTTGAAAACAGGGGAATATGTCCCGGTTGGAGCCACCAACCGGGACTAAAGACCCTCATGCTGCGTTCTTCAAATGCTAAAATTGAGTATAAGTCCTGGTGGCTCCAACCGGACGAGTCTTTTTTAGTCCCTTGGAGCCACCAACCGGGACGATACTCCCTCCTTTATAACTTCTTCTTCTTCTTCTCGCTTGTTCATCGACGACGCCTCCAGTCGCGCCTCAAGTGGCCTGGTGGCAAGGCCACGCCCTTCCGCGCTCCTCCGTCCACACCGCTCCGGCGCACCGCCTCCAGCACTGGCTCCTCCCGCCTCCTGTCCCTTCCTCGGGTATGTCTCTGCCGCTTCCCTCTCCCTCTCCCCCAAATTTCCGCAAATTTGTAGTATTAGGTTGATTGGTGTTTGTAATGTAGATTGATTGGTGTTTGTAATGTAGATTGATATTGTTGTGTTGAAAGAATTTGCAATATATGTGAGTGATATTCTTGTGTTGAAAGAATTTTGCTAGTTTGCTTGTCGTAATTATGTCTAATAGTTATTCTAATAATTATGTAATTTGTCACAATTTGTTGGATAATGCATGTGATAATGGATGCTTTGGTATTTTTAGCTATTAATATAGATGGCTTACGCAAAGTTCTTCATGTGCATCACGTTGGGTATCTTGTGCAATCGGATTGTGGTGTTCGAGACGACGGCAAATGCTATAATATTTTTCCGACTAGTAGTCCTAGTCTTAGACGGCTAGTCGGCCGGTAAAAAGGGATGTCGCGGTTCCGCAGGACATGGAGGCGGGCAGGACGCCGCGGTGTATTGTGGCAAGAGAGAGGTAAGCTCTTTTGCTCAGATTTTGCTACTGAGAAAGCGCCGAGAAACATCGGATAGAGGTGGAATCGTGAAAGGGTAAGACACCGAATTGTCTTGGAAAAGGGCCAACGCTACTATAGATATGCACCACATCTACAGATTTAGCCGCCATCGCTTGCGTTTGCGAACGCATGTGCAAGGCCAAGGGCCCGCCGAACATCGACGAGGGGAAGGTGAGGAGAGCGGCGATGGGAGTTCCATGGAGTTCGCCTGGCCACGGCGAGACATGCTTGGGTGGGTCATGTCAAACCATTTTGTTCGACGAGGAAAGCTCCTGCTGCCTCCGCTGCAGAAATCTTCCCATGAAATTGCATGCCCCTTAGGTGCATGTGGGTACGACGATGTGCCTTCGCCAGGCATTCAACCCTCTAAATCGATTCCAATATGGTATTTTGTTAGTATCTAGTGTTACCTATCCGCTGGATAGTTTCCTTTTAGTAGCCTTTATACTCATGTTCCTCTCATATGCATCCGAGGTTTCTCCGAACTAGGTTTTACACCCCTAACTGAATATTGATTTTAGTTGATTTTAGCTAGAGTTACCTATCTACTACGCTTCCTTTTTTGTAGCTAGGTTTAGGTTTAGGGTTTATCTTCATTTTTATTATTGTGTATGTATATATTAGGTTTCTCTAAATTAGGGTTTATATCTCTCAACACCGTACCTAACTTTCTCCTTTTCGCCGCTTTGACTTATTCGTTTTCCACCTATGCGTAAAATATGGACCCACACGCCGAGACGAAGAAAAGGAAGAGTTGATCCAAGGTGTGATCCGTGGGGAAGAAAATTTAGACGTATCAACGTTTTCAACTCCGTGAGGGTGATCCTCTTTTACCGGAATAGACGACTTGTTTGAGGTGAATGTGTTTCCTCACAGGGAGAAGGCGATGCCTTGTGTAATCGAGAAGACGACCGCCCGCGAGGTGCATGTAATATAATTAATTCATTAATTAATCATCTGCTATCTATATAGAAATAGTAACGACGATCTTTCTTCTTTTAGCCCTCCGGATTGAAGGAATCTCTACCAAAGACCGGGCGAGGCCCAACCAAAAAGTTGCAAGACCATGAGAGGTTCAGATCGAAGATGTCGCGGAAGACGACAAACCGACGCTCGAAGTTGTCGCAACCAAATTTGTAAGGCACAATGCGTTAGGGACTTAATCCCATCACCATTAGAAATTGAATAGGCACGCTAATGCGGATGAAGAGGAACATGTTTATTTTTCCCTAACCACGCCAAAGATTTCTTGTGGAAGAGGGTCATGGTTAATTTCAAACTACGAAGATAGAGCTGGATCCAAATGCGAGGATCCAGTTGAGGACGCCTTACAACATGGGAGAGCCATGGAGGCTAAGGTCAGAGTGGGCTTTGAAGAAGATGGCCCAATGTTTCACCAACTGGAAGAAAAGATTGCACCTTGACTATGTCGTGAAAAGAAGACTCAATTCAAGAATATTCAGTTTGAGAAGATAAAACCATTCGGGCTGAGTTTGTGGAATACAAGAAATCAAAAAGCTAAGAAAATGTCTGAACGAATGTCAATGTCGCTAACAAGAAGTATCACCATACTATGGGGCAAGGTGGCTACAGGTGGCATTCCTAATCGGGAGAAACTTGAGAATGAACTGCTGTAAAAAGATCACCCTGCAGATGCAGACGATTGGGTAGAACATGCACGGAATTGGTTTTACTGCATGGGGACACGTTGGACTCGGAAGGAGGTGTATATATAACATACGACATAAATAAGACCCCTGCCAATCGAGAGGATCGAAAAGCGAAGAAGGCTGTTAAAGATGGGGACTTCATTCCCGATAGAGAGAATGATGAGCTCACACGCCCTTGGAAATAAGGAACATGATGGACGAACACGAGGCACAAGAGGCTCCCAATCATGGAGGACTGGGCTTCAAGAGAGGAAGAAATATCCCGATAGAAGCCGTCGGAGGAGAAAGGATGTGGCAGAAGCAGAAAAGTCGAAGAGCGAATGTTTAATTGAAGAACGATTAAAGCAACAACAAGATGAAATTAACGCACTTAAAGAGCAAAGTACTACCAGCCCATCTCAGAAAGACACGCATTCGATGCTACCGCCTATCGAATAATCGAAAAATCAGTGGCTTCCACCGAGGTCCCGGTGATGACAATGGCGATGACGATGATGCACCGACGATGGCTCCTGTTGGCTACCCAAAGGATGATATCACGTAGATGACACATCGCGAGCTACATGTCAAAGTTGTGAACATATCAATGAAGGTGGCGCGGCTATGCCTTACCAATTGGACCCACACCAACTTACCACCGCCGTCTGTTCCAGAGGGCTACGCTGTTGTCGGCGTGATGAAATCATGCCCACCTTTGAAGTTTTGGATCTTCACTACCCCGCAGTGAAGGGGATGTGATCATCGGGAGACGCAAAACGTCACCATTCTATGGTCAAGGAATGTATCGCTTCAAATCACACGCCAAGGCCATCTTCGCCGCCTCACCCGTCTCCAACAGGTCGCCGCCGCCGCCTTCGCCGCCTCACCCGCCTGTCGCTCACCAATCTCCGGCGCAGCCATCGCCGCGCCTCAGATAAAAAGCGAAGCGCATCGCTATTGTGCATCGCTGTGGCGATCGAAACGTAAACAAGAGCCTCTTCCAAAAGTACCAAAGGTTCCTCCCAAGAGAGCTTATGATCAGAATAAAGAGGAAATCGCGATCGTTGATGGAAACGTCATTGCTGCTAAGTCGAGGCGGCCGAAGAGCCAGAGTTCCCCAAAGACCAAAGAAGAAAAACCCAAAGTTTTGAAAATGCTAAAGACTCTTCATCAACCCGAGCCAAAGCTGTCATATGAGCGTTCTATTCTCAAGTCACATGCGACACAAAAAGCCTCGAAGAGCAAGATCGATGCAAGCGAGAAATCATTGCCCAAATTTGAGAACAAGCAAACAGACTTGCTCCTCTCAAGGTGATTTCCCAAACCAATGTGGGTCGAGCAAATATGGGGCCAAAGAGCAAGATGATCCGAGGTAGTTGCACACGAAGAAGTCGCCACGCTCAAGGTATGAGTATTGCCAAGATTTATCCCAGTTAGAGTTCTTCCCCGTGAGTGAAGTATCATACAAATACCAGTACGACAAACCTCTCGTCAAACCTGAGGAGGTAAACAATCTTCCAACAAAAATGCGAAGATTGCATAACTGGTACTTGCATGCCACAAAGGTCAGGGCTAACTAGATAGTGCTGAAGGTTACAAAAAAGCATTATGGGAAAGATATGGATGACATGATATCCATTGAATTTGATGAACTATTTCAATTATTCAATCAAGACGCCTTGGACAAATCGATCATCAGTGCCTATTGTCTGTAAGTACTAATTCTGTAATTAATTTAGTCTCTAGCTATCTCACCTTGTTTATTGCATGTATATAATCATACTGTAATATGCAGAATGAAGATTCTCGAATGCAGCAGAGGACAAATCTATGACATTGGCTTCATTGACCCATATTGGGTTCATCAAGCTAATCTCAAAACAAACCCCCATGATACGGAGGATAATATAGTACACGCGTTAAGGTTTCAAGAAACCAAAAGGGAAATACTATTTCTTTACAACTTCGAGTGAGTGTTATTGTCTTGTATACACTTTCTATTTCGCTTACTCGATGTTAAGTATATAATTGATTAGTTATGCATTCGCAGCTACCACTATATTCTGTTAATCATTCAACTTGACAAAGGGCGTGTACTATTCATGGACTCGAAACATAAACCCCTTGAGACGTGGAAGGACATGCATATACTTCTCCAATGTAATTCTAATCATTACGACACTATAGCGGCAACGTTTCAGTGAATTTTATGATATCAAGTACTTAATAACTTATTTTATTCGCTTTTCACGCTCTCAAAGCGCTGGAAATGGTTCACCAACAAGGCTAGGGGTGTTTGGAAAGAGGAGCTTACATTTCAACCACTAAATGTAAGCACCACTAGCTATATCCGCATCTCTTTGATTCTAGTTTTGATACGCTTATTATCATGCTTGATTATTATTTTGATTGAACTCGTTCTCGTAAAGTGCCCGACGAGGGACCGTGTAACAATCTATGTGGATACTATGTTTATGAGTTCATCCGCAGACGTGCGATGAGAAGGGCAGAAATTTAGAGCAACTCCACGTCGTAAACAATTTCTATAGTTTTAATTACAATCAAATTGTGTTTAGTTTCATTCATATAGGTCGACCTTTTTTAAATCAGATCGAACGTCCTACGGACGGTCTTACGCCAAAGGATCGCGACGAGCAATTCAGAGGAATCGGGATTCTTGGATGCGTAAGTCCTAGACCCAAAAGAGGAATACTATTCGTGTATAGACAATAGGGATTGTAAAAATAGCAACTTTGAAGGAATTGGCGGTAGCATCGAATAGCAACTTTTGTATGTAGTGCATGAACTCGATCCGTGTATTGAATGTAATATTGTCATGATATTCATGATGTAATATAAGGTTCCTTCATTGATAAGTGTAAATCACTAAATAAACAATAAAACAACCTAAATGAATTCTTCGTGTAGCACAAAAGTGGCGAAAATGCTGCGGCAACAAAATGTGCTAAATGAATTCTGTCATGCAGAGAAATGGGCCAAATCTCTGTCATGCGGAAGGTTATTAGTCCCGGTTCAGGTTACGAACCGGCTAATGCTCCACCCTCGCCGGGCCACGCCACGTGTGCACCCTTTTGTCCCGGTTGGGGCAACCGGACTAAAGGTTAGGCTTTAGTCATTGCCCGGTTGGGCAATCGACTAAAGCCCCGTACCAACCGGGACCTATAGCCCCGTTTCCACTAGTGAGTGGGAACACCTTTCTTGGATGCTCTTGCTTGATGAAGATGAAGACTTGCAAATTGCTCCCCCACCATGGGGGAGCCTCTTCTTTGAACTTGTCTTCATTATTTCATGAGCACGAGGATGGCAAGCTTCAAGCATGAGATCTTCTAGAGATGGCGCATCTTGAGCTCGCCCTTCTTCATCCCTACTTAAGGTTGATCCATCTTGATGCAACTCTTTGCACATGTCTTGATCAACCTTCAAGCTCCTTATTTTTTCATGATTCCAAAGGGCACAAAGCCCTTGGACATTTCTTCATCTACCAACATTGAGATCAACACATGGCTCAAACGATGCCAATGGACAATTCTACAAGTGAAACTCAATTTACACATTAGTTCATAAAGATTATCATTAATTACCAAAACCACACATGGGGCATACATGCCCTTTTAGTGTAGACGGTGGAGCTATGGGGAACAGACGAACGGGCAGTATAAGAACGGCCAACAGGTTCCAGCGGCTTTAGCTTCAATTTTGACGCAAGAGTTCAGGCATCGTCACATCAGTCAACGGCAACATTATGGCCATAGCTACTGTCGTCGGTCAGCCTTCTTCGATCGGGTCGCTGGCATGCAGGTCTGCAGTCCACGTGGGAGGACGCGCAAGCTGTCTGCGCATATGCATCGCTGCCCTAAATTTGGTGGCCAGCCAGGCTGGTCTCTGTCGTTGGAGCGTGCGCGTCCTACTGTTCACGTGGACCGCTTAGAAGGTTTGAATCGTATAGGTGGAGTTGACCTTGACACCTAGCTTGCACGGATTATAGTCCGCTGTTCTTAGGATGTCAAGTGGTATCTTACCAAAATCCAAAAATTACACTAAATTTTAATAAATAAACTAAAGATGATACTTTAGTAAAGTCCCATTTGACACCGTAGCTGTCGTGCTCCATCTTTACCCTTCGGGGCATCCTTGTCCCCACAGATTCTGTAAGAAATCGTAAGTAGAAAGCGATGGAAAGAATGAATCGTCCCTTGTTTATTGATCAAGTGAATCCTTATATACAACTGGAACGGACGCTTGTCTAAGGACGCGTCGTTTCAGAGGCGGCTTCGGAGGCGACGCCCAGACAATAATCAGATGACGCCCACGTACGCGGGTTACAAGTCCGGGAATTATCTCCAGAATAAAAGGGAATTTTATTTCTAACACTCCCCCTAATTACCGCTTCACTACATAAGGATCCATCATCTTGATTTAAGTCTCCTCCAAAAACCCTGTGGGAAAAATGTGAGGAGTATGGTAGGATATGCTGTTAAAACTCCTTCAAAAACCCTGTGGGAAAATAAGGAGAAAATAACACAGCATATCATGATTATCGCCTCTGTTAACTCAATATGAAATAAATCCATAGAATCTGGAGGTCAATAAATATGTTGTTTATACCATCTTAAAAACCCCGATGGGGAAAACGGATAGTATGACACATGATCTTATGTTGATATTACCTCATTAAAAACCTTAATGAGAACCTGTAAAGTAAACTCATTTAAGGAAAAAAGAGTGTAATATGATGCTTTGAACATGAATAGTTCAGGAAGATACTCCCCCTGATTCTTGCAAATCTCGGTTGCCGTACACCGATTCCATGAATATATTTCTCGAATGTTGAAGTTGGTAGAGACTTCAGAATAGGTCGGAGATTATCGCATGATTTGACTTGCAAGATGTTTATTTCCCACTCTTTGGAGTTCATGAGGATAAACAACTTTGGGGCAATATGCTTAGTGATATTGCTCTTGATATATCCTGTTTGCATCTGTGCAACATCGCATTATCCTCATAGATAATGGTAGGTGATTCGATAGAACCAATTCCACATGACTGTTGTATGTGGTTTATCATTCTCGGCCACACACATTCGCGTGATGCCTCATATAATGCAATTATTTCGTAATGATTGGTAGAAGTGGCAACCAGTCTGCTTCAAGACTTCCATGATATAGCTTCCACCATGTAGAAACACAAAGCCGCGTGATCCGGCATTATGGGGATCGATAAGTAGCCGAGATCGTGTATCCAATCATATCGAGTCCAGATTTCTCTGAACGAAAGTATAGGCCAAGATCCTTTGTGCCTTGGAGATATCGAAAACATTCTTGACTCGACCAATGGCGTTTGGTGGAGTCATACCGTGTCTAGCAAGTAGATTCACCGCAAATGCGAGGTCGTCTCGTACAATTTGCAAGATACATGAGCGCACCAATGGCACCGAGATATGGAACCTCGGGTCCCAATATCTCTTCTCCATCATCCCTTGGCCTGAACGGATCTTTCCCTACGCCTAGAGAACGAACCACCATGGGAGTTTTAGATGGATAGGATTTGTCCATATTGAATTTCTCCAATATTTTCCGGATATAGGCAGCTTGGTGTACCAAGATTCCCGAGGGAAGGTGATCGAGTTGAAGACCCAAGCAAAATTTGGTTTGACCCAAATCCTTCATCTCAAATTACATCTTTAGATGATTGCGTTTATCAATATATCTTGTGCATTGCCAATGATGTTGAGATCATCGACATACACCAAATGATGCAAAATCCTGAAGAGGACTTCTTGATGAAGACACATGGACGGTCATCATTGTTGAGTAACCTTCCAAGAAGGAACTCACTAAGTCGATTGTACCACATCCGTCTCGACGCTTTCAAGCCGTATGAAGACTTGTTCGTTTTACAAGACATGTTGCGTTAGCGCTTGCATTCGGGATGATACTCCATCGAACCTTCATGTATATGTCCGAATCTAGTGACCAGTAAAGATATGGTCACGACATCCATCAACCCATAGATAGACGATTTTGCACTGCCAAAGATATAAGATATCGGAAAGTGATACCACTCATTACTGGAGAATATGTCTCATTGAAATCAATGTCGGGTCTCTGCGTGAAACCCTGTGCTACGAGCCTCGCTTTGTTTCTCACCACCTCATTGTTCTCATTCCGTTTCGGAGGAAAACCCATTTGAATCCCACAGGGAAAACATTGGGAGGTGTTGGTATTGCTTCTGTGAATACCTTCCTTTTATTGAGCGAAGCAAGTTCGCTTGTATTGCTTCCTTCCATTTAGGCCACAGAGCATTTCTCACACTCAACAATAGTCCTTGGATCATGATCATTGAGAAGGGTATCAACAATTGTAGCGTAAAAATAAGTGTCGACAATC
Organism: Avena longiglumis; assembly: GCA_030063025.1. Classification (NCBI taxonomy): domain Eukaryota; kingdom Viridiplantae; phylum Streptophyta; class Magnoliopsida; order Poales; family Poaceae; genus Avena; species Avena longiglumis. The sequence goes on along the minus strand of CP125973.1, from coordinate 87,508,867 downwards.
GAGACTTACGGTTGAATGATTCTCCGAATCGATATAGTTGGTGGATATCTCATGCACCCTTGATGACTCTTCGTGATTTCCCAATACGCGTGAGTCTAGGTGTTCCGATGTCCCACCAAAGGTGCAAGCCGGAGCTGGGTTGTGGAGGTTGCCCTTCCACCGGGTGTATACTACCCATAAGGTGTTCGTCAACGTTGAGCTGACTTGCATTTACTGATTTGGAGGATTTTCTCCTCTCTCTCCTTTGTTGCTTGCGAGAAGCAGGTTCCGGGTTAGTGGCCGTACTACTCCCCCTCTTTTTAGGATCAGGGAGTTGAGTGGTTTTTGTTGGTACCTCCACTCTTTCTGGTGCATTTCGCCGCCTTCGTGATTTGGTAACACCTTTTAGATCAAGAATGAATCGCGATTATTTGCAAGATGTTGCAAATTGATAATTTTCGAACTTGGAGTTCGGGTCTCTTGGGTACGTGGATCGAGGAGGTTGAAATGGCGATAGCATTCCAATCAATTTCCGGCATTCTTTCGTACTTGAAATCTCCCCGATCTTGGAAAATGTTCCTCATCAAATATGCAATCAGCGTGATGGGTCGTGAATAGATCCCGATGGGGTTCCAGTACTTAATAATCGACGGCGATTTGTACCCACATAGATCCCTAGTTTTCTGTGTGGGCCCATGGATGTCCATTGTGGTGGTGAGATCGGATGTATGTAGCACATCCGAACTTACGCAGATGGGAAATGCTGGGAGGATTTCCGCACAATTGCAGGGAAGTACGTGATATGCGAGGTCGCAATTGGATTAGGTCGCAGCGTAAAACCACGTGACCCCAACACGAAGTTGGCAAGCTGCAATTCATTAACAAAGGTCTTGCAATGAGTTTGATCCTCTTTATTAGGGACTCAGCCAAACCATTTTGAGTGTGGACATATGGAACAGAGTGCTGAACTTCAATCCCCAAGGCCATGCAATAGTCATTGAAGGCACGTGAAGAGAATTCTGCAGCATTGTCCATGCGAATTGATTTAATTCGACTTTCTGGATAATGGGCCTGTAACTTAATTACTTCCCTCATTATCTTGGCAAATGCATGGTTTCGTGTGGAAAGAAGACACATATGTGACCATCTTGTAGATGCGTCAATCAAAACCATGAAATACCTAAATGGTCCAGATAATGGTTGGATAGGACCACAAATATCACCTTGAATTCGCTCAAGGAACTGAAGTGGTTCAACTTGTATTTTGAGGTGTGAAGGCCTCAAAATTAGCTTCCCTGTGGCACATGATGTACACACAAAGTCTGATGACTGAGGGAATTTAGACTCATGCAAATTATGACCAATGGAATTGCTAGTAATCTTCCTCATCATCCCGATGCCGGGATGGCCTAGGCGATCATGCCAAGTTTGAAATGCGTCAACATTCTGGAAGATTACCTTGTAAGCAACATGTTCTACGGGCTTGATGTACGTATAGTACAGTCCGGACGACAGAGAAGGAATTTTTTCAAGTACTTGCTTGCCATATCCGTTATATTTTGTGAAGAGCAGATACTCTTCTTTATTGTCTTCATGGGTTTCAATATGAAAACCATTCTTACGGATATCTCGATAACTGATTAAGGTACGTGACGAATCGGGATACAACAAGGCATCCTCAATTGTCACTTGTGTACCGTTTGGAAGGGTAAATATGGCACGTCCAGTGCCAACAATTACAGATCGGCCCAAATGATAGTCAAAATATCTCCATTCATCTTTTCGAGTCAAAATATTTCAACTCCTCAAAGGTATAGAGTTTGTGGTAGCACTGTCCACAAGGCATAATTCCTCTTCCATCGGATTGTCCTCAGAGAGAACTATATATAAAATGAAGAATTTTCAATAAGAAAACCTTATTTAGATACATAGAATACAATCTTTATTATATCAAAGTGCTGATACAATATACATGACAACAACAATACTTATGTTCTTATTACAACATCACAAATGGACATAAAATAAAGTGACCACTAAGGAGATAGTGGGACTAGTCGAAGTCTCCAAACATGTCGTTTGAGGCGTACTCAATCATCATGTTCTCCGTGCTCATAGGGTCCTCGGGCTGCTGGAGAGTCATGGTGTTGCTAGATCCAGGAGGAGCATCTTGCGAACAACCAGCTCCATTGGTGCCATCTGGATGAAGGTTGAAGTTGGCTTCAAACCTTTTCCCTTGAGGTGCCTTGCGTCCTTGGGATTGCTGGTAGAGGATTGCCAGATGCTTTGGGGTCTTGCACTTGTTAGTAGGATGCGTGTAGCATCCACACTTGTCACAAAGCCTAGTTTTGTCATACTTTGGCTTTGTGCTTTCCCACGGTCCGAGTTTCGAGGCTTCTCGTTCGCTAAGCGCTTACGCTACCCTTGAAGTTCGATTGGTTGCCGTTGAAGGCGCCACCGAACTTTCTTCCGCTCGCGACATTCATATGAATTTACGCAAAGGTTGGGAACCAACCGCCGAGAGCCATTCTTAGCAAGAAGCTCATCATGCTTTTCACTGAAGTAGGATATGAATAAGGTCGAATAGACTGTAGTCGCGAGCGCCAGATGTCTTTGGAGGAGCCTTCGGATGGGAGCATAGTGGATAGAGTTCTTTCTATCTTTTCCGCATCTCAGGTTCCTTCTCGCAAAAGCGCAACTTGAACTTATCTTATGAACCTCATGATTGTAATCCCGGCACTTAAAGTCCCGGAATCAAGATGAGTCCAATCATGAAGTGCTTGGCAACAACCGCTTCCGCTTTCATACCTCGCCTTGAGGGCCTCAAACAAAGTAAATGGGGATTCCTCCTCCAAATACTGGACTTAAGATCCGGTGGATATGATGCCTTATAATGTACAAGGCATATTTCGCTTTCTCTTCAAAGTGCGGCTCCAATGAAGGGGTCGTCCGGTTCGGATGGCACGACTATCCCACGGACGCAAGAGCGATCTTGATGTCCATAGCCCATGTAGGGTAGTTGTGGCCATTAATCTCGAGTGAATCGAACTCTTTTCCAGCCATCGGTTACCTACATGGTAAACCAGAGAATATCAATCTACGTTCGGTAAATTAAAATCCATCATGGTCATGTTGTAATGAACTATGCAAAATTAATGACGACTTCAAGAAGTGGGCTCGAAATCATTAGTGTGAACTTCAAATTGTTAAGTATGACACATTGTAGATAATCTCCGAAGAATATTCGAAGTCCGTCTCGCAGCACTAGAGAGTATAATCTGATAAAATCAGTAGATACTCATACTTCTAATGCCTTATGTCATAACTTAATAAAATGTTTGGGAGAGCACATTGTTAAGCAATCATAGTGTCAAATATGACAAAATGTAGGCTTTAAACAGTAGTGGTGATAATCTGTAAGAACAGTAGATCAACACACAACCTTGTGGTCCCAAAACATCAATTTGAAGAAATCACTTTGAATTTTGCATACCAATTCGTGCTCGTATCAAGTCAAAATGACTCAATTAAGATGATGAATTGATCTATTTGCAAGAAATTGAAAATCTCAATTGCAAACGGTGAGTGTAATAAATATCAACATGTGCACATACGAAAATATATTACATCACACAATTTCTGGAATACACATAGTACTCGACAGATAAACAGTACTAACAACAGTGTCTAAAGCAGAAAGTAAAAAAATACTTCTAAAACTTATTGTTAGAAAACTAATCTGGTACTAGCAATTTGAAATAAAACAACTAAATCAAGTACTAGCAGAGCAAGCCGCATGTGTCGTGCTGTACTAGGCAACACACTTTAATTAGTCTCCATATACGACGATACGGGAAGATAAGGACGAAGTCAATCCATCCCCAAATCCTCTCAAAAACATGACCACGCATCTTCCTCCGCTGCAGCAGATTCACCGACGAAGCGGCTGGCCGCTTCTTCCTCGTCGGAGGATTCCCAAGGGGCGGGTCCGGCGACGCTGCAGGCGCCATCCAGCCCGAGCGCGACAAGCTCCAGTCCAGCCGGCGGCCACGGCCGCCGTTGGCGAAGTCCGACGGGCCAGCCAAATGAGGTCATGGACAGAGAGCGGCGGGTGCTGCGGCGTGCGAAGGCGTGGCGGAGTTGGGCAACGGCGCATCGGCATCGACGCCTGACAAAGACGGGCGCCATGGGAAGCCGTCGAGGTCCTCATGCCGCTGCCGGTGAAGATGGGGCCTCGGTCGGCCGACCAGACGCAGGATATCACCCTTCGTCTCGACGACCTGGGTCGGAGGCGAAAGGCGTATGCGGCGTTGGCAGCCAATGCGCGGTCGAGCCAAACTCAAGATCGAGGCGATCGCCGCCGTCGGCGTCACGCCGTGGCGGAGCCGTCCGGATCTGAGGCGATGACCCACCATGCTTCGAGCACGCCGAGCGGGCGCTGCCAATGGCGGTCGGCGTTCTTGGTCCGAGTGAGCGGCAGGGCCATTGAGAAGCCTGCCGGACTTCCGGCCATGGAGCGACGGCACGGAGGAATCACGGAGTGCGATGCCGGTTGCCGGACCGCACCGGTCCGATGGTGGATGCCAGTTGCCGGAACGCCCATGCCGTATACCCAGATCTCCAGCCGTGGCGGCGTTTATAAAGCCCAACGCCAGAAGGCGTCGTCAAGCGGCGTTTCTCAAACCGCGGCGAGCGACGGAGTGGCGGCGACGGCGTTTCATCCGCAAAGAAAGCGGAGGAACAAGATGGCGAGGCATCTCACCTTTTCTTGTCAATCTCGCTGGACGTTCGCTGGGAGAGCGAAAGTGCTGATAACGTGTAAGAAATCGTAAGTAGAAAGCGATGGAAAGAATGAATCGTCCCTTGTTTATTGATCAAGTGAATCCTTATATACAACTAGAACGGACGCTTGTCTAAGGACGCGTCGTTTCAGGAGGCGGTTTCCTGGAGGCGACGCTCCAGGACGGAATAACCGTATAACGGTTACCACGTACGCGGGTTATAAGTCCGGGAATTATCTCCAGAATAAAAGGGAATTTTATTTCTAACAGATTCTTTACCACTTTCAGGTCACTCGGGCGCGCCGGTGCCACGATAAACCCCAGATTTTTTGCTGGCCCAGCATTCCTTGTCCACGCAAGCTGCTTCATCGCTGTACCTATCAGGACCACGTGGTGCCTCCTTGGTCCAGATCAGCAGCCAACTGCGGCTGGCCACCGCATTCCAAATTTGGAAATTTACTACGTTCACTTTTCTTTGTCCTTGCTCGAGAGTGTGCTGGCCGAGAGGCCAACAGTCCATTTCGTGGATAGAAAATTCAACATGCCTTTTCGGTTTTGCTAGGTGCACACAAGAACTCCTCCTAATAAAATTAGAATCTATTTATAGTCATACTAATATTTTTTTTTGCTTTTGTGACATTTTCAATATGCTGCTTTATCTTACATTCACAACTAAATTTCAGGACATATGGTGAAATGGGTTTAACGCAACATAGTAGCACCACTACAAACCAATACCAGAATTACGTTGTAGCATCTAGAAAAGAGAAATGATTTTTTAATAGTAATTTCACAAATGTCTAACATTCCGGAGGTACATGTTCATGTCTTCTACGTGTGTACCAACTTCCATCAAGAATAGATAATTTTGTGCATCAGGCAAAGTAAACAAAAATCTTTGTTGTTAACTTTTTTTGTAGTCCATTGTAGATATTAACTTTGTGCAAATTAAGCTTCTATGGGATGGCTGATCACTCTATTTTATGTCTCACCCAACTAGTGACGACCGTGTTGACATGGATATGCCCTACGGGTACCCGATGTTAGTATACCTGGTCCAGCCCGACGGAAGGCCCACTCGACGACCTGCCAGGGTCCATGACGCCTATGACGTTTCGGCTGCTATTGAGCCCATATGGACACGGACTCCCAAGAGCACAAGACAAGGAAACCTCAAGAATAGAGTTTGAATACAACTTGTAACCTACTCGTGTTGGCACCCGAGACCTAGCCTCCCCATATATAAAGGCTAGGAGGGTCCAACGAGGAGGGCACGACCTATAAACGCCATAACCCCCCAATAGATAGATCTACTATCTCCACCTCCACAATAGATCTACAGATCTAGATCTCTCGACTCATACTTTTCGCACACACCTCCACGCCAGATTGAATCTGCGCACCCTGTAACCTTCGGTTCCGCCGTAATCAAGAGCAGACAAGTAGGAGTAGGGTTTTCCCTCCGGGGGCCTGAACCTAGGTAAATCTTGTGTCCCCTGGTTGCTTGTCTGTTAACCGTTCCGCGATCTCCAGCATCCCCATTTTCTCCAAAACCCAAGTCCATAACAATGGGCATTGACGAGTCGAAACCTCGTCAATTGGCGCCGTCTGTGGGAATCGAGGCTGCTGATTGTGCGATCGCGACGGTTTCATCCACTGCAATCTACGATTTGTCGGCTATTAGAAGCGGATCTGATTTGGTTCCCTTGTCATTAAAATCGGCCAGATCGGATCACATCCGGTCGATGCGTCTGCATCCGCATCCGCGCACTCAGCTTCGTCGTCAACAAATTCAACACGGCGCGCATGCCGCCTTCGTTGTGAGCGACCCAGATGATTTGCCAACAAGCGTGTTCTACTATCGATGAAGAGTGGTATGTCCGTTCACCACAAAAGAATCAAGAAGCAATGTTCGTAGAACTCTTAGGCTCAAGCACCAAGGAGAGTCATCACGTTCTTAGGAAAAGACCAAAGACAAACCGTTTCGGCGGCTCACGTGCGGCAGCTCAAATACCAAACATCATTTATTTTTGCTACCTTGGAACAATCGGCCAAGCTCCAAGCATCAACCGACACAAGCATGGACTCAGGCAAATTAAAATCCAGTGGTCCAGAAAAAGAGGTGAAAGAAGAAAAGGTAGAGATCAGTCAAAGCAGGCAGGCCTGGTCTTTAACGGGTGCTTTCGATCTTCGATCAGATCAGCCGAAAATAAAAAAAGAACTTCACGTCCTAGCGTGTGAAGGAACGGCTGGCTAAAAAAATACTACTCCGTAAGAAGAATATTATGAGGGAAACGTATCAGCGACAGATAAAGTATGACCAGCTACAGTTTTGTCGTCTTTTCAAGCTGTGCGGATGACAAAAATTCCGGCGATTCCACTCCGAGGTTCTGTTCGAGGTCTTGCGATCCCTTTATTATCAGCACTATGCTCGGAGGCTGCGCGCCCGTGACGACTTTGTCCGGCGCACGACTCGCCATTGACGCTACACTCGGGGGCTCCTTCAACTCCGCCGTGCAACCTGCTGCGGTCTTCGACTGCGGCGACCCAATACGATCCTCGGCTCCAGCGACTTGGTGGCTCCCTCCGCTCTGGTGACCCACTATGGCCTTCTACGGTGACTCTTTGATCTTTCGGATGCGGCGACCGACGCGATCTTCGATTGCGCAACTAGTCAGATCGGCTTCGACCACTCGGGGGCTCCGCTCAGCCGACCGCGGTTTTCCACGGTGCGACCAATGGGCCTTCGGTGCGGTGACCAGCGCATCCTTCTGGATGTGGTGACGTCGATTTTGCGGCAATCTTCGGATGTGGCGCCATCACATCGACCCCAGAGACCCATCACTGCTACGAGTGCGGTTCGCCGCGTCGACTATGTCCGTCGCGTGACCCGCTACCGTGTCAACTTCGCCATGACAACCTACAAAGCTAAGTTCTCTACTCAGAGTTAATTTCTTTCTTACTTTAATCGCACTCGAAACACTCATTGCGCCTTTCGAGTAACCTAATGTGCCATCGCTCCGCCACTTGAGCACCTCGAACGGCGTACCGTAGGCGATTACGCACGATCGTCGAATCCTTGAACTCCGAGTGCCTCGGCAAGGTACTGAGACTAAGGGTAATCAGGCTAACGAAAGGGCCTAGCATACAGTGCAAAAGTGTCGACTCGATCGGCACCAGAATCTTGCTATACAAGCCGAAAGGCAAATATTTCTTACAAGATACAAGTACTTCATAATTCTTTATGTTTTATGCAGCTTACAAAGACGTCGACTGCGTCGACATATTCTATCGGGTCCTCCAACAGGAGTCGACAAAACAACTGGCTACGCCATAAGCTCAAGACCCGAGTCGAGTCACTCCTCGGATGGTTGCATGTCTTGATGCTACAAAGACGCGACGTTGACCACGTGCCCGACAGACGCAACGTTGGTCGTGCACCCGACAGAAGAAACGGCGTCGACTTCATCCACAACGTCGAGTCCTTCCGGCTAAAATACCGCATCACTCCGCTACGTTGACTCCTGGCTCCTTATGCGTGAGACGCTGACTCGATGCACTTCCGGATCACTGGTTTCTCCTCGCATGAGTCTCCACTCGAGTCTACGACTCGACTAGACACTCGGGGGATACTCCTATCAGGAGCGCTGGTCGCGTACCCGATGTACTTCCGGGTCAGCGGTACGCCCACGATATTTTCGGCTATAACTGCACGATACAAGACTCGAGTCTGCCGAGTCTCGACTTCGGACACTCGGGATACTCCAAACCGGGCTGGTCGCGCACACACAAGATCTTCGAGTCCTACGCCGAGTCTACGACTCCACTACGGATTCGGGGGCTACTCCCATAGGGAGGATTGATTCAAGCATCCGAAAAAAATTGTGTCCTACGGACCTGAAGCAAACAATGGCTGAATTAAAGTCTCTGCTCGAGTCTACGACTCGAACAGACACTCGAGGGCTACTCACATAGGGAGCGCTGGTCGCGCACCCTGTAGTCCATTGTGTTGACTACGTCCACGATGTCGATTCCTTTACCACAGCCGAACAAATTTAGCTGACCCGATGAACTTCCGGGTGAAGTGCTTCGCACTCGACACAACTTTCGACTCCGACATCCAAATACAAGGTTCAAGACAACTAAGTCTCCACCCGAATCTACGTTTCGGATGGAGACTCGAGGGCTACTGACATGGATATGCCCTACGGGTACCCGATGTTAGTATACCTGGTCCAGCCCGACAGAAGGCCCACTCGACGACCTGCCAGGGTCCATGACGCCTATGACGTTTCGGCTACTATTGAGCCCATATGGACACGGACTCCCAAGAGCACAAGACAAGGAAACAACAAGACTAGAGTTTGAATACAACTTGTAACCTACTCGTGTTGGCACCCGAGACCTAGCCTCCCCATATATAAAGGCTAGGAGGGTCCAACGAGGAGGACACGACCTACAGACGCCATAACCCCCCAATAGATAGATCTACGATCTCCACCTCCACAATAGATCTACAGATCTAGATCTCTCGACTCATACTTTTCGCACACACCTCCACGCCAGATTGAATCTGCGTACCCTGTAACCTTCGGTTCCGCCGTAATCAAGAGCAGACATGTGAGTAGGGTTTTTCCCTCAACGAACCTAGGTAAATCTTGTGTCCCCAGTTGCTTGTCATTAACTGCTCCATGATCTCCAAAGATCCCCATCTTATGTTACAGCTGATCACAATGCTACATCGTTAGCACCACACTTGTATATGTTTTGTGTATACATAGTTAGTAATCGCTTATGTGAGGCTAGTCATAGTGAAGAATAAAAGAGACTAGTAACACTATTCACTAGAATGCATGTGTGAATAATTGCCTTAGACCATGCATGTAAAAAATACATGATGTGTGAATACATTAGCTAAATTCGTCATAAGATTTTGTTTGAAACCAATACCACATTTTTTATATATTCTATATAAAGTAACACACTTGTCAAATTATGCAACGTGAAACGGAACTCTGGCCACCCGAATTATTTTTTAGTAATGCTACACTTACTTCCTCCATCCGTAAATAAGTGTACATCTATCACTTAAAATTTGTTCCAAAAAGAGTGTACATTTATAATACCAAGGCACTAAATAAATGGAATTAGCTCCTCGTAATCGCTTCCTCAGCTCATCCCCCAATCTCTATTATTCTCCTCCATATCATCCACCAATTCCCATTCTTCTCTTTTCTTGATAATTGCTTTTCTTGATAATTGATAAAGCCTTATAAAAAAAGAGAGAACTAATTTGTCTAATATTTTCTAGATATACACTTATTTATGGACGGAGGAAGTATAGATCAATTCTACGGAATCTCACTTATGGATCTCATCGTGGCATGCAGATAGAATCAGTTAGATGAGAGAGAGAAAAAAATCCACGGACTCACCAATCAGCTGCATCCGCACACGTTCATAGGTTCGTTTCCGTAAGAGCGAGAACAATAGTAGAGTCAGCTGCTGACTATAAGACAGTGCCATGTCATCTAGAGTCAACCTTATAGCTAATATATACAATAGTTAGCTATAAAAGTGTATTACTTTATAAATATATGACCCACTTGACACTTTCACACAATGGCTAGGAAGCGCGTCTTTGAAAGCTCTTGCGTGAGCCCACCTCTTCTCTCCGATATTCTTTCCTCCAAAGACATATATATTATTTTAGTTATATAATTGTTGGATCTTATTGTCTTCTTAACTAGTTGTATTAAATCTAGCATTATTGATTATTTTAGCAAAACAAGCACAAACTTAGGGGTCACGGGGCCTGTGTGCTCGTAGTAAAAGAGGCTGAGGCGAAACCGACCTATAGCTGCTTGGGAGCCCAAGATAAGGGACCACGAGCGCGCAACCCCTGAGGTGTACTTCCTCCGTTTGGGATTATAAGTCCCGCGCGGATAACTAGGTTGTCAATTTGAACAACAAAATATAAATAATATAGCACAAAAATTATACCATTAAAAACTTTAGAGGTTATATTTTTTAATGGTATAATTTTTGTAATATATAAGTTATGTTTTGTTAGTCAAATTAACAACCTAGGTATACGCGTAGGACCTATAATCCCGAACAGAGGGAGTAGTACAATGGATGGGCCCCGTGTCCCCACCGCTCCCCGTCGCTCTCCTCCCCTCGCCCCCCTGTCGCCTCGCCCCCCTCGCTTCCTCCCTTCGCTACCACCCCCACGAGGCCACGACAGAGACAGTCAGACAGACGGGCATTGCGGCCGGAGGAGGCTAGCTAGTTCGTATGGCGCGGCGCGGGCGTGTGGAGTTGCGGCGGATCGAGGACCGGACGAGCCGTCAGGTGCGCTTCTCCAAGCGCCGCGCGGGGCTCTTCAAGAAGGCCTTCGAGCTCTCCCTCCTCTGCGACGCCGAGGTCGCGCTGCTCGTCTTCTCCCCCGCCGGCAGGCTCTACGAGTACTCCTCCTCCAGGTGCATGCTCCCCCGCTCGCTTTATTTTCCCGCTCGGATTACGTGCTCCTCTGCAAGCACTAGAATTCGTCCAGATAATTTGGATCGCTCGATTTGCTCCGATCCCAGTATCTGAATCCGCTTCCCTCTTCTCAGCCTCTCGTACTAACGGTAGTAGACAGCTGACCTGCTCTGTGCGCGCACGCTACATGCTTGAGAGAATCCCTGAGAGGCTTACCATGGATGATTCTTTTCAGGATCTTGGTAGTGCTACTAGTACCGTCGCCCCGCATGAGTATGTTCTTCAGAATGTCTACTGTTCTGGGGACTGTGGTTCCGAGCTCTACGGCTTTCTAATGGTGAGGCCTGCCAGTTTTTTCTGGGCAGGATAGGGGAGACAGAGGAGACTTGAGAGCGCGCGCGGCTTTTGGCTTTTGGCATGACCGCATAGGTACTTGATCCCAGCGCGCGGCCCCCGCATGGTGATTATGACTTTTTTTGCTGCGTCCACTCCGATTCGAGACTTGAGAGAGATACACGAATTTTATGGCCCCGCAAATCCCAGGCCAAAACAGTACGACTTCGGGCGAGATTGGTAGCCTTTATCATTTTTTTCAAAAATCCCGCAGATCTATTGATAATCATCAACATCGGTAAAAAGAGTCTAAAAAGTAATAAAAATACAATTAATTTTGAACCACCTAGCGACCATTACAGACAATAACGCGAGCCGAAGCCGAAGGCGCGCCGCTATCCTCACCCCTCCATCACCAAAGATAGAAAAGCTTATCGTAGTAGAGCTTCTTGTAGTAGACAGACCAGAAGTCTGTTGAGAAATAGAGCAATTTACCAAGCGAATTATCCATAATAAACACTAGATAAAATATGACTAGAATAATAGGTAATATACTAATCATGCTAAATAGCGAATACAAAATAAGGCATAAAACTCGGATAGAATCGAACAAGATTGAGATGTAAGATGTACAGCGGTAGTAAGTAGAACCGCGTTGGAACCGTCATTGGCCATGTCGAGGAAGAGGTCTTGATGTCGGGAAGAAGTCCTCGTCGGGAAGACGTCGCTATCTGTGAGGTCCGTGAAGCCGATGAGTCGATAGCGCTCCCAAAACCTTATCGCCCTTCTCCGCATACAGACTCGAGCGGGGGGTCTCGAGGCCCTCTTGTCATCGCGGTGCACGCCGCAAGACGGATGGGGAAGATGGAAGTAGCAGGTGCTCGAACTCGAGGCAAGGATGTGTAAGCAAGAATCGAGTGAGGCGCGACCTCTCTTATAGGCGCAGAGGAAGGCCGACGTGCGTAAGATGAAAGCAGCGCATTAACTCGTGATAAACGTCCATTCAAAGCGCACGTTTCACCTTCAGATAACGTCCATTCAAAGCAGACGTTTCACCTTACGTCCATTCAAAACAAACGTTACACCTTCGTATATCTGTTCATATACCATTCATGCGTGACAAAATAAAGCTCGGCTCGGCGAGATTCCTCATAACCAGCAAGGCTGTGGACGTGACGTGGCGAGGCGAGGCGAGGCGTGGCGAGGAGGAGGAGCGCGCGTGTGGAACTCTCTCCTCCTTCTCATCCTTTTACCAAGTGGTAGAAGAGCTCACCTTATAAGCTGGTCCAACTTCCACTCAACTAGCAATGTGGGACTAAACATTTGTCCCACCTCTTGCCTTGCATGAATGGGCCACATGGGCCTCTAGGATTTTCGTGAATTATTGAAATAGAAAATGGGCTAGAATATTTGGGCTAAAATTCCAACAATCCCCACTGATCCCGGAGGCACATGTAATCGCCTTTGGTTCCAAAACACTGTTTATATCTGGTACTATAGTGGAGACTTGTTGAACTTCCACCTAGAATTCTATGCTACACTAGGTTGCAACTTGCGATGGACTATGCCTTAAAGCTGCAAGTTTGTCGCAATCTAGCTTCACACGAAGTCTTGACCGATCTTGGGCTACGTGGGACTTCCACAAGTGGAGCTTATCGTCATACTCCATGACCTTTCATGAGTTTATTAGAGCACCCACTCTCATAGACTGCGACGTTTTAACAATGACTCATATAGGTGTGTTCTTCAAAAGATGTTCTGCAAGACAACATCTTTGCTTAGGATAAGCCACTTAGAACACATTAAGATAATAAATCAACCGCCATGCGAGAATAGGAAAGTATTGCATATTTATGGAGTGGTGTTTATTAAAGTAGGGATACTTTCCTCTCGGCTAACCAACGACTTGTTTCCCAATTCTAATTCACGGGATCTCCGATCACATAGAATGGTTTACCACTATGGAAAGCTCAAATTGTGGGTCTCATACCCATCTCGTTTGATGCAATTTCTATCACGTTGCGTGATAGACCCTTGAAGGGATCGCCAAGTTTTTAGATGTTTGGATATAATCCAATGCAATAACTCGGAGTTTCTCATTTTCTGACAGATTTGATCTCCTCTTCACATGTCTTGAGGACTTCATATTATCCTTAGAATCGCTCACCTTAATAATCACAGTTTGATTATCACAGTTCATTGGAATTGGGTATAGGTTTTTCAACCACGGGTAAGTCCATCAAGAGTTCACGGCCACTCGCTTCAACGGTGGCCGTGTCTAGTCTTTGTGAGTTCTGCCCATAGTTGACCTCGTTAAGATGGTCTCGCTTGCAAGACTTCCAAGAAAGCAGCGCCACCACCAAGTGTGAAAACATATCCACTCGTGGCCTTTATCTCATCGACATCGGATATCCAATTTGAATCACTATAACCCTCTAGTACCCTTGGATACCCGGTATAGTGTATGCCATAGCTCATGATGCCTTTTAGATATCATAACTCTCTCAAGAGCATGCCTGATCATCTCACGGATTTGAGACAAATCGATCGAGTTTGCTTACAAAGGCGATGTCGGTCTCGTGGCACTAGCTAAATACATAAGCGAGCCAATAATTTGAGAGTATCTTAGTTGGTCTCTAGCATTTCCTCGATTCTTTCAAGCAACACACTAGGATCATACGGTGTAGGAGAAAAATTGACGCTATACCCAAAACGACTCAAGATCTTTTCCACATAGTGGACCAAGCAATGTAATCCCACCATCATCATCTCTCAATAGCTTGATGTTCGGGATGACATCGCTACTCCCGATCCTTCATCTCAAAGGAACGAGATAAAGAATCTTTGACCTCCTTAATTGCATTAAGGTTGGTTCGAAAAATCGTATGTCATCAACATACAAACAAAGGATGACTCCTCACCCCCACCATGGCGATAGTATACGCGACTTGTCGCGTTTACAACAAAGCCTGCAGCGGTTAAGGTTTTATCAAATTTTTCGTGCCACTGCTTAGGTGCTTGTTTAAGACCATACAAAGACTTCAATAGCTTGCACACTTTTCTTTCTTGACCATTTACTACAAAACCATTTGGTTGATCCATATAAATTTCCTCATCCAACTCTCCATTTAGGAAAGCCGTCTTAACGTCCATTTGATGAACGAGAAGACCGTGTGAGGCAGCCAGAGAAAGTAGTACTCGAATGGTGGTCAACCTTGCTACAGGTGAGTAAGTGTCAAAGAAGTCTTCACCTTCCTTTTGGGTATAACCCTTGGCTACAAGCCTTGCCTTGTACTTCTCAATAGTACCATCAGGCCTTAGTTTCTTCTTGAACACCCATTTACATCCTCTGTGTTTGCACCCATAAGGACGATCGGTGATCTCCCATGTTTCATTAGCTAAGATGGAATTCATCTCACTATGAATGACTTCCTTCCAAAGAGTCGACGTGAGATGCATAAGCTCGAAATGGAAGTGGAGTGTCATCTACAAGGTACACAATGAAATCATCACCAAAAGACTTTGCGGTCCTTTGTCTCTTGCTCCTTTTAGGAATTTCATTGTCATCCTCCTTAGGACTTTCGTGAGTGTTCAATCTAATGATAGGTTCGTAGAATATAGCAAATTCTGATTAGATGAACTAGGTATCTCCGGATTTGATGAGTTAGGTTTATCCTTCATTGGAAATATATCCTCAAAGAAAGTCGATCGATCGACTCCATGATTGTACCGACATGAATGTCGGTACTTCAGATTTTGCTATCAAGAATCTATAACCAATGCTATGAAAAGCATAGCCCGAAAAAACACAATCAATGGTTTTTGGTCCAAGCTTGCGCTTCTTGGGGATTGGTACATTAACCTTTGCCAAACAACCCCAATACGTAAGTAAGAGAGTTTTAGTCTTTTCTTCTCCCATTCTTGAATGGAGTAATTTCTTTGTTCTTTGTGGGAACTCGGTTTAGGACATGACACGCGATCGATAATGCCTCCCCCATTCCTTAGAAAGACCGATGTATCTAACATGGCGTTAACCAAATCATAGAGTACGGTTCTTTCTTTCTGGCTACTCCATTTGACCTGGGGTGAGTAGGAGGCGTCCTCTCATGAATTATACCATGTTCCGCAAAAAGAATCAAACTCGTTGGAAAAATACTTCCACCACGATCGGACCTAAGTCTCTTAATCTTTCGATCAAGTTGATTTTCCGCCTACTTTATAGATTTTGAAGAAACTCAAAGCCTCATCTTTTGATTTTAGAAGATACACATGACAATATCTCGTAGAGTCATCGATTAAAGTCATGAAATATTTCTTTCCACCTTTTGTCAACACACCATTCATCTCACAAAGATCAGAATGTATGAGCTCTAGTGGTGTTAAATTTCTCACTTCTGCAGTCGTATGTGACTTGCGAGGTTGTTTAGCTTTGCGCAGACTTGGCACTTAGATCCCTTAACAATTGAGAAATCGTGATTAAATTCATTTTGGCTAGCCGCGTCATACAACCAAAATTAATATGACAAAGACGAGTGCGGACATTTGATTCAAAATTTGTGTAAATATGATTAACAACTTTATTACAAATGTCCGCGGAGATAAGCGGAACAAGCCTCCACATTCATAGCCTTTACCAATAAAGGTCCCATACTTGAAATTACAAATTTATTGGACTCAAATACAATCTTGTAGCCATCTCGACACGTAAGAGCTCGCTAACAAGATTTTTATTTATTGAGGAACATGATGCACGTTCTTGGTATAGTCTTTCCGAAGTGAACTTCAGATCGACCGTACCAACACCATGAATGAAGCATGCGAGCCGTTACATCACGGTTTGAGTCCTCCGATCCGATATGAAGAAAACATGGAAATATCGTAACAGACATGTACATTAGCGCGTGTCAATCCACCAATCGGAGAATGACATAATGAAAGAAAGAGGTAATATACCATACCCAACATCTTTCATCTCAACGTCGCCCATGACAACATTAGCGATCTTCTTTGCTCTTCCCATGTTGGCGTTTGTCAAAGCGGTTGGGACAAGCGAGCCCAATGATTCGGATCACCGCACATGACAAGCACCTTTCCTCTTATCGATCTTCTTCTTGAAGTCAGTGGATCGCGAGGCCTTGTTCTTTCCATCGAACTTTCCTTTGTCATCAAACTTGCCTTTGTTCTTGAACTTGTAAGGTCGAAGTTCCTTTTCTACGTGTTGGCATTAGAACCTCCCTGTACCTCGAGCACGTGTGTCTTTTGCTCTTCTCTTCCATATCAAGAGTCCCAATGAGATCCGTCACGGAGAACTCTTGTCTCTTGTGCTTCGAAGTAGCAAAATTCCTCCATGATGGGAAGTTTGGCAATGATGCCTCCGACAACAAACTTGTCCGGTAACACACAAGTGAAGTGCTCAAGCTCCGGCAAGTAGATCTCATGAGCTGCTTCCACAATGGAGCGGTCAATCATCTTGTAGTCATAGAATTGTTCCATGACATACGAGTTCCTTGCCAAAGATCGAGACTCCAAATTTTCTCTCGGCGCATCCCACATATCTTTGCCATTGCTAAATGATGATATGAATCGACAATATTGTCGCCAGGATCTTGATCAAGGCGCCTTGAAAGTAGTATCAAGTTTTGAGCCTCTTCCGGCGGGATTAAGTTCCTCAGTGCGCCATAGATGGCGTTATAGCGCTCATGTGCGAAACCGAGCATCTTGTTCGCCGCCACCGTTTGTAGTTCACACCTTCAAACACAGGTGGCTTCATAGAAGCAACAAAGCCGCTTGGGGCAAATTGCCTGAAATAAGGTTTTTGGATTGTTGAGAAATAGAGCAATTTACCAAGCGAATTATCCATAATAAACGCTAGATAAAACATGACTAGAATAATAGGTAATATACTAATCATGCTAAATAGCGAATACAAAATAAGGCATAAAACTCTGGATAGAATCAGAACAAGATTGAGACAGAAGATGTACACGGCAGTAGTAGAAGTAGAACCGCCGGCGTTGGAACCGTCATTGGCCATGTCGTCGAGGAAGAGGGTCTTGATGTCGGAAGAAGTCCTCGTCGGGGAAGACGCTATCTGTGAGGAGTCCGTGACAAAGCGATGGTCGCTACCGATACGCTCCCCAAAAACTTATCGCCTTCTCCCGTGGGACTCGGGCAATGGGGTCTCGGAGGCCCTCTTGTCGGCTCGCGGTGCCGCAGAGCAGGATGGGGAAAGATGGAAATAGCGCATGCTCTGGAACTCGAGGCAAGGATGTGTACGCAATCGAGAGGAGGCGACCTCTCTCTTATAGGCGCGAAGGAGAAGGCGGATGCGTAAGATGAAACGAGCAGGCGCATTTAACTCGTATTAAACGTCCATTCAAAGCAAACGTTTCACCTTCGTATTAAACGTCCATTCAAAGCAGACGTTTCACCTTACGTCCATTCAAAACAAACGTTACACCTTCGTATATCTGTTCATATACCATTCATGCGTGACAAAATAAAGCTCGGCTCGGCGAGATTCCTCAAGAACCAGAAGGCTGCTGGCCGTCGTGGCGATGTGGCGAGGCGAGGCGAGGCGGCGAGGAGGAGGCGGCGTGTGGAACTCTCTTCTCCTTCTCATCCTTTTACCAAGTGGTAGAAGAGCTCACCTTATAAGTGGTCCAACTTCCACTCAACTAGCAATGTGGGACTAAACATTTGTCCCCACCTTGCATGAATGGGCCACATGGGCCTCTAGGATTTTCAGGAATTATTGAAATAGAAAATGGGCTAGAATATTTGGGCCAAAATTCCAACAAAGTCATCGTGTTGAGGTCCCAAAGGACCTACGCACTAGAGCAGCAATCCTCGCCAATGACGACAATTGTAGATCGAAAGAGACTGGCCTGAAACCACACCGACTAACACATAAAAAGATTGGATTCCATGAGATCTGCTAGACACATGACTCCACATGTCCTCCGCCGGCGCTAGACGCACCACCGAAGCGAGGATAGGTGGGAAAGACTTTATTCTGACTTCAGGATGGAGCCACCGTCTCACCATCTTGAAGAACACACTAAAAACAGACTAAAAAGAACGAAAACCTCCCACCGACAAGGGGGCGTGGTCCGCCACGTCTCCAAGACCCTAAGGCCACCGAAGTCGGAGAGGAACGGCGGCATCACCGACGAGGGGATGGAACCCTAGATGGGTTTTGTGATCGCCTCCTGCCGTCTCTCTCTCAGAGCATCAGGTCATGTACTGGTTCGGTTTGGTCGCATGCTGTGTAGCCCGTTTGGTAGCCTAAATACGCTTTTTCTACATGAGTAGAAAACGACTCATGTGTTTGGTTGCCTGCATCGACCCAATGAGTACTGATGAGCGGGAACCTCGTCAATACCCATTGTTTTAAACTTGGGTTTTAGGGAAAGGAGAGTGCTAGTGATTTAGTCGGCTTAACAGACAAACAAAGGAGGCGATTTACCCAGGTTTAGGCCCTCGTAGAGGAAACCCTACTTTCTGCTTGTTTGCTCATATTATCATTGAAGAGTACAAACTCATTGAGTCGACTAGGTGCGATCTCGCCGAGAGAGAGGAAGGCGTGTGTATTGTAAGATTGGATGCCCTCTTCGTTGGTCCCTCCTAGCCTTTATATCTAGGGAGGCTAGGTCTTAGGTGCCAATACGAGTTGGTTACAACTGTAGAGTTTGTGTCTAGTATAGTCTTGGACCTTCCTTGTCTTGTTTCACCAGGAGTATGTGTCCTTGTAGGCTTCGCATTAGCCAAACCGTCATGGGCTTTATGGATCTTGGTATATCTTCGAGTGAGCCTTCCTTCGGCCGCACCGTATATGCCATAGTGGGCACCCAAAGGGTTATGCCCATGTCAAGTACAAAAATTATGCGTTCGGTTGCCCGCTGTGGAACTGCCGTGGTAACCTCTGACCTTGGAGTGGTGAGATTACCCAGCACTCCAACAATAAGCAGGTTCATTATATGGAGTTCATCAATAGCAGGTTATCATAAGCTAACCATCACAAGCACTACATCATACACAGTTCATAATTGGAGGTGTTACTATATACCACTTCCGACCACAATTTCATCAAGTCCTAGCTAATAGAGGGATGTTTCACCACCTTAAAAAATATGCAAATTCTTGTTCAGGCAAATCATATACACCATCATACAACAATAAAGTATATAAGTAGTAGGACTAACATTGTTGCATGGCTAGACCCTCCTCTCAGATGTAGTTCTCGCGAAACCGGCTCCTCAACCATGTCCTTCTGTCATGTATATATATCGAAGTGTACAACCAACCCTGAATCTTGTGATCACCAAGGTGGTCCATAGTCTGAATTAGTAAGCGGTGGTGTACAAGTTCTTCTTGACAATTGGCTTGGGCGTAATGATGAGCTCCATCTAAGCATACATGACCATAGGATTGGTGAGGATATCCACTAGGAATTTCTAAAATCAAGAAAACTATGTTAGTCTAAGCCAGGATGGTGAGGAGACCCCGACGAAATCCTGAAACAAGTTCACATTCACTGAGAATTTCATCCAAACCTTGGAGAGCTACGCCATCCTGGCGTACTCCATCGTGAATGACGTGGTCTCTTGACACCAATGGACTCTGTCCAAATCTTTGAGCTTGTGCCCGTCCGACCACTTCTTCCACTTCCTCAGATGGATGTAAACCTGAGTTGGGGTGAGTGACTTTCCTGTCAATTCAAGAACATCATTGCAGATACCGCAGCAGTTAACCTCTTTGAAGCGGAGGTCACACCTAATCCTTTCTCTGATGAACTCACAATCCTGTTAAGGAGGAACATGATAGAGAAGCCTCCCACTACATTGGAGGTTGCAGAATGTACATAGCTCGAATCAGGATTGCATTCTCAGGCTCCAAAGATGGAGCAGTGCTAGCACGCAGATTGGGAGCCTTGTCCAATAAATTGTCCCACAAAGAGTGAATAACACACTAAGCATGATGACCTACAAGCAAATTGTCGTACACATGTTTACACTAACTACCAACAAGCACACCATCACATGTTGACAAATCTATAGACCATGAATCTTGATGAACCGATTACACATGCTTAAACAAACAACCAACAAGCAGACCATCAGATCATGACAGATGTACCCAAATCTAACACATCCTAACAGATCTACCCACATCTAGAACAAGGTGAGAGGTATCTTACAACCGCTTAGATGTAGCATAGATGTTGGGGACAAGGGAGATGCCGACAGTGCCACCATCGCCGTGGTCGAGGGAGTAGCCGGCAAGATGACCATCGTCGTGGACGAGGGACTACTAGGTACTACAAGCATCGTTAGGCTCGAGGTGAAGCCAAAGTGGCCATCGTTGTCGTGCTCGTCGACAAAGCTGGCAGGCCCATCATCTTCGTGCTCGACAGATAAGACTCAACCGAGATCGCCCTAGATCTGAAGGTGGAGGAGCACGAAGGGGGGAAATTGTGGATTCACATTTGGGAGAAGTATATCGCCGTCTCTACATAGGAAATTCATGGTCGTGCGCGAGCTCCTGCCATCTCCCTGCCTACACAAGCTCCGTCGCCGAGTTCGTGGATTTGCACATAGCGAGGCTGGCCATGGGAAAACACCTGAATCAAGCATTGTCCCCAGTCCTGCATGCGGGGTGCTTTGAGCTTCCGACCAACGCAGCCCAAAAGAGTATGTGGGCAAGCAATCAGGACGATTTCGTTGCCCATGGGCCTGGCTGGAGGAACTACAAGCTACCAAACGTGTCCTTCCTGTTGTAGCTATAAGTTCCAAGCGGTAAACTTTGAACTATTTGTTAGGGCATCTCCAGCGGACCGACCCATTTCGGACACAATTTAGTCCGAAACGGTCTGTTTGGGTCGGCCTGCGGGCTGGTTCTTCGGCTCAGTCTGTTTGGGTCGGAGATGCTCCCAATGGCTAGACCTATTTTTCCTTTCATTCATATAATCGATTGCATATATATTTTTAGTAGAAATGCATAAGGAAATACATAGTATAGAATCTAGAAATACATGGTAGATAAACTAGGCTAACCTAGCTTCTTCCTCTCACTATCACCTAGTCATCATCCTTGTCCTTGCCGTCGTTGTGGTACTAGCGGCAGCACATGGTCCTGTCAAAGACCTTGACGGTGAGCATGCTGTGGTCGTCGAAGTTGAAGACGAGGAAGTGCCCGACCTCCAGGGATTGCACGCGACCGAATAGATCTCATCCATGGTGGAGGTACATTTGTCCTACATTGTCGAACAACACCTCCGCGTCCTAGACACGGTGACCAAAGTTGTACCGCACTTGACGCTGCGGTCGCCTCGCCAATCGAAAGTACCCCAAACTTGTCGTGGAGTTGCGCCTCCCACGACAGCTGGGAGGATGGTCATCTTGCCGAAGCTCGCAGAGGTCCACGACAAAGGGCTCAGCGATCTTTGGTGGCGGCACGGGACGGGACAAGGACGATGATGGTGATGCGAGCTAGCCTCGCCCCTACCTCCTCACTGACCTCGTCCTCTGCCACGTGGGCCCGCGTGCCATCCTAGGCGCCCTCCTCTCGATCATTTCCCTCTAGCCATGGCTACCGATGTTGTGGTGTGTGGAGATGGATGCGGGTGGCCTGCTTTAAAAGGCGAGCCAACCATGACATTGGATGTCGGCGCAAAGGCCGAGAGGCCGACATTGAAGTCCAACGACCAGCGCATGCATCAGGCGGCGTGGCCAGAGCATGCATAAGGCGGTGGCTAGCGCAAGAGTTAGCCTTCCATTGATAGCTAGGCTAGGGTAGAAGGTAAGTGAATGTTGGATTCGCCAGCAGTCCCGGACAGTGAGGAAGAATGCGGACTTGCACGGGAAGGGTGTCTTCGCCACGCACATTCTTGCCCAATTTTTGGTCAGGAATGGGTCGGCCCGGACACGTGTGGTCGTTTGGGTCAACCCGCGAGGGCAGGTTTTCCCTGTTTGCCTGTGCATTTTACCCGTTTTGGACAAACCATGGTCGAATAGGTTGACCCATGCCCTTAGACCATCTCCAATTGCGCATACCAAAGGTTGTCCGGTAGCACTGCTAGATCAGTGCTATGGGACGCCGACACATGTTACTGCATTTGAGAGACGCCTCTTCCCTCCACTCGACCCTCATAATAGTTTTTTGAATCAAATTCTTGCAAAAATTTATGGAAATCAAAACACGAATAGTCTTGGCCATAAATTCAAAGTACTCAACACCGTCACCCAAACATCGTGAAGTCCGACCACAATATTACAACACCTCATAGCAAAGAAAACAAATTGAAGTCGTTAGATTCGCCGCTGATGGCGTCTCGTTCGTTGCCTCCTACTCCTTCACCGACGCCTCCTGCATCCGTAGCCATCGGTGTTGATGTTGTTGTTGCCCTGCAAATGCCCATTTTTTGAAAGATGGCATAAAAAATGATCATATGCCGCCTTCACCTTTGGATCCTTGTTCGGCGTGTCGGCCATTAAGATCACACTTTTTTCACCACAATTCTTTTTGTCTTTTTCTCGATCTTCTCGTCTTGCTTCGCCATCAAGGACACCCAACTTTCATCACTCTTTTGAGCTCTCATGATTGAGTCCGATGAGATCTTAGAGAGACACTTGTCAATTGAGGCTTAACCCTTGCCGAACCCTTGGATTATGGCAGCAAACCTTGTTGCGGCCATGGTCGATGCCTTGATATTTACATTGATGCCCCGCGCGTGTTCCGTCGTGGAGTACCCTTGCCGGATGCAGTCGGTGTCTCGCATCTTCCATCATCATCTCGGCTTCGTCTTCGGTATTGCTTCTTACATGGCTTGACGAAGGCCTCCTTCGGAGTTTCAATGACATGGCGGTGAAGGCGAAGGAGGTGCATCAGCGAAGACGACATGGATTGGGCGGGAAAGGGGGCGGTAGGCGGGATAAGTAAAATGGATAGGAGGAAAGGAGAAGTGGAATAGAGTTCGACTATGGGACTGCATGTCAGTATCCTACGCGGCGTTGGCAGGGGCTTGTGTCCATAACGTGCCTTGTGGGTCAAGGACGGCCTAGGGGTGTCTAACAAACTATTGGGCTAGGCACATTTTTTCATCTCCCATAGCCCTTTGGACCATGATGCTGGAGATTCTCTTAGAGCACATCTTGCTGACTTCATCTCATATTAGAGGTTTTCGTTTGCATGCTCCGGTGATTGGTGCTGCTTGGTGCACGAGTAGTGCTTGCTATGCCATTAAGGGATCTATTACAACATATCTAGTAACTTTACTTTTGATCGTTGCGTAGACCAGGCTTTGCCTGAGTTTCCCAATGTGACTGGCCTCTCAGCGTCATGGGGATTGACGTCAACAACGGTTATCCATAGGCGCTGCTCATCATTATGTGTTTAAGGCCTTGTTCTTTTGGCTGCTTCTCCGAGAAGCTTCCCTACCCCCAGCTTTTTAGGGAAGCCGGTTAAAAATATTATTAGGCTTCCAAAGTGGTTGAGGATAAACTAATTTGGAAGCCTCACAAAATTTTGGAACCGGCTTCCCCAGGAAGCTGGGGATAGGGCAGCTTCTCGGAGAAGCCGCCAAAAGAACTGGACCTTAAGCATGATTCTAGAACGGAACTTCTAGTTATGTGGCTTGGTCCCGTCAACACCCTCGAAGTCTGAGTTAGTGTAGTAGTGTACTAGGGGAGTCCAAAGTATTCGGGTGGAGTATTGAAGTCTGAGTTAGTGTCCTAGCAGAGTGTAGACGGTTCTAGTGTATGTATAAAGATGTAAGTCTAAGTTGAGCTATATATAAGAGGGCGTGAAGGTCCAAGGGACCAACTAATCTAGGAATGTTTCTCCAAAAACCAACATGGTATCAGAACCATGTTCCTCCTCCTAACCCAAGCTACCATCGTTCCACTACTGCAACACCCATCCCGACTCTTGTTGTCAACAACACAGGGCACAATGTAGTCACCTAAGCGGCAGGAGGCCGCACCTCTTTGCTCTCTGCGGGCAATAGCCACCTCATGTTGCACGGTACATTGTGTGAGGCTTGGTTGCTAATCTGCACGGGGTTTACCGAGGAAGCTAGTTATAATGGTGCAATTGAGGTGTTGTTAGGAGGATAATAAGTTAGCGAGGTTATATCTAAGGACCAAAAGAAACTAGAGGTGGAGGACGACCTTTGATCAGGTTGGACATAGGCAGATGCAGAGGCGATGCATGCATTTCTGAAGGATCTAGGCATCTGTGTTATGGAGGTGATGGCTGGAGCAACACTTAGTTGTGGTGAAGGGAGACAACTAGATGAGGTCTCATGTGTTAGTTGTTCTTGTGATGCGGGAGAAAAAGAAAGTTGTGGGTAGGTTGCTGTAAGATAGCGAAAAAGAGAGGCAAGCTACGGAGAAGGGAGTGTGGAAGCCTGCAACATAAGGTGAAGGTACAAGGGAGTGCTCCTTGTAGGTGTTGTTGGGCAAGATTTAGTTTCAGGAGGAAAAAGGTGTTGCTGCTATGTTGCAACAGAGAAAATAGGAGTCTACGAGGGAGCATCTGTTGGAGCTGATTTGGATCGGTTGTGAGGATCAAAGTGAACAGATCTTGCCGCTAGGAGAAGAGGAGAGAATGTAATGGATTTGAGAGAGAGGTAGAGGTCATGGTGACCAAGGCAAGATGGCCAGAGGGTTGATGGATACTGGAGCGGAGGTAGAGGTCAAGGTTGTGACTGCGTTGGAGAGGTTGAAGCCATGTGGAGGTCATGATAGTGCACTATGGATAGCTGGCCGATGAGGTGAGGCGATTGTGGCTCTATAGGAGTTGTTGTTGAGGTGACAATGTGGTTTTATGGAACGGAGTTGAAATGTCGATGCTCAAGCTGGTGATAGAAGGCTTGTGGTTCCGCTGTTGTAGGCACCAGTGTGAGAAGATGCATAGTTGGAGAGGCAACAGTGGGCCAACGCAAGAAGGATTGGAGGTGGCTAGCTTAAGTAAGAGTTGGTGGACAATGATGGTGATGGTTCTATGAGCTCGCGCTTGGACGGTCGGAGTTGATTGGGTGCTCGACAAGCGATGGAGCAAGAGCTAGATTAAAATGTTTGTAAGCTAGATTTGTAGTGGTCGTCGTAAGTTTCATGGATTTGTAGCAATATGGCCATGGTGATTAACCCATTCCTATCTTGAAGGGAGTGTTGAATTCTGAGTTAGTATAGTAGTATTGTCCTAGGAGAGTTCAGAGTATTCTAGTGGAGTATTGAAGTTTGAATTAGTGTCCTAGCAGAGTCTAGACTATTCTAGTGTATGAATGAGGATGCAAGTCTAAGTTGAGCTATATATAAGAAGGTGTGGAGGTCCAATGGATCAGCTCATGCATAATTTTTTCTCCCAAAACCTACAAAGACTGCATGTGTGGTTATGAGATGATGGATCGATGGATGGTGGCACCACATCGTAACTTTGGTTAGAGGATGCTCTTTGAGTGATGTGTCTCGAGTTCCACAGGTGAAAATTGTAGGTTGTGACCTGTATTTGTTGAACCTAGAAATGGTGGCGCATGGTGTTCCCTTGTTGAGGGCGTTCCTTAAAGTTTACTCGGACTTTTCTTTAGGGTGAAACCCATGATCTAGCCTTGGTGATTGAATCTAGCAATGCTGGTGATGTGAGTTGTTCCCTTCTTGGAGGCGTCAAGTGTCGTTGTCGAAGTACCAAGTGTGTTTGCCATCATTAGTGGTTGACGCAACTGTTATGTTGATCGCTCTTTTTCATTTTTCTTACTAAATTTTTCATGTCCATCCTTGGTGTTTAGCAAGCTCTTGATATCGCATTGGTGCAATGGCTAGGTGTAAATGGTATCTTCTTGATATTAATATATTTGTTTATCGAAAAACGTAAACCCTCTACAAAGAAAACCTCAAATGGTTTTAGAGGACACTCAAAAAGACTTAGAGGCTACAAAGTGTTTTCCATGGTGAGGCCCCTAAGCTTTACATGCAATAATTCTTCTACCATGTGGAATCGACTCCTGACTGGGTTACCATTTTTCTACGACAGTACCCCTTCTTCCTCCCGGCCTCCTGCCTATTCCCGTCCTCGTCTTAGCTGATTCAGAGGCCACCAAGGGACTATACATGGCCTCTAGGGTTGTTGGTCACGTCTACTCAACTAGCAACATCCATGCCAGCCCCTTAGCTACCAGTTATCATGTCCTCCTCATGTGCTTGAGTTCCTCCATGATGCTCGACGCTAGTGCAATGCTGTCACAGTCATCTGTTGGCAACAACTTGATATGCCCAACATGGTAGAGCACATGGAGGCCATCGAGTGTGGCGACAAAACTTGTTGAGGACAGGTGGTTCTTTAAAATATTCATGACTGATTAAAATTTAACATAATGTAACCCCACTTAAATCGACATCCCTCAATTCATACTAGTGACTCGAGATCCACGACTTCACTAAAATAGCTTTCTGCATCACCTCTAGGAGATAAGTTAATTCACTAAACAACTCTTCGCGAAACATATCACTTATTACTCTTGTTGTTGGGATGTCACCCAACCGTTATGCCCCTAGGTGCTTAACAGCTAAGATAACCTTGTTAAGATTACAGACCCTTATGCGTGTAGATATTCGATACAGATCCATCTAGTCAAGAAAAACTGGTGGCACCCTAATTTTATAGAGCCAACACTAATTGCACAATACATGAGATGCTGCAAAATTTAGTTGGGAGGGCATGTGTTTAACATAAAATTTGTGGGGATCCTTCTACTTCTACCATCCAAACATCCATATGAGTAAAACAACAGAAATAGCAATAACATAATTGTGACGTAGTATAGCCTATTTTCTCATGGTGATCTCCATCGCCAAAGAACTTGTCCACCATGACGGTCTCCATCTCCATGGTCCATGTGCACCATCCCTCCAAGTGATGTGTCCCCAATACAAGTTATTACTCCTAACAACTAATGATAAAAATTACATAGTAAGATGGAACAAGCAGAAGTCACCACATAGGCCATTAATACGATAATTGATAACAATCTGGCTCTCGCCATGTTCCTCCACTAATGAATCATGGGCCATTAAATAATTACATACTTGCATCAAATATACATAATGCCATATTCTTCACGCACATCTTGCAAAAACAATCCTGCAAAAACAAGTCAGACGCTTCTAACTCCAAAGCTAGAACTCCCGTAACTCTATTACGCATGTCAATTTTCATCCTGTTAAAAACGTTGAAACTAAATCTTGTGGGTCACCAGCCAATGTAACTTTTACACTAGATAAGGGTTAATAGGATGTGGGGCTCAAATGGAGTTTTTATGCAAAAGTTACTGTTGTTTACCAAAATTGTGTATTTTGTAAACTATTAAAAACCGGTGCATCACTTATGAATCTAGGTCCAGATCGACCATTCATATTGATCTTCGCATGCTGCAACTGGTTTTATGTGTCAAAGTCTATCCAAATGGTGGAAACCGACCGGACAAAGTACGTCGTTTCGTGACCTTTGCATTATAATCATGGAAGCATATCGATACATACCTACCACGATAAAACCAATCACATCATATACGAACTATATATCACCATATGTAAATAACATGTACCTATAACATGAAACCATTGACTCTGATACCACCGTAGGGATATCGGGTAGGCTAGACTAGACGCACAGTTGTGGAACTCGATGAAGCACATAAGGATAGTGTAGTCGTACTACTTGTCCACGCTGCTGTGCCCCACAAACATTCCTCTTGTCCGGCTCGTCCAAGCGCTATAAGAGCAGCGGTTCCAAGGTATTCACGCGTATGGTGAGGAAGTGTTGCATGTCGGACTGCTAGTTTCACGCGAGTGACCAAGGTGTGGGAGGTGCGATGGCTGCGGTGGAGGGTTAATTGTGATGCATTGGATCAACCCTAAACAATGCGCCCCACCCTCCTTTATATAGGCCTTCCTGATGAATCTCTATCTTATAGGTCCATTAGGATTCCATGCTTAGTCCAATTCGCCCCACCCTCTAATCCTTAAGTGTGTGACCCTATAGGTACACACACGTTTAGACATGACATGAGTACACATACATGGTCAATAGTTGGTAGGGCCTCTAGCAAAATGTGTCAACTCCTAAACGTACATAAAGATCATAAATACGAACCATCACAACCTTATTCCATTTGCCTCACAATATTCGGTCAAGCTTAAAGATGACCACTCTTTGTTGATCATGTGATTCAGGATCCCTTACTAGGTTAACATTAAACTTTAATAGCACAACCATGTATTGTTGGATTAATCAACTCGAGCAGCCCAGAGATATATCGCTCACGGAGAGAGGGATAGACACAATCTTGATTGGCCGTGCCTCGTAGCATGCTTCATGACAAAGTTGAAAGCTATCTTTATAAATAACTAGTTATGGTGTAGCGTTTGATAACCCCTAACTAGGTCAATCCACATATAGAGCCCATGTGACATTCTCGGGTCTAAGGACAAAGCGTACACGACGTGTAGAAAGAGAACTATAACCATTATCAATATATGTCTCACGTTGGGTTAATCCAACTCCATGTTCATAACCTGTGTCCATAAAATTAGTTTGACAAATCTATGTCTATGACTTGTGAAACATAACCATCAACCAATACATGTGCTAGTATAATATTCATGTGTGTCCTTGCATGTAATCCGACTAGGAATAACTTTAGAATAACCATACAAGTAAGAGTTTCATAAACAAGTCATGTATTTGCCAATCAATACAAAGATATTATTCAAGGAACATTCAATAAATCATGGATACAATGAACTATAATCATATCTATGATTGCCTCAACGACATATTTCTAACATGTTTCGCCATTCGCATAGTGTGTAGATTGTTTTGGAAACTTTTTTCAAGACTGAAGCCCCATCGTAGAAAGAAATTTACCTCAAAATAAGGTCTCCAAGACGATGTAGATTGATTCACTGAACATGGATCCATGAAAAAGAGGCATGCATTGACGAATTGTGCAGACGAATTTAGGAAAACCAACATAACATGACATGCTGAGAAGGTGCCCACATTGCTAGGCAACAAACACAACGACAATGACAATGATGGAGGAGCGAAAAGGGAGGTATGATACAGAAACATTGAGGTCTCTTGATTCTCCTTGGTGGCATGGCTTAGGAGGAAAGCCCTATTTTTTCAAGAGGCTTCTCTCAATGTATCCTTTAGTTATTTTGAGTTTGGTTATTAACACGCGAACACCCAAAGCCATCTTTGATTTAAATATTAACTCAAGAGAACTATATTTTCTAGGGTTGTTTATTCTTAATACAACGCTATAAGATTTATCCCTTCAT
Organism: Avena longiglumis; assembly: GCA_030063025.1. Classification (NCBI taxonomy): domain Eukaryota; kingdom Viridiplantae; phylum Streptophyta; class Magnoliopsida; order Poales; family Poaceae; genus Avena; species Avena longiglumis. The sequence continues at coordinate 87,478,950 of CP125973.1, read as the reverse complement.
CCTAACATACTAGCTCAATCCATTCATTCTAACAAACTAGGTTATCAAAATGAGGAGAGAGCTTGATGAACTAGATCATTAAACTATAATGGATGAATTCTTTCCGAGGTTGGTGGTGGCTACATCTCCATCATTTCTTTTGGTCTATATTATAGTTGAACACAAAGTTTTGAAATCTTCTAATGGTTATTTTTTGTTGTGTCCCTAATATTTTTAGCTTACCCTCATAACATTTTATTTATGGTTATCTGTGGCATTCACATTGGTTGTCATTCTTATATAAGGTACCATTCCTCTTTTGAAATGCGATATCACATGCACAAAGTATTCTTAGATTTTCATAATACAATCATATTATGTAGGTTTGGCCATTCATAGTGCATTTTGGGTATGCATATCATGATTTTCTATAGTTTGATTTGATTATGCACAATTTGATTGGTGTATGCAGTGTCATTTGCAATCATGCTCTAACTTGGTTACATAGGTAATTGAACTTCGATATTTATTCTCAAATGGGAATTGGTGCAACAATAAGATTTTACAAGAATTTTGTGTCCTTTGGTGGTGATGGTCCTTTCAGCTTTATAACATTCCTTGCTTTTTTCACTGAACAATCCTTATGTTTTACCTATATTATTCATTCAAATGATATATTTGATATACAATACTTGAATTTGCATAACCCATATGTTATCTCAGATAATTGTGTACAAATACATGCTATTATTTGTAATTTATGTGAAATTCTACCGCTTTTGATATATGTATCTTATAATGGATTTAGTTTGTCTTTACATGATGGATGCTACACTAGTTCACCTTATTTTCTTGATCTTATGAGAGTTAATGATACACAACTTTCGTACTATTGTTGATGTTCATAAAACATGTTCTTGCCTACTATTTCAATACTATTTTTCTAGTAAAGAAAACACAACATGTTGCACTAATTCACGCATTATCTTTTCACATGTTTAACAAGTTCAAGATGTTATAGAATTATATTTACTTGACAATCCTTTGCGTATTCACGATGCGTACATACGAGTAAAGGGTGTATTTTGGGTTATAATAATTTTATTTCATTGCATGGAAAAGATTTAAATTGTGTGTGGTTTATTCTATGCATGGTTCAATATAATAATGTTGTCATGTTCTGCTTTTATTTTAGTATAATAGCATAAATGGGTTTTCTGAATATTTTACTTCTTTATGTCCATCCCAACTTCAAATGATAATTCAACAAAATGGTAGTGTGGATTAAAAGAGTATAACATGTAGAACCTGCACACCTTGGTTTAAGTCCTCATGGGTCCTAATCAACGTTTCTACTTCAAATTGTAGGAATTTCCCTACATTTTGCCTTTAGAAAAATAAACATCGGTCAACTATTGTCTTAGTTTGGTTAAACCCTCGAGTTCTCCTTCATGACCATCGGTGGTACTGAAGCATGGTCTCAAGGATGTTTATCTTGTTCAATGTTCCTCTCGTATGCATCACATATCTAGAGTGGTTATTCTTATACACGTAGACCCTTTTAATACCTACGCCGACAAAAGATGTCGTAGTTCTCACACAATAGCTAGTAGGGCATTCATGTAATCTCACATGGCACCTAGGGTGACAATAGAAAAAGTTCATGATGTGTTGATTTGATGCCCTTTGTACCTAATCTATTACTTGTAATGCACTTGATCCCGCTTTGTAGAGCCCTTAGGAGGGCTTACCATTCCTATTATGGTGAAATCAATACTTCGATCATGCGTTGCTGAGGAGATGAATGTTCATTTTTACTGAGGAGACGAATGTTCATTTTCTTTGACACGCTTGGACCAACAAATGACCGCTCACCAAACTTTTCCAATTTTTGATACTAAGAAAATATTTTCCCTATGTCCAATGCTTGGTATTTTCTCCAACGAACTTCAAGAGCATTGTAGAATTGATGTAGGTTTGGGGGGAAATTTCTGCTGGTACCTTGGACCTCCATACCCTCTTATATATAGCACAACTTAGCCTTACATCTTCACTTATACACCGAAATGATCTAGAATCTAGTAGGACATTATTATACTAGCACTCCCTAGAATACTCTAGACTCTGCTAGGATACTAACTCACACTCCAACACTCCACTGGAATATTCCAGACTCTCCTAGGACACCACTGATATACAAACCTAAAGTCCTACGCTCCCCCTCAAGATGGGCATGGGTTAGTCACCATGACCATCCTGTTACAACTGCATAACAGTCACAACAACCACTACACATCTACTCTCGCCGTTTCAAAATATAAGATGTTTTACGTTTGTAAAGAAAATGTATATAAACTTATTTTAGTGCATACGAAGATACGTGAGACCATTTTTCCCTAGCTCTTGCTCCATCACTTGTCAAGCACCCAATCAACTTTGACCATCCAAGGTCCGCCTCATGTGAGCCATCACCATCATTGTGCATCAACTCTTAATCAAACTAGGCACCTCTAATCCTTCTTGCACCGGTCCACTGTTGCCTCTCAAACCATGCGCCTTCTCACACCGGTGCCTATAACGGCGGCACCACATGCCTTCCATCACTAGCGTGAGCATCGTCATTGCCTATTCAACTCCGATTCCCGCAGAACCACGACTGTCTCACCTCAACAACAACTCTTACAGAGCCACAACCACCTCACCCTCACCAGTCAGCTATCCACAGTTCCACACTTTCCTGACCTCAACATGACTTCCACCTATCCAACGCGGTCACAACCTTGACCTTTACCTCCTCTCCATCAAACCTCTGGCCATCTTGCCTAAACCATCTTTCCCTTGGTCACCACGGACTCTACCTCAATCTCGGATCCATTCCATTCCCTCCTCTTATCCTAGCAGCAAGCTCTATTCTTTGCTCCTCACAGCTGACCCAAATCATCTCCAGCAGCTACTCCCTCATGGACTCCTCTTTTCTCTATTGCAACACAATAGTAACACCTTCTTCCTCCTAAAACTGAATCTTGCCTAGCGACACCAAAGGAACCACCTGCAGCTTTCACGCCTCTTCTTTGCAAACTTGCATCTCTTATTTTCCCTATCTTGCAAAGAATAGCTTGAACAAAGTCTATAATTGCACCTCCTTGTTCTCCTGCATCACAAGAACATCTAACACATGAGACATCACCTAGTTGTCTCCTCACCACCATAGCTCAAAGGCCGCCTAGCCATCACCTCCATAACACAGATGCCCAACTCCTTCATAGTTGCCTGCATCTACCCATCTCAGACCAAATCAGGTCCTCCTCCACCTCTAGTTTTTCTTGGTCCCAAATCCAACCTTGTTAACTTACTATCCTCCTATCAACACCTCAATTGCACCATTATAACTAGCTCCCTGGGAAAATCCCGTGTAGAGCAGCAACCAAGCCTCACACAATGCACCGTACAACGTGAGGTGGCTACTGCCCACAGAGAGCAACGGGGTGCGGCCTCCCGCTGCGTAGGTGACTATAATGTTCCTGGTGTTGTTGACAACTAGAGCCGAGATGGGCGCTATATTGGTGGAACGGTGGTAGCTAGGGTTAGGAGGAGGAGCCTAGCTCTGATACCATGTAGGTTTCGAGGGGAAATATCTAGATGGGCTGGTCCCTTGGACCTCCACACCCTCTGATATATAGCACAACTTAGCCTTACATCTTCACTCATACACTGAAATGATCTAGACTCTAGTAGGACACTAATATACTATACTAGCACTCGCTAGAATACTCTAGACTTTGCTAGGACACACTCACACTCCCAACACTTCACTGTAATATTCCAGACTCTCCTAGGACACCACTACTATACAAACAAAGAGTCCAACAATTGATATGATGCTCCTGCCATCTTGAAGAGACGTATTGACATTTGTCTCTGCTAGAGCATATTTGTGACTATTCTAGCAAGGTCATGTTATTTTTCAATAACTATATAAGATTTTTCTATGTTCACTGCTTGTCCTCATGTCCAACAACCTTTAAGAGCATTGCTCGACTAAATTGAGGCCTTTGGATCATCACTTTGCCACTCACAGACCTTCGCAACCATCCGCCAATCAAGGTATGGTCCTTTGATAGGTTTCATCCCTAAGGGGCTATATCCAAACCTCGGATTGCGAATTTCTTTTGTTATGTCAACCCAACATGAGAAATGATTGATTGATTTGAGCATGGTGTCTTGAGCAATTTCTCGATATAGGGGCTTCAACTTAAAGATAGGGTAGTAAAGTTTCAAATATTTTGGGGGGTCCACGGCCAAAATCTATTCTAGGTAGATGTAGTGAATGTAATTGCAAATTGTATTGTGTAATGATAACACCCTTGGTTCATCCTTTTATGTCTTAAAATGAGGGAAATGAGTAAGTGTGATGTCCAATAGGAGACAAACGAAAACAACTACATCTGCGCTTTAGTGTCATGGTGGTCTTTAGCAGAGTTTTTGCATTTAGTATCATGTTGAACCATCTCAACTCTTAAATGGAGGCTCTAGAACTAGGGCTTATCTATTTATTGGCAACAAAAATAGGTGTGAATATGTCCCATTGGTAGCATACAACCACTTCTATTTATTGTTGAATTGATGCATCTAAAAATTCTTATTGGAGTTATTGTTGCTTCTCTTAAGGTACCTTAAAAATTAGGTTGCACCAAGGAATCAAAGCACCCCTTGAACGTAAGGGTGTTGAATAGATTCTTGAATATGACCTACTAGTTGCACATTGTGGTATCATCCATGGTGATCTCTTATGGTATTTGACTTACCAAGAAGTCGTCTATAGCATGGTGACGCTAGAAAGTTCACCATGACCTAGTTGTGATGGGCGTTAGTCGCACCTATATGGCATAAAGCCATTTTCTCTTGGAAGCGGTTCTAGGAGGCCTATCTCCGCCCCAAGAGGGCCCATAGTTTGGACAAAGGTTGGAGAGGCATGGCCAAAACAGTACATGCACTACCTCCCATTACATACATGTATAATTACTTCCGCATCTAGAATCATTGAACTCAAAGACATCCCCTTGAAGAAAGCCTTGAAGTTTTAATTTGGACTCCATAGAGCCCTTTTTGTTTGTCGAAGTAAATTACACCCTTCTAAGTTCTACCTATGATTCATAATAGTGTGTGTGTATCATTTATTTATGCTCGAGCTTCTCCACTCTAGCGAGATACCTAATAATGATTCCTCTCTAGTCATTCTTCATCCCAAAGACAAGAATTTAAGCTAGATCCTCTAGGAGATTGTTCTATGTATAGCATCATAAAAGGATCCAAATAAGCATTGTGTCCTACTACTTTGACAAGGAGATTCTTCCTCCTTATTATCCTTTTGGAATATGCCTTATTTTATGCCTAGGAAATGCTTGAAGAGTTGTCCAATATGTCGAGACCATGGACTTGATAACGCGCTTTTACATGATCGTTGAGAAGCTAAGGCTATTTTTCACTATCACTCGAGACTCGACACGTTTGATTGGTTGGGTAACATTATACATACAGATCAGGGTCAGTCAGTAGTAGGGTTGCCTTGGAAACTAAGAACCACTTTGGTCCGATTCATTACCTCGACGTGAAGATAAGTCAATGATGATGCAATGTGTCGTGATTTAGTGTCACAATGTTTTATAGATTGTCACCAAGATAGCTAGTTTTAGAATTCCGTACAAGGGCTTTCCAAGAGGCTCAAATAGTGTGTGGACCTTTCCTCGTTATGAACAGTCCACTCCCAAGTGAAAATAAGAGGAGCTTTTATACCAAGAAATTTTCGCAAGTTTTTCTTCAAGATGGCTCTCGAGGGGATCAACTTAGTTGCTTCTAAATGTCTCATATATAGTCACACGACCTTGATGTCTATGATAGTCAATTGTCGCGTACCCATAATCTCGGGAAATATAGCCTTTACTTAAACTGGACCCGCTCCCTCTACCCTACCCCCATCTCGGTTTGGTAAGAAATGTTTTCTTGTTCCTTACACACATCACCTATCCGTTAATCCCTAGGTTTGTGTGTCCCCTAGAGGTCAGACTCTTTTATTATCTTGTCCTACACATGTCTTACCACGCACGTACTAGGCCAGTTTAGGTGTGGTGATAAGTAGATTCATAGTGGGTGGGTATTCTACCATTGTCCACCAACGACATTTAGGCTTGGTTCCCCTGGGGCAAAGATTTAGAAGAGGGCCTTTTTCAAAAAATGGGAAAATCACCCAGGTTAGCGCCTCTTCTTGACAAACCAATCCGTCCTCGACCCCCTTTATTTAGGCAAAGCAGGTCCCTTGGAGGGGCTTTACCTTAAAGAGGGCCTCAAATCCTAGGAAGACGGCTTCATTTTACTATTGGAGACTCATGCTTTCTCGGTGTAAATATTGAAAGGCTTGGTCACCTAGACTCTGCTAGGATACTAACTCACACTCCAACACTCCACTGGAATATTCCATACTCTCCTAGGGCACCACTGCTATACAAACCTAGAGTGCAACGTTCCCCCTCAAGATGGGCATGGGTCAGTCAACAAGACCATCCTATTACAGTTGCATGACAGTCACCACAACCAGTACACATCTACTCCCTCTGTTTCAAAATATAAGATGTTTTAGGTTTGTAAAGAAAATGTATCTAGACTTATTTTAGTGTGTAGATTCATTCCAAACATGAATGAATCTACATACTAAAAGAAGTCTAGATACATTTGCTTTACAATGCTAAAACATCTTATATTTTGAAACGAAGGGAGTAGCTTACAAGCATACGAAGATACATGAGACCATTTTTCTCTAGCTCTTGCTCCATCACTTGTCAAGCACCCAATCAACTCTAACCATCCAAGCTCCGCCTCATGCGAGCCATCACCATCATTGTGCATCAACTCTTACTCAAACTAGCCACCTACAATCCTTCTTGCACTGGTCCACTGTTGCCTCTCAAACCATGCGCCTTATCACACCGATGCCTATAACGGCGGCACCACATGCCTTCCATCACCAGCTTGAGCATCGTCATTGCGTCTTCAACTCTGATTCCCGCAGAACCACGACTGTCTCACCTCAACAAAACCTCTTACAGAGCCAGAACCGCCTCACCTCACTTGTCAGCTATCCACGGTTCCACACTTTTCTGACCTCAACATGACTTCCACCTATCCAATGCGGTCACAACCTTGACCTTTACCTCCTCTCCATCAAACCTCTGGCCATCTTGCCTCAACCATCTTTTCCTTGGTCACCACGGACTCTACCTCAATATCGGATCCATTCTCTCCTCTTATCCTAGCAGCAAGCTCTGTTCTTTGCTCCTCACAGCTGACCCAAACCATCTCCAGCAGCTGCTCCCTCATGGACTCCTCTTTTCTCTATTGCAACACAATAGTAACACATTCCTCCTAAAACTGAATCTTTCCTAGCGACACCAAAGGAACCACCTGCAGGCTTTCACGCCCCCTTCTTCGCAGCTTGCATCTCTTATTTTCCCTATCTTGCAGCAACAGCTTGAACAGAAGTCTACAATTGCACCTCCCTTGTTCTCCTGCATCACAAGAACATCTAACACATGATACCTCACCTAGTTGTCTCCCTTCACCACCATAGCTCAGTGCCGCTCTAGCCATCGCCTCTATAACACAGATGCCTAGCTCCTTCATAGCTGCCTGCATCTACCCATCTCAGACCAAATCAGGTCCTCCTCCACATCCAGTTTCTCTAGGTCCCAAATCCAGCCTTGCTAACTTACTATCCTCCTGTCAGCACCTCAATTGCACCATTTTAACTAGCTCCCTGGGAAAATCCTGTGTAGAGCAGCAACCAGGCCTCACACAATGTACCGTACAACATGAGGTGGCTACTGCCCACAAAGAGCAACGGGTGCGGCCTCCTGCTGCGTAGGTGACTACAATGTCCCTGGTGTTGTCGACAACAAGAGCCGAGATGGGTGTTATATTGGTGGAACGGTGGTAGCTAGGGTTAGGAGGAGGAGCCTAGCTCTGATACCATGTAGGTTTCGGTGGGGGGGGGGGGGATTTATGGATGGGCTGGTCCCATGGACCTCCACACCCTATTATATATAACACAACTTAGCCTTACATCTTCACTCATACACTGGAATGATCTAGACTCTAGTAGGACACTACTATACTATACTATACTATACTATACTAGCACTCGCTAGTATACTCTAGACTTTGCTAGGACACTAACTCACACTCCCAACACTTCACTGTAATATTACAGACTCTCCTAGGACACCACTACTATACAAACAGAGAGTCCAACAATTGATATGATGCTCCTGCCATCTTGAAGAGACGTATTTGACATTTGTTGACATTTGTCTCTGCTGGAGAATATTTGTGACTATTCTAGCATGGTCATGTTCTTTTTGAATAACTATATAAGATTTTTCTATGTTCACTGCTTGTCCTCACGTCCAACAACCTTCAAGAGCATTGCTCGACTAAATTGTGGCCTTTGGATCCCTTTGGATCATCACTTTGCCACTCACAGACCTTCGCAACCATCCGCCAATCAAGGTATGCTCCTTTGACAGGTTTCATCCCTAAGGGGCTATATCCAAACCTCGGGTTGCAAATTTCTTTTGTTATATCTCCCCAACATGAGAAATGATTGATTGATTTGAGCATGGTGTCTTGAGCGATTTCTCGATATAGGGGCTTCAACTTAAAGATAGGGTAGTAAAGTTTCAAATATTTTGGGGGGTCCACGGCCAAAATCTATTCTAGGTAGATGTAGTGAATGTAATTGCCAAATTGTATTGTGTAATGATAACACCCTTGGTTCATCCTTTTATGTCTTAAAAATGAGGGAAATGAGTAAGTGTGATGTCCAATAGGAGACAAACGAAAACAACTACATCTGCGCTTTAGTGTCATGGTGGTCTTTAGCAGAGTTTTTGCATTTAGTATCATGTTGGACCATATCAACTCTTAAATGGAAGCTCTAGAACAAGGGCTTATCTATTTACTGGCAACAAAAATAGGTGTGAATATGTCCCATTGGTATCATACAACCACTTCTATTTATTGTTGAATTGATGCCTCTAAAAATTCTTATTGGAGTTATTGTTGCTTCTCTTAAGGTACCTTGAAAATTAGGTTGCACCAAGGAATCAAAGCACACCTTGAACCTAAGGGTGTATGTGACCTACTAGTTGCACATTGTGGTATCATCCATGGTGATCTCTTATGGTATTTGTCTTACCAAGAAGTCGTCTATAGCATGGTGACGCAAGAAAGTTCACCATGACCTAGTTGTGATGGGCGTTAGTCGCACCTATATGGCATAAAGCTATTTTCTCTTGGAAGCGGTTCTAGGAGGCTTATCCCCGCCCCAAGAGGGCCCACAGTTTGGACAAAGGTTGGAGAGGCATGGCCAAAACAGTCCATGCAGTACCTCCCATTGCATACATGTATAATTACTTTCGCCTCTAGAATCATTGACCTCAAAGACATCCCCTTGAAGAAAGCCTTGAAGTTTAATTTGGACTCCATAGAGCTCTTTTTGTTTGTCGAAGTAAATTACACCCTTCTACCTATGATTCATAATAGTTTGTGTGTATCATTTATTTATGCCCGAGCTTCTCCACTCTAGCGAGATACCTAATAATGATTCCTCTCTAGTCATTCTTCATCCCAAAGACAAGAATTTAAGCTAGATCCTCTAGGAGATTGTTCTATGTATAGCCTCATAAAAGGATCCAAATAAGCATTGTGTCCTACTACTTTGACAAGGAGATTCTTCCTCCTTATTATCCTTTTGGAATATGTCTTCTTTTATGCCTAGGAAATGCTTGAAGAGTTGTCCAATATGTCGAGACCATGGACTTGATAACGCTTTTACATGATCGTTGAGAAGCTAAGGCTATTTTTCACTATCGCTCGAGACTCGACACGCTTGATTGGTCGGGTAACATTATACATAGAGATCGTGGTTAGTCAAGAGTAGGGTTGCCTTGGAAACTAAGAACCACTTTCGTCCGATTCATTACCTCAACTTGAAGATAAGTCAATGATGATGCAATGTGTTGTGATTTAGTGTCACAATGTTTTATAGATTGTCACCAAGATAGCTAGTTTTAGAGTTCCGTACAAGGGCTTTCCTAGAGGCTCAAATAGTGTGTGGACCTTTCCTCGTTGTGAACAGTCCACTCCCAAGTGAGAATAAGAGGAGCTTTTATACCGAGAAATTTCCGCAAGTTTTTCTTCAAGATGGCTCTCGAGGGGATCAATTTAGTTGCTTCTAAAGGTCTCATATATAGTCACACGACCTTGATGTCTATGATAGTCAATAGTCGGGTACCCATAATCTAGGGAAATATAGCCTTTACTTAAACTGGACCCGCTCCCTCTACCCTATTCCCATCTCGGTTTGGTAAGAAATGTTTTCTTGTTCCTTACACACATCACCTATCCGTAATCCCTAGGTTTGTGTGTCCCCTCGAGGTCAGACTCTTTTATTATCTTGTCCCTACACATGTCTTACCACGCACCTAATAGGCCAGTTTAGGTGGTGGTGATAAGTAGATTCATTGTGGGTGGGTATTCTACCATTGTCCACCAACAACATTTAGGCTTGGTTCCCCTGGGACAAAGATTTAGAAGAGGGCTTTTTTCAAAAAAATGGGAAAATCACCCAGGTTAGCGCCTCTTCTTGACAAACCAATCCGTCCTCGACCCCCTTTATTTAGGCAAAGCATGTCCCTTGGAGGGGATTTACCTTAAAGAGGGCCTCAAATCCTAGGAAGAGGGCTTCATTTTACTATTAGAGACTCATGCTTTCTCGGTGTAAATATTGAAAGGCTTGGTCACTTAGGCTAGAGCTTAGTCTTGACACAAAGTGTCGTCAAGACCCCTTGGAGGTCCTTGAAGAGGGCCTCGTGTCGGAGAGGGCTTCACTTTATTAGAGGGATCATACTTTTCTCATGCCTTCTCGGGGCAAATATTACTACTACACGAGTATGACATGTTGTTTGGTGAAATAGTTGAGCTACCAAAAGTTGGAATGAAAATCAAAGATAACCAATATTCTTGAGGTGTTATATTGAACCTTTAGTATGAAATATTGACATCAATGGGAGTTACTTATTACATACTAAGATTCATTGACCATTTTAAATGTTTTTTCTTCCATGAAGCTCCCTAGTCCAGACGAAGAGAAAACAAAATTAATAGCAATTTCACGAAACCAAACTCAAGAGGGTTTTATATGATTCGAAGAGATAATTTAAATAACATATGTTCATAGGCAAGTATTTCTAGATCCATATATGTACCTTGAGTCATGCAAAAAAATCATTAATAGGCTATTAGCTTTCATGAAGATGTTCATATTCGTTTGTCAACTTATTTATTCTGAGGTATTTAAGGCCTCGAACTTTCATAAAATCCCCAAGTCAAATGGCCAATATAACTTTATTTCTTCTTCATATTTGTTTCACATCAAGTGATGCTATGCAATGATTGTTTTGGGATGTGAAATTAAACAAGATAATACACAAGTGGATGTTAAAATTACCACTATGAAGTTATTTCTTTGGGTAATCCAAGTATCTGAACTCACTGGCACATTGGGCCAATACTACAAGCCAAAAGTTTGCCTACAATTTTTTTCATATCGAACTTACAGAAGAATAATTATTAAAAAAATGGTTATCAAATTAATATTATTTTAAAATAACTAGTTATACATAGATGGCATTAAATAAAATCCCTACGACTACTTGTAAAGGTACCAACTTGCCAGTACCGCTTGTTCTTTCTGTCTTGCACATATTGGACATTTGGCCTACTTTGCTCATATATAAGCTACAAAGTTAATTCTTTGTGGTAGCTAGCTCAGAATATCAGAGAATTTACTTGGTTTATGAGAAGCCTATCTTTTGCACTATACTTTTAATTGTCACAGCCATGCCCAAGCAGTACATTTGAGGCGTAGATTTTAAGCTCAATAATACCTAATTTGTAGACTAAAGCTTAAAAGTATGAAGTTATATGCTTGTAGAAAGCCAAACCACAGGGTTTGTGCTTTCATGCGCTCAAAGGTGCTACAATGATAAAAAGAATTGAATTTCTAAATTTCTGGATTATGAGATTCATTTTATTAAAATACCCAAGCACTGGTTCAACAAAACCTACATAAGCATAGGAGTACATAGTAGATATTATATGTACAGATTGACGTAGCATTTTGAACATGTTTACAGGTCTTCACCATACTACAAGAGAAATATGCCAGCTCTACTTTTCAGTTTCCCCTCTTATTTAGATTTTTATACACAAATTACCGGCCAAGGCCTTAAAACTTGAAAGTATAATGATTTTTTAAATGGTAATTTAGGATAATCTCTAATACCATAAAAAAAATTTCAGCATCGAAGGTACATATGACCGCTATCAGCAATTTGCGGAATCTGGAAGGGACCTGGATCAAGGAGATGCAAACATCAGCAATGTAAAACAATTCAGACACCTTTTATCAGTGCATACTTTGCAGCCTGTGTAATTATGGAACTTGTAGGAGTGTAGCTGCCAAGTTGATCTTATTGTTGCATCCATCAGTATAGCCTGCAGCTGCCATGGAAACAGAATACACATTTAATGTTTAATCAAGAATTATGTAGCTAATGCAGAAAATTTGAATGAACAATGATAAACATTCGGAAAAACTAGTTTATCTGACCGCAATATCAATGTTCTAAGATTAAATGGTAGTGGTAAATACCTGTTTTGTATCATAGGTGGCCTAGTTGCATGATGCCATCTATACTCATATATCTCTTTAACAAGACACTTTGGCTCTGAAATAGGATGAAGATCCTTCCAACATACAGTCAAGGCTTAGGAAGATTGCTGCCTGGTAGCCCTCAGAGACTTTCCACAATGTCTCCCAGTCTGCCATTTATAGCGTTTAAGCCTTAGCTGATTATTGTACAAATTGCAGGTCCCTCGATAATAATGCAGACAACTCTGATGCCAGTAGCTTAGAGAATCTGGAGAAACTACTAAAAGATGCTCTGAGAATTACGGAATCTAAGAAGGTAGATTTTGATGGCTCTTTTTGTAGAAGTTTTATATGTATGAAATTCCAGTTTCTGGGTCCTGTTGGACTATCGTAACTGAAAACAATTGCTCTGCTTTCTGCCATACTTTCACCTAATAAAGCTTAAGATGATTCCCAGAATGTATGTTTTTGTTCAGCTAGTTTAGCGTTGCATAGCCTTAGAATTATCTTAGTTCAGCTCAACTTGGCGTAATTAAGCTCTGTTCCTCGTTTTTCTCCTCATGAACAGATATCTCAGTGGTGTGGTTTAGGAGTTCTCATTTCATTATATATTCGTAAGCAGGGCAAGAAAAACCATTCAATAAAATACCCTTCTTGACACAATGATCCTGAACGTGTGTATGTTAGTTCCTACATATTGGTAGATTATAGGTTAACAAAATGAACTCAGTTCTCCACTTGTGATTGCCTTCCTAGTTTGAGGATAACTCATCAGGACTTTAACTATTAGTAGATTTTCTAGACTAAGCATAAACGATGCCACCTTGTATGTATCATTGGACATCAGTATATCACCCAATTAACAGAACAAGCATATGCATTGAGAAATCTAAACACAGGTATGAAAATGGGGGACCTTCCAGCAAATGCCTTGTGATAACTGTCCTGTCATGACAATAGAAGATGTCAGCACTTCCTGTGTGCCACATTAGAATTAAGCGTGTTCAGAAGTTATTTTGTATCCGATAAAATTGGAACGATACAGAGAAGTTATTTTGTATGATTTCAGCAAGCTTTCTTATTCCGTAACACTAGCATGCCTAGTAATGGAATAGGTACATACAAGCCATCGAACAGGCAAACCGTCGTTTCCTGATTATACCGTGGTCCGCTTTAAATGAGAACTAAGATATGCCACTCATTCTAAATTTCTAATAGAGTTCCATTTATCTCCTTCAAACAGGATTTTGCCACTTCTCAGATTCCGTCAACGTATTCCCCAAAACAGGTTATCTTAATTCCATCTTTGCTTTGTTGCTGGAGTGCAGGCGTCAGCGAAACAGGATAACGGCAGTAGCACAAGCGGAGAGAGCTCCAACCGACTTAGGGGCCAGCAGGAAGGAAAGGCTTGAGCAGAGCAGAGTTGCCTGCCCTGCCCTGTGCTGTCCATGCACTTGTGCTATCTTTCTGCCACAGTCGCTCTTCCCCTGTTAGGCTATTACTAGTTGGCAACAAAGAGCTGTCAAGGCTATTGCTTGTAAGGTGCAAGGCAGGAGCGGCAAATTCGATAAAAGGGCGGCAGGTTAATATTTACTAGTATGTTTTACCTAAGGCCGTCCGTGCTGCTTAACCTAAAACCGTATATCTAACAATGTATGCTTGTTCCTAGAGTAAGTCTGGGCTGATGCTGTCCCCATGCACATCTCTTGTGATATGTGCTGCTGAGTTTCAGAATAAATCTGGTGCAGTAAGGAGGCCCCTCTGTGCTTCTGAATGTTATTATGTTATAATAACTGCAAAAGGACTTGCAGATATTTGTATGTTGATTGATGATGTGAACTTAGCAGTCCTGTTGTTGCACTATGCGTCTTGATTTTGTGGCTAAGGTGTCATACAAAATCGCAGCTTATTCTAGCCATGCTACAGCCGAGAGTAGCTAGCGATGTCAAGATCCATGGGGCAGCAAAGTTCAGTTTGTCAGTAAATAATTTCGGTTTCTTTTCTTGCCCAAAAAAAGAGAAATAGTTCCTGACTGTAGTGTGAGGGCGTTACAGAAGCTGGTCGCTACTGCTACATCACGGAAGTAGATGAGTATGACATGGTAACAAAGGAAAAAACAGTAAAACGGAAGTAGGGTGTTACAGTAGTAAGGCATGCAGTAGAACGTTTGTTAAACCAGCAGCAGACCGAGAGAAACTGAATTACCAGTGAGCTAGGATGACACCTAGTTAGAACCTCAGTATCCTCGGCCCCGCGCATACGCATTATTTCCGGCAGGTATTCAATCTTCATGGAGATCTGGCGTCAAATAAAACCAGTCAAAAAGATGGATGAAATTTAAGTTGGATTCCAAGTGCCAGGAGCAACGATGTACTGTATGAATGAATAGGTAAGAAGAGTAGAGGCAACGAGGCGACGGCGGACTGCCGGCCGCAACACGCACCTGATCGAGACCCGCATGCGCGCGGTCGTGCCTGCGGAAGAACGGGCCGACGCGGACGCGCGTCAATGCCACGGTCTCTTTGGCTTAGTCTTGGTCAGCGTAGCTGCATAGGAAACGGTGGCGGCCGGCACGTCGGCGGCCCCCGATCTGTGCCGTGCATCACTCGCCGACGGCGGACACCTCCTCGGTCGGACCAAAAGCTTTTTGGAGCAGCCGGCCGGGTGCCGCGCCAGTTCTTCCTCTGTCGGGCCGACGCCGCGCAAGTGCATGCACGCCGTGGCTAGATCTTGTCCCCGGCCAGGTTCATGGCGCCTACCTTCCACGCACAGTCGATGGCGACCACGAGCATGTCTTCTTTCTCTCGATCTGTTTCCTGCCGGGATGGAAACCCCGCCGGCTCTTACATACACGTGCATGGAGCCAGCGAGAATGCGACGGCGACAGCGGCAGCGAGATCTCGACGCACGCACCGAGCCACCCAATGACATGCGACGCCTGCCTTGTACTAGTACTAGTAGATTCTAGAAAGTGTCCGAAAGGGGAAAGCGAGGCGGAAATCAGACAGAATTTGTTGGAGAAGGAGCGACCCTGCCAAGGAGGGGATGGCAATTAACACGCGCGCGCGCGCACAGACCTGCACTGCATGGCCGGGGACGAACAGGGCCGAGGCACGCACCAGCGCAAGCGCAAGCGCAGGCCCCGGCCCCTAGCTCCAACTGTGCGATAGCTCTCGTACATACAAGGAGCAGCCAAGCCGGTGCTCGTTCAGCATGCCGCCCCAGCGCGGGACACGTGGACATGGGCCCCAGGGGAAGGGATGGCGTGTCGACACGCCGTTGGCTGGGGCTTTGCTGGAGCAGGCTACGCATGTTCCTCTCCGGTGGTTCGCCGCGTGAGCAGCTCTGGAACTCGCGCCGCTTGCCCACGCGTGGCAGGGCTGGCGGGTCGAAACTCGAAACGTCGGGCGCTGCGTCTAGATGCCCAGACATACGTTTGACTAGGGGAGCCAGCTGCGTCATGCCCCCCGGCGTGCGTGCGTGTGCACGTACTAGTACGTTGGCCAGATCAGGCATACGCACATGTACTGTACGCTCTCGCTTCGCTTTCGTTGCCGTCCTTCCACCGGCGGATGGGAAGGGTGGCGTCATGTCCGCGTCCCAAAACCGAGTAGCAGCGCGCAGGCCGCAAGGCAGGGCAAGCACCCCTTGGGCTGTGCCAGAGGACATGACAGGACTGGGGACGGAGCGTTTTAAAAAGACAAGCGCTACACGGTCCCCGGACGATGGGAGCCTTCTGTTCCTGCCACGTGTTCCTATAATGGTCTGAAATCTTGCTTTTTTTATAAAATATCTTTTTTTGTTACATGCTTTCTCGCTTTTGCTTTCGAAGAAAAAAAAAGACGGTTCCGCCCAGAAATTAGAAAAGGAGAACCGGTCTCGCCAGAAACTCGCCGGAGACCGTGTAGCAAAAATTTATGCTAATGTAGCAAACCGAACTTGGCCGAAGACATCGTCGGAAAAACTCTTGCCGGATACCTCGCCGGAGACATCGTAGCAAACAATTGTCACTGTTGTAGCAAAACTAAAAAACATTAAAAGCAAAAGAGTTGTGCTAATGTAGTAAAAAATTCGTCAGAGACTTTTCTATAGCAAGACCATCGAGCCTCTGTAGCATCGCCCCCCCCCCCATTGTAGCAACACCGTCCTACGGTTGTAGCAGAGCTGCCCTGCTATGTTAGCAACGCCTTTGTGCTCTCCTTTCCGACTGCTCGCACCACCGGTAGCAAGGTCAGGCCCCTATTGCAGTAGGGCCGACAGCCCATTGTAGTAGCGTTGTGGCCTCCCCTGTCACTGCATCGACGACACATATGGGGGACCGTTGGCGTGCTCCGACGAGCTCCTGAGGTGGACCCCATGGCTACGGAGGCCGACAAGGTGTGGGCACCAGCAAAAGAGTTGTGGAGGGTGTAAGGGAGATGGGAGGGTCGGTTGCGTGCAAGGAAGTGAACCGGCGGAGATCCGTGGCCCAGCTTGGATGCGGGGAAAGAGAAGGAGGGGTCGGGCCCGTCGGGGAAGAGAAACTGCCAGACACAAGGCAGGTGGTGCGACCCGACCTGGACGGTCATCTTCCGGGGGAAGGGGATCATTTTCCTTTTATAAAGATATGAACAAGGTAGAAGCCGCGAAAACAGGATGACAACAATGCCCATGGAAAATGGAGTATATTTTCCGATGCTAATTACTCCTTCTCTTCTAAAATAAAAGACGTCTAAAGATTAGTTAAAAGTTAAATCTTATGAACTTTAATGAAATATTTAGGAAAAATATCTACATCTATAATATTCAATCGACACATATTTTGAAACGGAGGGAGTACTCGCCAAGGGAAAATCATCTAGATTTATGCTCTTTAGAATACCTGGACTTTCTTTTTCTGCATGTCAGGTTTGAAAATATCGGAACAAATGGAACGATGGATGAGAGAAGTATCGACACAATTTTCGAAAACGTTCCCTTCGTGCTTTACACATTTTGTTATGCACATCGGCATAAGATGATGATCCTATCTAACAAGCAATAAAATTGCTAAAATGAGGTAAAACCGTGCTTAAACTGTCCTAGATGGGATTTTGGAATAAGTTTCACTATACTTATATGTGTCACAAATACACAAACAATGGATATAAAGTGGAACTTTTGCTTAGGTGTATCCGTGTCCTCCAGTTTCGAAACCGAAGACACAAGGACCACCAGGATTGGCCGGTACACCGT
The DNA here is from genome assembly GCA_030063025.1 of Avena longiglumis. NCBI lineage: Eukaryota > Viridiplantae > Streptophyta > Magnoliopsida > Poales > Poaceae > Avena > Avena longiglumis. The sequence goes on along the minus strand of CP125973.1, from coordinate 87,460,991 downwards.
CGGTTCGGAATGCATCAAGGGGTATCAGCCAATTTTGGTCGTCCTTGTGTTTTCAGTTTCATAAGTTCTGGAGGAGAGGGGGACACCAAAGAACACATGATGAAGTGGAATTTGCACTTTTTTAAGATGACCACGTCATTTTAGTGTTTTATTTTTCTAAAGACATAAGACGATGCGATGAGTGTCGCGTGCTCCTGCGCTGCTGCGAGGCATGAGAGATACTTTTTAGGAGTCGACCGACTAGTGACATCCATGGGAGACAGTTGCTAGAAGGCAATTCTAATGACCCAGGGTTATATATTATAGGAAAGGGTAGATATGTAAATTGATATTGTGCATAGCATGCATTTAGAAACTTAGGGTCAATTTTAAAAAAATTATAACCTATTTGAATTTGGTTCTAGTGAGGTTGTTTGCAATCAAAAGGTCACTGGGAATTGAAACCACATTTAAATCTTAAACTTTAATAATTTGAATGAGTTCGGAATTGGAAGTTGACATAAGTCAAACTTGAATTCAAATTCTAGACATTTAAGCATAAATCACAGAAGATGGGGCATAATGTTCCATTCAAATAATATATTACTAAAATCTTAAAGACCAAACATATATATAAGATACAATTAGTAGTGAACAATAGAATATGATCTTTATTCATATTTGAATAAGAGTACATGATCCAGGATTACAATAGTAACAAAAATAAAAGGAAAACCTAATCTAGAAACCTATGCTACACTACCAATCTTCTCAACCTATATCCAAACTTTTGATATTCAACCTGTGAACACAAACAACACAAAGAAAAACTAGTTAGTGTTAAAATGTTGGTTCTGCCCTAAGGCAAAAACATTTTATACAATAATCCTTTTAAGTAGAGTCTAGGTATAAATCCTAAACTCTAAGACTGAGAAGAAAATGAATAAATCAAAGACCAGAATAGGTAGAATCAAAATAGTGCTTCACTGTGAACATTTTGAACCCAACGGAAGAGATCAAAACCTACAGAATAGATCACCAACGGTACCTAAGAACTGTCACCACTTCAGTTGAGAACATATAGTAATCTTGTAGTCATCTACCAAGAATCTCAACTAGATCAAAACCAAACTAATAGGAATGATAGAGATCACAATATAAGACATTCGACCAAATAAAAACCCAGTCTTAGGGTCAAGAACAGGTAGAAATCTAGAAAACTAAAACATCCTAAATCAAAATTCTAAACCAATAGAAACTCTAGTAACCACTAGGCAAGAACAATCACCAAAGGGATCATCAAGGCATTAAGTTATACCAAGAACCCTAGAACTGCCAGAATCCAAATCATGATAAATAAAAATTGTAAACCAATCAAACGTCATAGTAATGGAAGCTACGAACATTCATCCAAATAGAGCTGCAAGGGGACATGGATGAAAACTAAATCAAATACATCAAAAAATAATTAATAAACACTTGGCAAGTTCCAAAACAAGAACAAGACAAAGACCAAACCGACGTGCCTAATTAGGCATATCTAAATACCACCCCTGCACATATAAACAAAAGGGTCATATGCTGATTTTGGCATACACGGATAAGTTAAACTCGACATGGGCTTAACCACCGAAAACTGCTTGACACATGTGAATAGCTTAACCAACAGAGGCAGTTTCACACACACACAAGCAAGTGATTCACCTAACAACATGGAATTGGAGTCAGCAGCACAGCCACTTAGAAACACTCTAAATAAAGGACCACCTGAGACCCCCTAGCTCACAACTCACCACTCGAGTTTGGACCACAAATACACACTTAGAGTTTAGAGAGAGATCTCAGAAAGAGAAGGGAGAAGGAGAGGAAGAACTCAATAACATGAGGATAAGAACTACAACAGCAGCTACATATCTTCATCAAGCCCACTAGGAGAGCTAAAAATGTTGTTAATTTAACTCTAGGATATTAAAGAATAGAGTCCAGCGAGAGAGGTTATAGTAGGAAATGCACCCGGTGTAGAAGATGGACTATAACATGTGCATGTTCATCAAAGAAGAACACCACATATCAAGACACACCTTAAACCGGCACAAACCATAGCCATTATCTAGAACAAGATAAATAGTAGACATCTAATCAATCAATTAAGAGCACCTAATCTCTATTTAACCCCTCATCCCTGGACAAGCCTAAGGATGAGAAGGGAAATAGTGATTCAACACTCTAATACCTGCATAAGAAGCAGTAATCAACACTTAAAAAACACACTTACAGAATAAAGCTTGAATTTAAAGCTCAAGCAACAACAAAAAGAAACCAAGTAATTATTACTCAAATATTTTGGTGAAGTACGTAACCACAATTGAAATTGAGTGCTTAAAATGAAATAATAGTAGTCAATCATACTAAAAATAACTATATTAATCCCCAAATGTAAGGATCCGCACACAACACTAAATAAAACCTATAGTAGGATGCAAACAACAGAGTACTAACAACACTACACTTAGTTAAGCAACAGAAAACCTAACTATCAAGTGTAACACCTATGAACTTGTAGCACCCCGGGAATTCCTCAATTAGAATTTGCTTGTTCTTTTATTTTCGTGCATCATCATGCCACATTTCATGGAACATATTATTAAATTGTTGCATTTAAATATGGCACTTGTATTTGGATCTTTGTATTGTATTTGAACTTTCTATTTTGCTCTCTCTATTTTGTCCTCCTTCTATTGGATCTCTAGTTGGTGCCATTTGATATGGAACCGCAATATATAAGTTATATTATTTGGAGCCTTGATTTTTATGTTGTCAACATGCCCAAATTGAGTTGGGGGCATCATATCTTCAATTCTTTCTATCATTAACTTGCCAATCTATCTAGTCCTCATGACCATGTTTAATTATGCCACATATATGTTACATGGGTTTCTTTTATTTTTAAATTATGATTTAACTCATGCCCATAGATTTATGTGTGGATCTATCTAAAAACATGAGACCATATCTCTCTATTACATCTCTATATTTCTTACATTGTTGGTCTTCTCTCTATTCTATTCTTGAAACTTTCGGGATCCTCTCACTTCTTTGTTTTGTTCATCCTTGGTTCTTCTTTTAATTGGATGCCACTCCATCGTATACCCTTTATTATTTTCCATCTCTGTCCTAATTCTCTTTTTCTTTTGTGATATTCCATTTGCCAATCTTGATATCCTCTCTTTAATTTCGATTCATGTCGTATCAATATCGTTGCGTACCTATATTCTGGATCCTCTTACTCCATGCAATATTTCTACTCCACTTCTTCTTCTAAACCCACACCCAATCGTGTTTCATGCTATATATTAGCCTCCATCTTGTTTCTTTCCACAAACCCTCATGCCACCATATATGCCAGATATGTTTACACTCAAATACATGTGACCATTCAGTCATATTCATCTCTAGCCAATTCTTCCATATGTTGTCAAGTTGGTTATTCTTTTTATGCCATGTAATCTCTCTCTAATGCTTATGATGGTTCTCTATATGATCTTTGAAAGTACAAAGGAAGTCGCCTAGAGGGGGTGAATAGGCTTTTAAAAATATTACGGTTTAGGCTCAAGTAAATGCGGAATAAAACTAACGTATAATTTATTGAGCATAAAACCTAGCCACTAAGTTTACCTAAGTGCACTAACAACCTATGCTAAGCAATACAAGCAACAAGGTGATAGGAAGATATAAATACTTCAAGCACGATGGCTATCACAATGTAAAGTGCATAAGTCAAGGGCTCGGTTGAGAGATAACCGATGGACGCGGAGACGAAGATTTGTTTCCCGAAGTTCACTTCCAAAGAAGCTACGTCTCCGTTGGAGAGGTGCGATGGCGCAATGCTCTCCGAATGGCACAAATGGCTCACCTCGAGGTGTGGTGGCTCGATGCTCACCCAACGCCACACAAGGCCTCACCCCGGATGCGGAAGCACGCAACTCACCGACGCCACAAAAGGCTCACCCTATTCTCCCAAGTGCGCACCACAAAAGTGAATGGATCGTATGGGCACCTAGAGGGGGGTGAATAGGTGCTAACCAATTTTTAATACTTTTTCAATTTTAGGCTTGACACAAAGTAAATTCTCTAGATATGCAACTACGAGAATTTCCCTATATGCAACCCTAACTACTAAGCACGTAAAGAGAGGAGCGAGGAAACCGTAGTGGAGCACGCGGAGACACATGAATTTGTTTTACCGCAGTTCCTTCCTTGTTAAGGGAAGTACATCTGCGTTGGAGGGGTGGGTGCTTCTAAGACCACCACGCCACAATAGGCCTCACCCTATTCTCCAATGGATCTCGCCACGAGAGTCCTGATCCACCTTCTCCACTATTGGATCCCTTCGAGGCGGGAACCGGTGCCTTTTACAACACTATCGGGGCACACACCCACAACCGAATTGGGGGCTCCCGAGATGACAACAAGCTGCCACAAGAACAAGGTTTATCAATATAAACGAAAACAAGGATCTAGGTATTTGCAAGAAATACTAGATCGGTGGTTCTCCAAATGAATGGAGAGGAGATGAAGCGCTTGATTGCTGATGATGAAGATCGAGTTCTCCTCCTTCGATTCCCCAAGGGACGGGGCCTTTGGGTGGATCTAGGTGGAGCTCTCTTGGATGAAGATTTCAGATCTGATCTTGTGTTTTTCGAATGAGTCAAGAGCTCTGGCAGGAGGGGGAAGGTTGGCTTAAATACCCCCTCCCCAGATCTGGCCGTTGAACAACTTTGGGGGCGGATTATCCGCCCCCTTGGAGAAACTCCGCCCCAAGGGCGGATTTTCCGGGGGAAACTCCGCCCCCTCTCTGGGGCTGGCGCCTGCGTGACTTGGTGAAGATCTTGGGGGGGGAGGGATAATCCAGCCCCCTCCTAGGGCGGATTATCCGGCCAGGCCGGAAAGTCCTGCCAACACTCCGCCTCCTCTCTGGGGCTTGCGCCTTGGCGGTGAGCAAGGGGGGCGGACTATCCCCCCCCCCCCCGAGGGGCGGATTATCCGGCGGGGCTGGAAAATCCGGCCAGAACTCCGCCCCCCTTCTGGGGCTTGCGCCTGCTAGGGAAGAGGGAGGGACGGATTATCCGCCCCCCAAAGGCACAATCCTTTCCCCTTTTTCTCAGAGAGAGCTGCAACACTTCAACACACATCAAATAATCCTTGATATTGTTGTCTAACACACAAAACACTAGGGATTATAAAATGTTCTTTCAATCTCCCCCTTTTTGGTGTTAGATGACAATATTAGGATTTGCAATGAAACCGGCTAATGCCACCTTAAAAATGAAAGACACTCCCCCTAGATGTGTGCATATTTACAATTTGCGTTTGAATACAAATACACACACTAGAGAGAACATAACTTTCATAGCAACGATAATTGAAACAAGATGGGTTGGGAAACAAGGCCATACCACCGGGATGTGATTATAGCCAAAAAATATAATTAGCTTGATAGCCTCCAAGCACATCCCAACAATGCCGACAATATTGATACAAACATTAGATAGGCCCATGATTCCATATGCCATCAAATATGCCTCCATAGATAAATCCAGAATTCCATGAGATCCACAATAGATAAATCCAGAATTCCATGAATACCACACATAGTACCAAACTTAGTGGAGCACGACAAAGTCTTACATAATTAAACACAAATAGCAAATGAGTTCACGCTAAAAAGGCACAAGCAAGCAAATAAAACGACTGAAATAAAGATGCTTGCGCCCGACCCTTGCAAATCCACGAGACCTAATAGAACTAATTCTCCCCCTTTGGCATCGAAACGCCAAAAAGGAAGAAGAGCGATGCTAACGCCCCTGAAGATCACTCCTCATCCTCGTCGTAGTCATTCCCGTCCCCTTCCTCTTCATCATACTCATCATCATCGTCATCAACGGGAGGAGTGGGTGCCCTCGGTGGTGGAGGAAAGAGGCAACTCTCGAGCTCTCCATAGTTGATCCCTGAAGTGTTCCACTGAGCATATGGTTCCGGAGCAGTGGGAGGAGGTGGGTGGCCAGTGGCACCGGAGACATGGTGGAGAATAAGCTGATGTGTGTGATCCCTCTCATGATCCCTGCGGTACGCCTCATATTGGCCCTTGTGAGTGTCAATGCCCATGCAAAGAATGTGCCGCTGGAACCAAGTGAGCTGCTTAACCTCGCGTGCCATTCCGGAGACCGTGGAACGACGACCACTAACCCGTGCATCACGCATGAAGGATTCCGGGGCAGTGGAAGGGTGATGGGTCTTCTGAGCCTTGTTGTAGATTTTCTTGTGTTTGTGAACACCATCTAGAGCAGTGCCAAACTCCTCATGGTGCAACATATGCTTGACGAGCATCATAATGAAAGGAGCATAAGGAATATAAAGCCTGTTGATCATAGCATCCGTCATTTCATGATATATGTAGTCCATGACATCCAGTTTGTAACCTATGGCTGATCCAGGGTTAGTGGCACACTCGTGAGCAAACGCAAGGAGAGGAACCAGGTGGCCATGGATCCTGTCATTGTTGCCACCACTAGGAGGGATGCAGTCCCGAATTATGCCAACAAGGGAGACATACAAGGGAGAGAGTCCAGCGAAAGTACCAGCAATACCATCAGAAGAAAGGCAAGGGGCTAGCACAGTGTCCTTGGATGGCTTCAGTGGAGTAATGATGCAGTGGCCAGAGGGAGTGTCACGACCATGGAATGCATACCCAAGAACCTTCCCAAAGGTGCGAAAGTCCGACTGAATCATTGTAGTCCCGGTCATCCACTTCATAGTGCGGCGCTCATCACCGCAGATCACAAGTGTGGAGAAAAACTGCCGCACCACAGATGAGTCATAGTTGCATTGAATGGTCATAAGGTAGTGAAGCCCCATATTGTTGGTCACATCCAATGCCTCAAGGAGCCTTGCCTTGGATTGAGCCTCAGTCAAGTTGATGGGGTGCATGGGGCGAATCCTGAGGGTGGCATACACATCATCATGAATAGCCCGAAAGTGGGCATTCCAAAACATAGAGTCCTCAGGGGGACCATCACTGTCAGCCTCATCATAGTACTCTGTCTGGCGGATGGTGGCATACTGAATGTTGTCCATAGACTTGTAATTGGGCCGAGACTGTTTGCCCTTGCCAGATGCGGTCCTCTTAGTTTTCTTACTTGCCTCTGCCATCCGTGCAGCCTCTCTTGCTGCTCTGCTGACCTCGGTTTACAATGAACTTCCTGCTGCGGTAGGCTTGAGATAACGACGCAGACGGCGAAGGTCTTGGTCGGCTTGGAACCACCTGTGAAAAGCATTTAGAGAGATAGCATGGAGATAATCATACACACAAGTCCAGTATAAAACAAGGATAAATAGTAGTAAAGCAACCCATAACCAATGATGTGTATTGCAGGAGCAGGACCAAAACAGACCAGAGTTCAGTCTCCAGGCCAGATTATCCGGCCCTAGCAGGGGCGGATAATCCGCCCCCCGTGGGAATTTTCTGGATTGGCCCAGATCTACCATGGCAAAACAGATCGGGCACGAGGGTTGCAATTCTACCGATTCTAGCATGTAAGGAACAACACCAAGGAACTTCTACAACGAGATTTCCACCAAAAAATGCATCCAATACAAAAGGGGAGAGATGAGGGAGTTACCCTCACTCATTGGAGGAAAATCGCGGAGGAGAAGATACCCGAAGGCGAGGTGAAGAAGATCCGGGGAGAGCCCGGAGAATCGGGAGGCGGATCTCGGCGGCGGCTGGGGGCTGAGGTAGGGTTGGGGGAGGGCTGGCTGCTCTGTTTGAGCCTGGCCTCCCCGACCCAGCCTTTAAAGGGCAGATTTCGCCAGGGACGGATAATCCGCCCCCCACTTAGGGCGGATAGTCCGCCCCCTCTGAAAATTCTGTTAAGTACAGATTCAGGCCGGAGCAACCTTGCAAAACCCCTTGCTGGTGTATTGAGGACTTGTGTGCAAGAGTAGATGGTTCAAGGAGGGAAGGAAAGGCTTGGGTTGAGAGCAACAAACTGAGATGGTACTACACACCCAAATTTGCAAGAATCAAATCAAACAAAAGCCAAAATTGAGTGTGTTTTCCATAATAACAAGAGAAAAGAAAGAAAAACCAAAGAAACCCATTAGAAATCAACTCTTCGGAAGGAAGATGGCAGTGGCCTAAGCCACCATGTTGGAGCGCATGGCATGACACCGCGAAGATGTATCTTGAGTTCAAAACCAATGCTCATCGATGGCCCACATATCACAAAATGATATTAGGACCACACTCCCCATATTTCGATGCCCGCATCTAAACCAAATACATGAATAAGAGCAAGTGAGTGTGCAAGAGTAATCAAGCCAAGCTCCTTGAATCTATGATATTTAGCTCATTCCTCAAATAACAAAATCTTGCTTCATCAAGGGGCTTCGTGAAAATATCAGCAAGTTGGTTCTTCGTGCTCACAAAAGATAGGGCAATATCACCACGAGCAACATGATCCCAAATGAAGTGGTTGCGAATCTCAATATTTTTTGTTCTTGTATGCTGCACGGGATTGTAAGCAATTTTGATAGCACTTTCATTGTCACATAATAGAGGCACTTTGTCACAATTGACACCATATTCCTTTAAAGTTTGCCTCATCCATAATAATTGGGTACAAGCACTTGCATCAGCAACATATTCAGCTTCGGCGGTTGAGAGTGAAATACAATTCTGTTTCTTTGAAGACCAACACACTAGAGACCTGCCCAAGAATTTACATGCACCAGAGGTTGATTTCCTATCATCTTTGTCACCAGCCCAATCTGAATCAGTGGAACCACATAGAGAGAAACTTGAACCCTTGGGATACCATAACCCAAAATTCGGGGAATGAACCAAATATCTGAAGATTCGTTTGACCGCCACTAAGTGGCTTTCTTTAGGAGCGGCTTGGTACCTTGCACACACTCCTACACTTAACACGATATCGGGCCTAGACGCGCAAAGGTAAAGAAGAGAGCCGATCATGGATCGGCATACCTTTTGATCCACGTCTTTACCCTTGGGATTGAGCTCAAGATGACACTTTGTTTGCATAGGAGTAGCAACACCATTGAGATCCGCAATCTTGAATCTTTTGAGCATATCTTGGATGTACTTAGCTTTATTAATAAAGGTTCCCTCTCTAAGTTGTTTGATCTCAAATCCAAGAAAGAACCTCAGCTTACCCATCATGGACATCTCAAACCTGTCAGTCATAAGCTTTGAAAATTCATCGTTAAAAGCTTGGTTAGTAGAGCCAAAAATAATGTCATCTACATAAAGTTGTCATACAAAAAGCTCCCCATTAACCTTCTTAGTAAAAAGAGTGGGATCGATTTTCCCAACTTCGAATCCACGGTCTAGCAAAAGCTCTTTAAGGTGCTCATACCACGCACGTGGGGATTGTTTAAGACCATAGAGCACCTTATCGAGTTTGTAGACATGGTTCGGAAATTTGGGGTCCTCAAACCCCGGGGGCTGCTTGACGTATACTAAATCATGTAGAGGACCATTAAGAAAAGCGCTCTTAACATCCATTTGTTGTAATTTAAAATTATGATGGGCTGCATATGCAAGAAGGATACGGATGGACTCAAGACGAGCCACGGGAGCATAAGTCTCGCCAAAATCAATTCCTTATACTTGAGAGAATCCTTGAGCCACGAGACGTGCTTTATTCCTCACAACAATGACATTTTCATCTTGTTTGTTCTTGAAGATCCACTTGGTACCGATAACATTGCAGAATTCCTTGGGTTTCTCTACGAGTTTCCAAACTTTGTTGCGTTCGAAGTTATTTAATTATTCATGCATTGCAACAACCCAATCGGGGTCTTCAAGAGCATCAAATACCTTCTTCGGTTCAGCCATGGAAATGTGAGCTTGATGATCACAGAAGCTTGCAAGTTCTCTTCTAGTAGATACCCTTCTTCGTAAATCACCAACAACCTTGTCAAGAGTGTGACCCCTTAGTTCAAGGTTTCGATCAGCACGAGCCTTGCGACGAGCCTCAATGTCTGTATTGTTTCTAGAAGGAGTTGATTCAGTATTTGTATCCTTGTCTTGATCACTGCCTTGCCCTTGATCTTGATCTGCGTTAACACCAGAAGATTGCTGCTGAGTTTGTTCTTCAGGGCCGGATAATCCGCCCCTTGGAGGGGCCAGACTATCCGGCCTGGTAGGTGAAGCACCAGAGCCTTCTTCCTGAGAGTGCCTAACAGGAGTTGGAGACCCAGGGCCGGATAATCCGCCCTCGGGGGCCGGAGAATCCGGCCTGGGAGCTTCAGAGCTGTTGACTTCTCCTCCGGATCCTCTAGAACGAGTTGGAGTGCCAGGGGCGGATTGTCCACCCCTTGGAGGGGGCGGATATTCCGGCCTGGGACTACCAACTTATCCAGGGGACAGATGATCTTCAGTAGGTTACGGTGTTGGTGCAGGATTTTCTCCAACAGTAGGAGCTTGTTGATCTTGTGTAGATGAGGGCTCCACATGAGTGGAGCATTGTCCTTCCCGATCCGCCATAAGGGGTTCCTCAATGGGGCGGAAAAATCCCACGCCCATTCTTCTTATGGCATCTTGGGGTATTTCAACATCTGCATCACAAACATCAACTTGCCCTACAAAGGAGCCGTTATTTTCATCGAACTCCACACTACAAGATTCTACAACAATCCCAGTGAGCTTGTTGTAGACTGTGGGATTCGACACCGTAACCAACAAAAATACCTTCTAAAGCCTTGGACTCAAATTTTGACAAACGGACACCTTTAATAAGAAAGAAACACTTACACCCAAATACCCTGAAGTATGAGATGTTGGGCTTTTTACCGGTAAGTATTTCATAAGGAGTCTTGTCCAAAATCTTTTGGAGGTAGAGCCGGTTCGAAGAGTGACAAGCAGTGGATATGGCTTCAGCCCAAAAATTATAAGGAGACTTGAATTCAGCCAACATTGATCTTGCCATATCCATCAAAGTCCGGTTCTTCCTCTCGGCTACACCATTTTGTTGAGGGGTGTACGCAGCGGAATATTGATGTCTAATCCCGTCTTCGCTAAGAAACTCATTCAAAGTGTAGTTCTTGAATTCGGAGCCGTTGTCACTTCTTATTGCCAAGATAGGAACATTGTGTTGACGTTGAACTTCATTGGCAAAGTCAATGACAGTTTGTTGAGTCTCACTTTTTAGCTTGAAGAAATAAACCCATGTATATCTTGAGTAATCATCGACAATGACCGAGCAATATTTCTTCCCACCAAGACTTGCATGAGAGGGAGGACCAAATAAATCCACATGAAGTAATTCCAAGATCCTCTTTGATGACACAATAGTCTTCCTCTTGTGGGGAGAGTCATGCATTTTTCCTTCAACACAAGCCCTGCAAACGCAATCTTTGGAAAAGGAGACAATGTCTTTTATTCCAAGGATGTGGCCACCCTTCTGGAGACTTTGCAAAGTTCTCATGTTGACATGGGCTAAACGGCGATGCCAAAGCCAGCCCACGTCGGCCTTTCTGAATAGACACATCGGACCCGAAGTGGTTTTCCCCGAGAAGTCTACCACATACAGGTCATTTTCGACGTATCGAACGAAAGCGACCTTTAGATACTTGCTCCACAAGAGTACCACCAAATCATCATCGATAAAAATAGCAAAACCCATCTTGCCAAGGGCACAAATGTAAAGAAGAAGAAATGAGGGTCTCAACAAGCATGACATCCACGAGAGAGATATCGTGGGCAACCACAACCTTGCCAAGACCCAATACCTGAGATTTAGACTTATCACCATAGGAGACTGTGATATTATCATGATTTGGACGCATCTCCGTGATGATATCCTTGCTTCCGGTCATATGACTAGTGCATCCACTATCCAACACCCATTTCACCCGAAGCATAGCCCCGCAAGAGAATTACTTGGTTTTAGGTACCCATTTTTCAATGGGTCCTTTCATGTTAGTAACAAGGGTCTTTGGGACCCAAATAGACCAAGCAATATATTCATCAAAGGGACCGACATAATAAGCATAAACATCGCCATAATCATCACAAAAAAGTTCATAATTTGGATTGTGAGACCCTGCAAGACCAATATTGTTAGTCTTGTCTTTTGTGACATTCTTCTCAGCGGTGCTTGTCTTTGATTGCACATTCTTGGACTTGTTCTTCTTGGTTTTCTTTTTCTTGGACTTGGTGACATACCCAAGTCCCTCTTTACCATGATTTGACCTTTGCTTGCCAAGGACTTCATCAAGCACACCTTTGTCCTTGGGAGTGATGTCCTTGATCACTTCTTTCTCCACACTAGCATTTTCCTTGTGACTATATGTTAAGTTGGATGAGCTAGGGGCATCATATTTGGCCAATCAACTTTGAAGCTGATCATGTGACTCATTGAGAATGGAGAAATCGTTTTTCAACGCCTTGTGAGCATTGTCAAGTTTCTCCAATTCCTCGGAGAGTCTATCATGAGCAGCCCCAAAGTCAATCTTTTCCTTCTTTAACTTCTTTGCTTTGGTGACTGCATTGTCACGTTCCTTAACAAGTTTAGTCACAATTTCTTCATGTGACTCTTCAATAGACTCAAGCCTCTCTTCAAGAGATACCTGAGCCTCTTCTTCAAGATCATTTTTTAAGGATGCAATTTCCATTGCATCCTCCCTTTCAATTCCGCCCTTTTCTTCGAGGAGTGCTTCGTTTTGGGCCAGCTGATCCATAAGAGCTTCAAAACGAACTTTGTGCTCACCTTGCAAGTTAGTGTAGAAGTAATCCAAAGCAATAATCTCTTCTTTAACCTTAAGACTAGTAGGATCATCCATGTCAATCATAGCCTTAGGAAAAGAAGAGTTAGAAGTCGTTACCTCGGAGCTTCTTGCCATGAGACAAGTAGCATTCTTGTTGATGATGTTTTCATTTGGAGAGTCAACGAGAGATGTTGCTGTACATGTGGTGGCTATAGCACCCACCTCTTGAGAGTTATCGTCCTCGTCCTCATATTCACTTCCCGATGAATATTCTTCTTGAGCCACTAGAACAATCTTCGGTTGCTTCTTGAAGGGAGCATTCTTCTTTACAAACTGTTTCTTGCGTGGAGCCTTTGACTTTTCCTTGAAAATAAGTCTTTCTCCATTATCTTCCCTACTTTGATATGGACACTCAGCTACAAAGTGCAGCCGGTCACCACAATTGAAGCATGTTCTCAGCTTGGGACCATTTTCTTTTATTCCATAGGCTCCACTCTTGCGTTCTAGTTCAGCTTTAGCCTTGGCTGGATCTTTCCAAAAGTTTCTTGCATAAAGAGCCAAGTATTGTCTGTGGATCCTTTTTATATCCTTGGGACAGTCCAGACCTTCTACCGCATATTCATCATGATCAATCACACTAGTCTTCAAGGTCATGTTGACCCCCTTTTGCATCCCCATAGCTCGAGCACGAGCATCTTCGGCATTCTTGGCAGCCACTTTGAAAGCGGCCATTTCTTGCATTACCTCATTGGATGACACGAGGTGATAGTTATGCCTACCTTGGAGACTTTTCAAATCTGTGGGATCAAATGGCATAAGAGCACTTACATACTTGTGCTTGATCCAGGCATCATCGACATGAGCTGCACCGTGGTTTCTGAAGGTTGTGGCTATTGCCTTGAGCCTCCTATACATGTCCTCATGGTCTTCTCCATCCAACATATAGAATCCTTCAGCTTCGTTGCTCAAAGCATCATATCTATTCCTTCTCATACTTTCATTTCCGATGAAGAGCTCGGTGAGGGCATCCCAACCTTCTTTAGCTGTGCTAAGATGTTGAATGTGTGGCATGTCTTTGTCACCCACACCAAGTTGTATCATGTGTAGAGCTGTAGCGTTGAGTTGGCTATCAAAAATTTCTCTTCTTGTGAGATTGTTGGGGTTTCCAACATGAAGACCATTTCCTATGATTTTCCACAACTCAATGGAGGAACTGCACACATGAGACTTCATCAAAAATTGCCATTGAGAAAAAGTAGATGCAGAAAGTTTGGGTGGATCACCCCTATTATGTATATGTGGGTGTGGGATAGGTGGATCAGGGGAATACACATGAGAAACCTCATTGTATCCATCCTTACCGCTATCCTTTTTCGAGGAGGAGCTCTTGCTAGTATCATCACCAACCACTTCGTTATCTTTGGAAACAGTTTTACCCGTTTCCTTGGATTGCGGAGTGGTATCCTCATAGTTAGATGGAGGTGATGCTGCGGATGTGGAGAGACGCATTATCAATTGACGCATCTCTTCCATCTTAGCCTCCATTGAACTCACCAAGGTTGTTTCCAATGTCTTGAGATCGTTCATGGTGACTACCTCCGGAGCATCACTCCCATCTACCTTGGAACCCATACTTCTCTTAGGCGGTTAAGCCGAAATAAGAGCTGGGGCTCATACCAATTGAAATGGATCGATGGGAACCTAGAGGGGGGTGAATAGGTGCTAACCAATTTTAATACTTTTCAATTTTAGGCTTGACACAAAGTAAATTCTCTAGATATGCAACTAGAATTTCCTATATGCAACCCTAACTACTAAGCACGTAAAGAGGAGCGAGGAAACCGTAGTGAGCACGCGAGACATTGTGGATTTGTTTTACTGCAGTTCCTTCCTTGTTAAGGGAAGTACATCTGCGTTGGAGGGTGGGCGGTTCTAAGACCACCACGCCCACAATAGGCCTCACCCTATTCTCCGATGGATCTCGCAATGAGAGGCCTGATCCACCTTCTCCACTATTGGATCCCTTCGAGGCGGAACCGTGCCTTTTACAACACTATCGGGCACACACCCACAAATCAATTGGGGCTCCGAGATGACAACAAGCTGCCACAAGAACAAGGTTTATCAATATAAACGAAAACAAGGATCTAGGTATTTGCAAGAAATACTAGATCGGTGGTTCTCCAAATGAATGGAGAGGAGATGAAGCACTTGATTGCAGATGATGAAGATCGAGTTCTCCTCCTTCGATTCCCCAAGGGACGGGGCCTTTGGGTGGATCTAGGTGGAGCTCTCTTGGATGAAGATTTTAGATCCGATCTTGTCTTTTTCGAATGAGTCAAGAGATCTGGCAGGAGGGGGAAGGCTGGCTTAAATAACCCCTCCCCATATCTGGCCGTTGAACAACTTTGGGGGCGGATTATCCGCCCCTCACTAGGGGCGGATTATCCGCCCCCTTGGGGAAACTCCGCCCCAAGGGCGGATTTTCCGGGGTAAACTCCGCCCCTCTCTGGGGCTGGCGCCTGCGTGACTTGGTGAAGATCTTGGGGGGGGGGCGGATAATCCGGCCCCCTCCTGGGCGGATTATCCGGCTAGGCCGGAAAGTCCGGCCAACACTCCGCCCCCTCTCTGGGCCTTGCGGTGTGGACTATCTGCCCCTCCCGAGGGGCGGATTATCCGGCGGGACCGGAAAATCCGGCCAAAACTCCGCCCCCCTTCTGGGGCTTGCGCCTGCTAGGGAAGAGGGAGGGACGGATTATATGCCCCCAAAGGCAGAATCATTTCCCCTTTTTCTCAGAGAGAGCTGCAACACTTCAACACACATCAAATAATCTTTGATATTGTTATCTAACACACAAAACACTGGGGATTATAAAATGTTCTTTCAAAAAGGCGGGCACTTGCTCCACTACGGGACGCTTGAGGGCGCTCACCGAACCCGTACAATATTGGGGATAACTCCACAACTCAATTGGAGGCTCCCAACAACAAAGTCACAAAAGGCTACAATGCCACAAAAGGCCAACAAAGCCACAAAAGGCTACAAGAACACAAAAGGTCAACAAGACCACAAAAGGTCATCAACCCAACCACACAACTGTCTAGGGTTCCAAGGAACCCAAGAGAAATAAGCCCACAAGCTTGAACTCGCCGAATCTCCGAGGAGAACTCAAACCTATGCACCAAATGCAAGGACAAGTCCTTCTCTCCCAAATTCCAACAAAGCTACAAAAGCTATTGGGGAATAAGGGAGGAAGAACACAAGAGGAGAACACAAGAGGAGAACACAATGTAGGGGTTCGTAGCATGGAAAACAAAAATTTTCTATCGCATACAAACAAACAAGCCAAGATCTATCTACTAGATTGTAGCAACGAGTCGACGGAATAACTTACCCTCGAAGATTCCAAAGTGTTTAACGAGAGCGGATTCTCGTGGGTGATGTAGTCGTACTCTTTCCGATCTCAAGATCGTGTGGGCGATCCATCCGGCGCTGCGTTCCGGCAGCGCTTCCGCAGTCGGTCACACGTTCGGTACTCGACGAAGACCTTCCTCTCCCTTGTTCCAAAGAAAAGGCGGAGGTTGTAGCACTCTCGCGATTCCGGCAGCACAACGGCGTGGTACCGGAAGTAGAGGGGAAATCCCGCAGGGCTTCGCCTTAAGCCGGAGCGAGTATGGTGGATTATGAGAGAGGGCTATTAGTGGTCTAGAGATTAGAAACGCCAATTAGAAGGCTCTAAACCGCAGGCTAAAGCAATTAGAAGCTCTAAACCAAATGGCTCTAAACCTGAGATTAGAGGTGGAAACTTGTGTGTCTCAAGGAGGAGCCCTGCCCCTCCTTTTATAGGTGGAGGGGCTAGGCGCGCCAGGGAGGGAGGGAGTCCCCCTACCAACTCGGCCTAGGGCTTGGCGCCACTTGGAGGAGAGGAACTCCTCCTCCAAGTTGGTTTCAACCTCCTCTTGCTTGTTTCCCCAGCTTCTGCTTCCCACAGCCTGCTTTCCACAGCTTCTTTTAGCCGCTTGACTTTCAAACCGGCAATTTGACTTTCATGTTTTGGAACAGCAAGAACACTTAGTACATGATGCAATCATTCAATGACACATTCATGTACCCTCCCCGAGTGCTTGGACAATCCGGACCCTTCTAGAACATTCCGGAAAACACCTAATCATTCCCGAACTCAAACGAGACTTTCCTTATATGAATCTTATTCTCCTGACCATTCCGGATCACCTCGTGATATCCCGATCCCATCCGAGACTCCAACAACATTCGGTCTCTTTCATAATACCATAACTACTCAAAACAACGTCAATCCTTATGTGTCTCCTCCCTACGGTCGTGAATTATGCGGACATGATCGAGACACTTCTCCTAACAATAACCAATAGAGGAATCGAAATTCATATGGCTCCCACATATTTCACGATTACTTTGCGATCGAATGAACCACTTACATACGATACCAATTTCCTTTGTCTCACGATAGTTTACTTATCCGAGGTTATGATCGCTCTCTGCATACCTAGTTCAACCTCATCGATAAGTACTCTTTTCTCGTTCCCGTGATATGTGATCCCTTGTGACCCAGTCACATGCTTGCAAGCTAATTGGATGACATTCCACCGAGAGGGCCCAGTGTGGCATCCCGCAAAACCACTACTAGAAAATCGCGTTGAATTTGTGCATTGCATCGTCATCATCATATGTTGTTTGTCTAAAACTATTTTCGCAAAGCCCGCT
This sequence comes from Avena longiglumis, assembly GCA_030063025.1. NCBI lineage: Eukaryota > Viridiplantae > Streptophyta > Magnoliopsida > Poales > Poaceae > Avena > Avena longiglumis. The sequence continues at coordinate 87,443,476 of CP125973.1, read as the reverse complement.
TTTTGTTTAAACGCCCATCTTTATTCAAATATCAAACCGGTCGCCGAATATTTTACTTTGTCGCTATTAGTTTGCAAAAGGCTTGTTGAATAAATAAAAGATTTAATTATTTTAGCGGGCTGAACGGGCCGTTCACCGACCACCCCCAGATTAAATCGGTCCAACCAACCAGTCCCACCCATAATCCTAAACCACCTAAAACTCTACCCACACCCTCCCTCCACCTCACCCCACCCTATAGCAGTTTGCCACCTCACCTCCTCCCTCTCCCTTACCCACTAGGGAGCTGCCACCTAGACTAAACCACCTCCACTCTCTCTCAAACCACCAAAGACACACCACTCACGACGCCAACCGCCCGCCACTGCTTTGGTCCACTCGCTCATGGGTCCCGCCTGGACCCACCACCCACCTGCCAAGGCCGCTCTCTCCCTTCTCCTTCCCCCGACGCCTCAGCCTCCCCGGCCCCGACGCCCTCATCCCTCCTCACCGGGCGACCCCCGCCTGGTCCTCCCTCCAAGTCTGGCCCCCACTGGCCCTCCAGCCTCGCCTCCTCCGAGCCACCACGACGCCTGCTGTCATTGCCTGGCGGAGCTCCCGCCCAGCAGAGCTCCCTCAGCGTCACAAGCCAGGCGCCCTCCCTCCGCCTCGCCTAAGCTCCAGCCCACACCAGCCGCCTCCTCCGGCTGCCGCCCAGCAACACACCGCCCTTTGGCGGCCACGCTCAGAGCCACCCCACCCGACCCGCTTTGCTCCGGCCTGCCTCGAGCTGCCGGGCCAAGAAGCTCCCCGCCACCAGCCTCGCCGGCCTCCTCCCGCCGTCTCGCCTCCACCGCCTAGAGCGCCCATCTCCGCCTCAGTGCCTCTAGCTGGCCATGAGCCCGGCCTCACATTCGGTCTGGATCACCTCATGAGCCTCGCTCGCCTCACGACCTCCTCCCGACGCCACCATTGCTCGGCCGTCGCCGTCTGCTGCTCCGCTCTACGCCTCTGCACCTCTGTCGCCGCCGTCAACGTCCTCCGGCGAGTCCTGGAGTTGCCTCGCCGGACGCCCTCGAGCCTCCGCCCACCTGTACTCTGGCCGCCCATCGCTGACGTCGACGCAGGAAGATGAACCCGATGGACCCCAAGACGATACTTGACGACTATGTGGCGACTATCCAAGACCATCATCGGCAACCGAAGCCAAAACCCGAGGCCTTCGCGGTGGGACCGACAAGATCTACATCACGGATGCCAAGGTCCCCTTCATGGACACCAAGGCCCGGATCCAAGCCTCGTTCCCGTACCCGGAGCCGCGCCAAGTTCTCCGTTTTCGTCGCCAAGATCTCCGCACGAACAGGACCAACCCGATGCCGGCCACAGATGATCGAGATGACATACTAAGATCTTCGACAGGGAACGACGAGAACTTCTGCCGGAGACCAAAACCCCGAAAGCCAAACCCGATGGCTCGACATGATCTTCCTCAGGGGACGCCAAGACACCGTCGAACCCCGCAGACCGAACCCCGGTACCGGACAAGTTCGCCATCGACCTCGAGAACGCCTACACGGACCAACAAGATCTACCGCCGGACGCCAAGTACTCCTTCACAGACCCGAGGATCCGAAGGCCTTCTTCCCGGATCCGGAGATCGAACCCGGGCGCGTCAAGTTCGTCGACCCGAGACCCCGGATGCGCCAAGACCTACCCCCGCTATCCGAAAACGATCCGTCGAACCCTGGACCCTGAGACCCGACCCGAACCCCGGAACCCCAAGACCGTCGGACCCTAAATGTGTGAACCCCTTTCCGAGAACCCTATTTTATAATATAATAACAACTTGTTGCATAATTACATTGTCATACTCGCATGCATAATCATGTGGTTTGGGGGCCTTATGCCGATTCACTGCATAATTAAATATGGGGCCCATATGCGGGCAAATCTAGCCTTATATTGGCCTCATTTAAATTTGTGTAGCGAACCCGGTGCCTTATTTTGCCATGTTAAAACAACATCTAGATTGCGGGGTAGATAAATAACATGAACCACCTAATTAATTGTCGGGACCCCGGTTCCACTTAATTTGACCTAATTGCATTGCACCTTTGCCATGCCATGCATCATGCCGATCTTCTGCCGTTGTATTAAATAGTGCATCCGGTGTTTCTTCTAGTGTTTTGGTTCTTCGCGGATAAGGCCGTTGAGTTGATGTGAGCTTCACCGATCTTCGTTGAACCTTCGCAATGTTTTTCAAAGCAGCATCTCCCCTTTCTACCTATCTTATTTTTATAGTATTTATTCCTCCTGTTGATCTATTGCTATCCGTGTTATGCGTTGCTCTAGTTTTTAATTGCATATCCCTGCAATTTCTATATTGCCTTGGACACATCCTATTACCTGTTGTTTGGTAGATAGTTCGACTTGCGCGTCGTAGTCGCTTGCTCAAGTGCTGTTGCGTGTTGTCAAATGCCATAGTTGTTGATGTATTGCCTCATGTTGTTGGAGTTGATCATCGTTTTACTTATCGTTCACTTTAATTCCTGTTTAACAACTAAAATTGGAATAAGCAGAGGCATCGGTGGGTGATAGAAAATATTTGGTTTCCGAACGCCCACTTGTGTCCGTGAGGACCCAGTACTTGATACTGCCTTGATTTATCGCGCTATCCACATCCGGAGGTATATGGGACCCCCGAGCAGAGCTTGATTCATCTTATTTCTTGGGGCCACAAACTAGTTTGAGGTTTTATTTACGATCCCTGTACTTATGCCATGCTACTTCATTTAAATTGTGCGAGGAGCACACTTTGCTTTGTTAGGTATGCGGAGTGATTACGCAGTATCGACAAGCCCAGCCACACTTTCGGGTTCCCGCTTCATGCCATTGACGCAAACCTTGAGTCCGCCTCAAGCTTGCTTACTGCTATGGTCTACTCAATGGGTGGCCCCTAAATATTTCTGAATCCTGTGATTGTTCACCGTGAAAGCCTGGGTTTTGATTTGGTTTTCCGAGGTTGATCGAGCGTGTGTTGCTATTGGTGCACCCGCCGGTAAAACTTTCGAAGCCGTGTCCGCGTTATGGACGACTTGGAGCACGATTCTAACCATAGACAAGCATAACTAAAGTTTATTGCTATAAATTTGACTTTATAATGACTAGTAATCAGCTTCACTATAATGGAATGGCTAATTAATACGCCCACAATTGCTTGTTTGGAGCTTGCGCCATGCACCATTGTACCGACTAGTAAGTATTGCAACTACAACGGAATGGCTGAATAAAAGTACCAACAACCTTTGGGTTTTGGGGTTATCTCATGCTATTTGTATCGACTAGTAAGTGCCGCAACTACAACGGAATGGTTAACTAAAATGGCCCATCGCTTATTTTATCGTGATGATTATCTATACCGACTAGTAATTGCTGCAACGATAATCGAATAAGTAAACCGCCAACCGTGTGAGTTCCTCGGTTGACTTCCTCGCTTGGTCTCGAGGGGAAACACCAGATGGGTTTGTTTGATGGTAGTATCAGTTATCTCCGAATAGGTCTTTCTTACCCTCTCCGATAGTCGCCATTGTATCGAGTCTCTATAGGTTGTTTAGTGCATGTTGTCACGCCGCCATCCACCATACCTGTAGGCGAGGACCGCCGATACTAGTCTCGCTGCAATCGCCTCGATCGACGCCTCTTTTTCCTTTGCCCTTTGTCGGCACCCCTTTTGTTTAAGCAGGTTTGAGATCGACGTCGTTAGGTGGTTACCCTTCCGCTGGGCAGGGTTATGGACGCCATTGGTTATTCTTCAGGGCTCTTAGCCCCATTTGCATCTTGTCCGTAGTCGGACGCTCTATCGTTTTCAAGGTGATTTGGATCTTTGTATATTATATCTGTATTCTTGACTCATGGAGTCGTGTTGTAGATATATCTGTTATGTGGGTCCCATCGAGGACTGTTGTGTAATGTTATTACTTCGTTTTCCACCCGCACGCAAGTGCCTGGTGGGCACCTTTGAATCGTTTATATGCGGGTTTGGCGGGTTTTGCTATAACTTGCATAGGTCCGATTCTGAGGGTGTTACACCCAGAGTATATCTATCCGTCATATGGATGGACAAATCCCACTCTTGATCCATGTGTTTCAACCAATACTTTCCGAACACTCAATGCCACCTTTATAGCCACCCAGTTACGGTGTGGTGTTTGATGTCATCAAAGCATCCATCCGGTAAAGGTGATATGCATGATCTCATGGTCGAAGGAATTAGGTTACTATGTATCAGAAAGCATATAGCAATTGAACTATTGAAATGACTTGATCTTTATGCTACGCTTATCAATAGGAGTATGTCCACCATATCATTCTCCTAACGATATGATCTTGTTGTTGATAACATATCAATGTTCATGATAGGGAAACCACAATCATTTAATCAACCAACAAGCTAGTGAAGTATAGAGGCTATACTAGGGACTTCAAATTAAGTTTACAAATCACACAAGTATCAATGTTTCCTTGTTAATACTATTATAGCATGAATGTAAACATTTATCATAAACACAAAGATATAATAATAACTACATTTATTATTGCCTCTAGAGCATATCTCCAACAGTCTCCCACTTGCACTAGAGTCATCTAATCTAGATTACATGGTAATATACCAACACCCATGGCAGTTTGGTGTTGGTCATGTTTTGCCTCTGGAGAGGTTTAGTCAACGGATCCGCCACATTCAGATCTGTGTGTACTTTGCAAATCTTTATATCCCCATCCTGGATATGTTCTCGAATAGCGTGAAAACAGCTTGATATGCTTCACTTCTTGTGTGACCTTGGTTCTTGCGCATTGGCTATGGCGCCATGTTATCACAAGAGATAGACATTGGGTCCAGCGACTTGGAACCACACCCAGCTGTAATGAACTCTTTCATCCATATCGCTTCTTGTGAAGCCTCCAAGCAGCCATGTATTCCGATTCATTGAAGATCTCGCCACAACGCTTTGCTTTGCACTCCTCCACTAATCACTGCACCATTCAAAATAAATACGTATCCATTGTGATTTAGAATCATCCGGATCATTGTTCCAACTAGCATCGGTGTAACCATTAACCACGAGTTGTTCACCACCTCCATAAGAAAGAACCATATCCTTAGTTCTTCTCAAGTACTTAAGGATGTTTTGATCATCCAATGATCCACTCGATCACTTTGATATCTGCTAGTTAAACTAACAAAGATATGCAATGTCGGGTCTAGTACATAGCATGGCATACATTAGAGATCCTATGGGTGAGGCATAGAGCCTTACTCATCCTTTCTCTATCTTCTCGCCGATGTCGGACTTTGAGTTTTACTCAAGGTCGATTAGCAACATGGGCAAGAACCCTTTCTTGCTTTCTTCCATTCCAAACTTCTTTAGAACTTTGTCCAAATATGTACTCTGTGACAATGATATTTGGCGTTTCGATCTATCTCTATAAATCTTTATGCCTAATATGTAAGCTGCTTCGCCAAGATCCTTCATTGAAAAACTATTATTCAAATATTCCTTGACACTATTAAGAAGGTCTACATCATTCCCAATCAACAATATGTCATCCACATATAGTATTAAGAATGCTACAGAGCTCCCACTCACTTTCTTGTAAATACAAGCTTCTCCATAAGTTTGTACAAAACCAAAACTTTTGATTACCTTATCAAAACGTTGATTCCAACTTCGGGATGCTTGCTTCAACCCATAGATGGACCTTTGAAGTTTGCATACCTTGTTAGCATCTTTAGGATCGACAAAACCTTTGGGTTGCATCATATACAACTCTTCATCAATATCTCCATTGAGGAATGCTGTTTTGACATCCATCTGCCATATCTCATAATCGTAATATGCGATTGCTAACATAATCCTCACAGACTTTAGCTTCACATCGTGAGAAAGTCTCATCGTAGTCAACTCCTTGAATTTGTCAAAACCTTTTGCATAAGTCGAGCTTTATAGACAGAACATTACCATCGATCTGCTTTCTTCTTGAAAATCCATTTGTTCTCGATACCTTCCTACCATCCGTTAAGTCCACCAAAGTCCATACTTGGTTTTCGTACATGGATCCAATCTCGATTTCATGGATTCTTGCCATTTATTGGAACTGGCTCATCATCGCTTCCTCATATGTCTCGGGTCATCGTGTTGTCCACCAACATGACACTCATAACGGATCATACCAACTGGAGTGGTACGAGTTCTCGTTGACCTCCGAGGCTCAGAGCAACTTCAACCAAGTTTCATGATCATCATCATTAGCTTCCTCTCTAATTGGTGGCACCAGAACTTCTTCCGTGTTGCGCTACTCGCAATTTCGAGAGAAGGTTCGACAACCTCGTCGAGTTCTACTTTCCTTCCAGTCACTTCTTTCGAGAGAAATTCCTTCTAGAAAGGATCCATTCTGGCAACGAAGATTTTGCCTTCGATCTATGATAGAAGGTATACCCAATAGTTTCCTTTGGGTATCCTATGAAGACGATTTTTCCGCTTTGGGTTCAAGCTTGTCCTAACAGAACTTCTTTACATAGGCTTCAGATCCCCAAACTTTAAGGAACGACAATTTAGGTTTCTTCCCAAACCATAATTCATACTGTGTCGTTTCAACGGATTTAGACGGTGCCCTATTTAAAGTGAATGCTGTTTCTAATGCATAACCCCAAAATGATAGCGGTAAATCTGTAAGTGACATCATAGAACGAACCATATCTAAGAGAGTTCGACACGACGTTCGGACACACCATTACGCTTGTGGTGTTCCCGGTGTCAATTGTGAAAGTATTCCGACTTCTTTAAATGCTCGCCAAACTCGTAACTTAGATATTCACCTCCACGATCGTAACGTAGAAATTTAATCTTCTTGTTACGTTGATTCTCTACCTCACTTTGAAACTCCTTAAACTTCTCGAAAGTTTCGGACTTATGTTTCATGAAATAGATATACCCATATCTACTCAAGTCATCTGTGAAGGTAAGAACATAACGATAACCACTCACGATGCTACACTCATTGGACCACACATCGGTATGTATGATTTCCAATAAGTCCGTAGCTCGCTCCATCATACCGTAAAATGGAGTCTTAGTCATTTTTCCCATCGACATGCTTCGCATCTTTCAAGTGATTCAAAATCAAGTGATTCAAGAAGTCCATCGAATGGAGTTTCTTCATACGCTTCACTCCAATGTGACCAAGACGATTAAGCCATATAGGTCAAATTATCGCTTGATTTCAAACGTTTAGCCTCAATATTGTTGATATGTGTATTTCCATCGAGATTCAATAAGAATAGACCACCTATCAAAGGTGCATGTGCATAAAACATATTACTCATATAAATCGAACAACCATTATTCTCGACTTAAACAAGTAACCGCCTCAATAAACAAGATCCCGATATAATGTTCATGCTCAACGCAGCACTAAATAACAATTATTTAAGTATAAAACTAATCCCGATGGTAGATGAAGAGGTAGCGTGTCACGCGATCACATCAACCTTTGATCTGCTTCCCACGCCGCATCGTCACCTCGTTCTTCGCTAGCTTCTTATTCGCAAAGACTGCTTCGAAGTTACAAATATGAGCAACCGAACCAAGATCAAATACCCAGCACTACTACGGTACTAGTGAGATACACATCAATAACATGTATATCGATATACCTTTCTTCTTGATGTTGCGTTGCTGCTCTTCAGATCCGCCAAGTACTTTGGGCAATTCCGCCTGGACCTTCTCCCTTGCAAGAAAAGCACTTTCGCCTGTGCTTTGGTCCAGCCTTGGTTTTTCGTTGGCGTGGCAACTTTCTTACCACCCTTCTTGAAGTGACCCTTTTGCTTAGACTTGCCTTTCTTGAGTTTGGTGGTCTTATTGACCATCAACACTTGGTGCTCTTTCTTGATCTCCACTTCTGCAGACTTCAACATAGCAAACAGTTCTGGCAACTCTTTGTTCATGTTCTGCATGTTGTAGTTCATCACAAAGTTCCTGTACCTTGGTGGCAGTGACTGGAGGACGCGCTAAATCACCAAAGCATTAGGAATCACTATACCCAAGCTTTGAAGTTTGTTTGCGTGCCCAGACATCTTAAGCACATGCTCACTGACGGAGCTGCCCTCTTCCATCTTGCAGTTAAAGAACTTTTCAGAAGCCTCATAGCTTTCAATTGCCGCATGAGTCTCAAAAATCAATTTGAGATCCTCGACAATATCATATGGGTCTGACTCTTCAAACCTTTTCAAGCTCGATTCTAAACCATACAAGATAGCACATCGAACTATGTAGTAATCGATTCTTCCGAGCGAGGTAAACATTCTTTACTTCATCAAGCATCACCGCAGGGTCACCCAATGCATCCAAAGACATAGGTCAAATTACCAAATGTGAGGACAATCCTCAAATTGGAACCAATCCGCCAAGTTGCTTCCATTGTTTTCAACTTTTCTTTCTCTAGGAACGCATTAAAATTGATGGTAGGGGCTGCCATTGATCTACAACATATTTGCAATAGTTTAGACTAAGTTTATGACAAATTGAGTTCAAATTGATTAATGAAATTAAACTAGGTGAACTCCCACTCAAAACAACATCCCTCACATTGTTTTAGTGATCACACGAACCAAATCCACTACATCAACACCGATCATCACGAGAGTTGATATAGTTTCAATGGCGAACAATCGTCATATTCATCATATCTACTATACGATTCAAGATTTACCTTTCGGTAATCCGTGTTCCGAGACCATGTCTGTACATGCTAGGCTCACAAGATCAAACCTTAGTTTCGCATGAGCAAATCTGGCTTGCTCACGTTGTATACACTTGCGTAATCTAGCACACCGATCATCACGTGGTGTTTCAAACAACAAGCTTTAGCAACGGTGCTAACTAAGGGTGAACACTTTATGATTTGAAATTCATGTGCATGAGGGATCATCTTATAATGCTACCGCCTACTAAGCAATACAAGATGCATAAAGGATTAACATCACATGCAATTCATAATATGTGATATGATATGGTTTTCTTCTTTGTGCTTCCGATCTCCATCTTCAAGCACCGAACATGATCTCCATCATCACCGCATTGCATCAAGGTCAATGACGCTTCACCATGGTTGTCGCCCACCGCTTCAACTATTACAACTACTTTGAATAGACACGCTGGTCTTAACATAAATTAAAGACAACCATATGGCTCTCGCCGTTGCCAACTTACAATAAGGAACATTGCATACATCAAATATAATCACAATCATGGCCATATCACATCAAGACACCCCGCAAAACAAAGTTAGACGCCTCTACTTTCTTTGCATATTTTACGTGGTTTGGGGCTTTCAATAAGTGCCGCTCTAACTACGAACAAGAACCACAACATTGATACTAGCATTGTTGATCACCCGTTGTAAATTGGATCTTAACTATGCTAGGAGAAACAGCACCCATAAGCCACTTATGCAATACAAGTTGCATGTTAGCGTGGAGCAAGTCTCATGAACGATGTCATGTAAGGTTAGCCCGGCCGCTTCATCCCAACATACCGCAAGATGCAAAGTACACAAAAAGCAATCGACAATAAAAGCATCAACACCACAATGACCATTGTGTTCTACTCGTGCAGATCTACATATAGACACGGCTCGATACCAATTGTAGGGGTTCGTAGCATGGAAAACAAAAATTTCTATTGCATACAAACAAACAAGCCAAGATCTATCTACTAGATTGTAGCAATGAGTCGACGGAATAACTTACCCTCAAGATTCCAAAGTGTTTAACGAGCGGATTCTCGTGGGTGATGTAGTCGCATTTCTTCCGATCTCAAGATCGTGGACGATCCTTCCGCGCCATGCTCCAAGAGCGCTCCAAATCGGTCACACGTTCGGATTGACGAAGACCTTCCTCTCCTTGTTCCAAAGAGGCGGAGGTTGTAGCACTCTCCTCGCGATTCCTAAAGACAACGGTGTGGTACCTAAGAGGGAAATCCGCAGGCTTCGCCTTAAGCCGGAGCGAGTATGGTGGATTATGAGAGAGGGCTATTAGTGGTCTAGAGATTAGACACGCCAATTAAAAGGCTCTAAACCGCAGGCTAAAGCAATTAGAATCTCTAAACCTGAGATTAGAGGTGGAAACTTGTGTGTCTCAAGGAGGAGCCCTGCCCCTCCTTTTATAGGTGGAGGGGCTAGGCGCGCCAGGGAGGGAGGGAGTCCCTCCCCAACTCGGCCTAGGGCTGGGCGCCAACTTGGAGGAGAGGAACTCCTCCTCCAAGTTGGTTTCAACCTCCTCTTGCTTGTTTCCCACAGTTTCCTGTTTCCCAGTTTCTGTTTAGCCGCTTGACTTTCAAACCGCAATTTGACTTTCATGTTTTTGGAACAGCAAGAACACTTAGTACATGATGCAATCATTAAATGACACATTCATGTACCTCCCCCTCCGGAGTCTTGGACAATCCGGACCTTCTAGAACATTCCGATGAAAACACTAATCATTCCAACTCAAACGGGACTTTCCTTATATGAATCTTATTCTCCTGACCATTCCGGATCACCTCGTGATATCCGGATCCCATCCGAGACTCAACAACATTCGTCTCTTTCTCATAATACCATAACTACTCAAAACAACGTCAATCCTTAAGTGTGTCTCCTACGGTTCGTGAATTATGCGGACATGATCGAGACACTTCTCGAACAATAACCAATAGAGGAATCTGAAATTCATATGGCTCCCACATATTTCTACGATTACTTTGCGATCGAATGAACCACTTACATACGATACCAATTTCCTTTGTCTCACGATAGTTTACTTATCCGAGGTTATGATCGTCGTATCTCTCGCATACCTAGTTCAACCTCGTTACCGATAAGTACTCTTTTCTCGCTCCTGTGATATGTGATCCCTTCAGACCACATGCTTGCAAGCTAATTGGATGACATTCCACCGAGAGGGCCAGAGTATATCTATCCGTCATATGGATGGACAAATCCCACTCTTGATCCATGTGTTTCAACCAATACTTTCCGAACACTCAATGCCACCTTTATAGCCACCCAGTTACGGTGTGGTGTTTGATGTCATCAAAGCATCCATCCGGTAAAGGTGATATGCATGATCTCATGGTCGAAGGAATTAGGTTACTATGTATCAAAAATCATATAGCAATTGAACTATTGAAATGACTTGATCTTTATGCTACGCTTATCAATAGGAGTATGTCCACCATATCATTCTCCTAATGATATGATCTTGTTGTTGATAACATCTCAATGTTCATGATAGGGAAACCACAATCATTTAATCAACCAACAAGCTAGTGAAGTATAGAGGCTATATTAGGGACTTCAAATTAAGTTTACAAATCACACAAGTATCAATGTTTCCTTGTTAATACTATTATAGCATGAATGTAAACATTTATCATAAACACAAAGATATAATAATAACTACATTTATTATTGCCTCTAGGGCATATCTCCAACACACAAAACTCTCCAAGATCTAGATCCCAATGATTCCTTCACAAAGAAGGGATTTAGCTTGGGGGGATTGTAGATCTAGATCTCCTCTCTCAAATCCCTCAAAAAGATGCAAGAATCATAGGAAGGGAAACAGGAGAGGGAAAGCTTCTTCAAGGTCAACAATGGAGGAGAGATAGAAAGCCAAGAACCAAGAAAAGAATTGTTGCCCACGAAGGGGAAGAGGAGCCCCTTTTAAAGGGCTCCCAGATCTGCCCGTTATGGGCATTCGCGACTCCTGGCCAGAGCTTCCGGTGGGAGGCCGGAAGTTCCGGTGGCACATAGCCAACGGTCAAAAACTGCTGAGCGAGAAACTGAAAAAACGAGTCCTAGTCGGAACTTCCGCCGATTCACCGAAACTTCCGGTGGGAGCGAAACTTCCGCTGGAAGTTCCGATAGAAGTTCCGCCAAATAGACAAAACCAACACAGAAGGTTACTGAATTGTGAGCGGAACAAGAGCCGGAAATTCAACCGGAACTTTCGGCGGCAACTAGGCCTGAGCGGAACTTCCGGTCCTTGGCCGGAACTTCCGGTGGGAGCGGAACTTCCGGTGGAAATTCCGACTGAAGTTCCGTCAAATAGCACACCCAAAACATAAGGTTACTAAACGTGAGCGGAAGAAGACCCGGAACTTCCACCGGAACTTTCGGCGGCAAAGATGCCCTAGCGGAACTTCCAGTGGGACGCCGGAATTTCCGTCAGGAAATTCAAACCGGAAAACCGTAAAGCATAATAACTTTTGCATCCGAACTCCAAATGGGATGAAACCAATTTTGTTGGAAAGATAACGACGAATAGAATCCCTAAACCAATTTTGTTGGAAATATTGGGTATCACCTTGGGAGAAAATACCATGAACATATATGTGAAGTGTCCCCCAAGGTGTGGAGCCGGAAAACTCGCAAGATCAAAAATCGCAATAAGATATGCAAGTGAAATCCTTAGATGATGAACTAGAGCTTGTTAAGATGAAGACCACAAGCTCTTGATCCTCTCATGGACAAGAACCAAATAAAAACCAAGAAAGATGATGCTATGAATGCAAAGGTTTGAGCTTTCTCCGAACGATGCAAACGAGACACCCGCTTGAGAGCCCCTCTTGATAGTACGGCTATCTATCCTAAACCCGGTCTCCCAACTAACAATACGAGACCGGCAAAACAAAATCCCTATCAAGAACATACCTTTGCCTTGAGAATCCCACTTGAACTTGATGTAGACCGCCTTGTTCTTCTATAGTGGGAACACCTTTCTTGGATGCTCTTTCTTGATGAAGATGAAGACTTGCAAATTGCTCACCCATACTCCATGGGGAAACCTATTATTTGAACTTGTCTTCATCATTCCATGAGCACGAGGATGGCAAGCTTCAAGCATGAGATCTTCTAGAGATGGCGCATCTTGATCTCTCCCTTCTTCATCCCTACTTGAGGTTGATCCATCTTGATGCAACTCTTTGCACTTGTATTGATCAACCTTAAAGCTCCTTATTTCTTCATGATTCCAATAGGCACAAAGCCCTTGGACATTTCTTCATCTTCCAATCCTGAGACCAAGACATGGCCCAAGCGATGCCAATGGACAAACCTACAAGTGAAACTCAATTTACACATTAGTCCATAGAGATTTGTTGGAGATATGCCCAAGAGGCAATAATAAAGTGGTTATTATCATATCTTTATACTTATGATAAATGTTTACATACCATGCTATAATTTTATTAACAGGAAACATTAATACTTGTGTGATTTGTAAACATAAAAGAGTCCCTAGTAAAGCCTCTTGTTAAACTAGCTTGTTGGTTAATATATGATCATGGTTTCCTGATCATGAACATAGAGATGTTATTAACAACAGGGTCATATCATTAGGAGAATGATGTGATGGACATACTCCTATAGTTAAGCGTAGCATAAAAGATCAAGTCATTTAATATAGTTCATTTGCTATAAGCTTTCTGATACATAGTAACCTAATTCCTTCGACCATGAGATCATGTTAATCACCATCACCGGAAGGATGCTTTGATGACATCAAACACCACAACAGAATCGGGTGGCTATAAAGGTGGCATTGAGTGTTCGGAAAGTATGGGTTGAGGCACATGGATCAAGAGTGGGATTTGTCCATCCATATGACGGATAGATATACTCTTGGCCCTCTCGGTGGAATGTCATCCAATTAGCTTGCAAGCATGTGACTGGCTCACAAGGGATCAAATATCAGGGGAACAAGAAAAGAGTACTTATCGGTAACGAGGTTGAACTAGGTATGAAGAGATACCGACGATCAAAACCTCGGATAAGTAAACAATCGTGAGACAAAGGTAAATTGGTATCGTATGTAAGTGGTTCATTCGATCACAAAGTAATCGTAGAAATATGTGGGAGCCATATGAATTTCCAGATTCCTCTATTGGTTATTGATCGGATAAGTGTCTCGGTCATGTCCGCATAATTCACGAACCGTAGGGAGACACACTTAAGGATTCGATGTTGTTGAGTAGTTATGGAATGATGAGTAAGAGATCGAATGTTGTTCGGAGTCTCGGATGGGATCCGGGATATCACGAGGAGATCCGGAATGGTCCGGAGAATAATATTCATATAAGGAAAGTCCTGTTTCGGAGTTGGGGAATGATTCCGGTGTTTTCACCGGGAATGTTCTAGAAGGTTCCAGAATGTCCGGCACTCCGGAGGGGAAGGGTACATGAATGTGTCATAACAAGTTGGAATGATTGCATCATGTACTAGGTTTCATCGCTGAACAAAATAAAGGGTTTAATCAAATCCTAGTTTGAAAAGTCAAACGCCAATTTGAAAAGTCAAACGGCTATTTTGTGAAGTGGGAGAGAAGGAAACCTGGGAAGAGAAGGTTTCCCTTCTCTCCTCCAAACCGCCGACCAGCAAGGGAGTTGGGGGAGGACTCGGCTAGCCCTATCCGCCCCTCCCACCTATGAAAGAAAGGGAGGGGGCGCCCCCTCTCCCTACACCTTGTCCCTTAGCCGGCGTCCCTCTAAACCCTAGGCCAGCCGCCGCCCCCCTCTAGATGCGGCTGCCCTAGAGCTCCTCTAAACTGCCGTCTAGCTAATCCCTAGATGCTGGTAGCTCTAAACCCCTTGGTGCCTCTAAACCCTAGACCACCAAGGCCTCTCTCATAGTCCACCATACTCGCTCCGGCTTAAGGCGAAGCCCTGCGAGATCTCCCTCTACTTCGATACCACGCCGTCAGCCGAATCACGAGGAGAGTGCTACAACCTCCACTGCCGGAACAAGGGAGAGGAAGGTCATCGAGTACCGAACGTGTGACCGATCGCGAAGCTGCTTTAACGCGCCGGAAGGATCGCTCACGATCTTGAGATCGGCAAGTGTACGACTACATCACCCACGAGAATCTGCTCGTTAACCGCTTTGGAATCTTCGAGGGTGAGTTCCTCTATCGACTCGTTGCTACAATCTAGTAGATAGATCTTGGCTTGTTTGTGCATGCGGTAGAAATTTTTGTTTTCCATGCTACGAACCCCTAAGGGTATCGAGCCGTGTCTATATGTAGATCTTTGCACGAGTAGAACACAATGGTCATTGTGGGCGTTGATGCTTTTGTTGTCGATTGCTTCTTGTGTACTTTGCATCTTGCGGGATGGTGGGATGAAGCGGCCCGGGATAACCTTACATGACATTGTTCATGAGACTTTCTCCACGCTTGACATGCAAATTGTATTGCATAAGTGGCTTTGCGTGTGCCTGTTTCTCCCAACATAGTTAAGATTCAATTTACAACGGGTGATTGACAATACTAGTATCAATGTTGTGGTTCTTGTTCGTAAGTTAGAACGACACTTTTTGAAAGCCCCAAACCACGTAAAACATGCAAAGAAAATTAGAGGCGTCTAACTTTGTTTTGCAGGGGTGTGCTGTGATGTGATATGGCCATGATTGTGATTATATATGATGTATGCAATGTTCCTTATTGTAAGTTGGCAACCGGCAGGAGCCATATGGTTGTTTCCATTAAGTCCTTCGTGTCTATTATTCAAAGTAGTTGTAATAGTTGATGCTGGTGGAAGACAACCATGAAGCGGCGCCATTGACCTTGACGCCACACCAGGGATGATGGAGATCATGTTCGTGCTTGAAGATGGAGATCGGAAGCACAAGAAGAAAGGCCATATCATATCACATATTATGAATTTCATGTGATGTTAATCATTTTATGCATCTTGTATTGCTTAGTTCACGACGGTAGAATTATAAGATGATCCCGCAAGC
Organism: Avena longiglumis; assembly: GCA_030063025.1. NCBI lineage: Eukaryota > Viridiplantae > Streptophyta > Magnoliopsida > Poales > Poaceae > Avena > Avena longiglumis. The sequence continues at coordinate 87,427,657 of CP125973.1, read as the reverse complement.
ACACAAATTTCAAGTTTTAAAGTGTTCATTCTTAGTAAGCACCGTTGCTAAAGCTCGTTGTTTCGAAGCACCACGTGATGATCGGGTGTGTTAGATTCTGCGAGTGTATACAACGTGAGCAAGCCAGATTTCCTCATGCAGAAGCTAAGGTTTGATCTTGACGAGACTAGCATGTACAGACATGGTCTCGGAACACGGATCACCGAAAGGTAAAGCATGAGTCATATAGTAGATATGATGAACATGTTGATTGTTTGCCATTGAAGCTACATCAACTCTCGTGATGATCGGTTTTGATATGGTGGATTTGGTTCGTGTGATCACTAAAACAATGTGAGGGATATTGTTTTGAGTGGGAGTTCAACGGCAATATAATTAAAAGTTGAACACTATTTATCATAAATTAAATCAAGTGAATTTGCATAATTGTTGTAGTCATTGGCATCCGTTTACCACCTTGCGCTTAGTTATAATTGAGATGATAGAACTATAGAATTCTGTTAGTTACTTTAACTGGTGTCGTATTGTTTTGAAGTGTTAATCTAAAGTTTAAAAGTCCTATTGCAAACTTTCAGTAAGTTCCGGTTACTCCATGATGTTTAATAATTGGTATTAAATCAAGAGTGACAATTCCAAGTGTTAGTGTATGAGTATCATCTTTGTCTCCATGATTCTTGATATTCAAAGGATTGTCTTAATATCAAGGTTATCTAGGATCTGAAAGAGTTGTTTCAGAAACCATGATGTGTGGAAGATATTGTGATATCTGAAACGAAGTTTTGGTTGCAACATCATAGAGTATAATATGGCAAAGGTCATGTTCTCATTTTTTATGAGAATTTGCAAAAGGTTGGAGATGCTGGTCGTCTTAATCCTCCAAAAGGTTTTGGAGAGAAACATTATACTCGTGATTCACCATTATAAGCTAAAGGTAGCTTGATCATGGATGATTCTATGATAAGGGTGAATATTTGATGTAGGTAAAATGTTTACTACACCAAGAGATCACTAAAGAAAGGAATTTGAAAGAACACCAAACATTTGATGATGGTAATCTACTTCAAATTGCAAGTCCAAAGACATTGGTATTTAACTATACACGCTTTGGACTATGTGTCATGTGTATGGCTCCACTATTGATGTTGATAGATTCTTTCAAACAGAAAAGGAAATACTGAAAGAGATCTCATAAATATATGGCAGAAAAGAAAAGACTAGAATTGTTCAGTTTAAGTATATAGATGATATACATGTTATGGCTATATTCTTTGCTTATTAAAACAATGTGGTTCTTAAGTATTTGATACTGAATTTTTTGGTGTGAATCGTCATACGAAACAACACAATTCATGAACTACAATGGCCTAAGCAACTAGCAAAATAATATGTGATGATGTTCATCGAGAACAAATAAAGGGTTATTGTGTTGCTCATTAAACATCAAAGCTTGCCTTCAAGATTTGTTTTATCAGGTATTATGAGAACAAAAGGGTTGGTCAAATAATTGTTGTAATCCATAAAAGATGGATAATTCACAAATCTCGTTGGAGAAATCACATCCATAAAACTAGTGCTAAAAATGTCGAAAGACAAATTGATTGAAAGATCACTTAGGAAGTGACATCGCCGTTTAAATTATATTGAAAAGAAAACATGAAGAAACTCCATGTGGATGGAATTTTGGAGTCTATTTGATTTTGATCAAATGAATCTTGTGAAACTTTCCTAGAGATAATTAAACTTTGTTCATAGGCCAAAAGGGAACGAATGACTAGCTTATTGTAACTTGTACATATTGTTGTATGAAGTCCATTATGTGTAGTCAAGAGCGATGGATTTCAACTTCATATGCTTTCTCCGAAAATTTGAGTGAATATATGAATATTTACTTAATAAGGATAAAGTGTGAAACATTTGAAAAGTTCAAAGACTTTCAAAGGTGAAGTGCAAAATCATTGTAACAAGAATATAAATAGTTTATGATAAGATCATAAAGGAAGATATTTGAGTTACAAGTTTAGCATAATACCTAAGATTTAAGGAATCGTTCCGTGGATTTGCATTTTTTGAAACACCATAAGAGTATGGAGCGTTCGAGATATGTAATTAAACCTTGTTTTACATGGTAAGATCAAAGGTGTAATTCATAAAACTGCCATTATATTTTAAAGATTAAAAGCTTTAGTGACTACCGTTTTTCCACTTAAAAGAGCTCCATCATAATCCATTGAATTGACACCATATAAAGTTATGGTTTGGGATAAAACCCAAGTTGTCCTTTCTTAAACATTGGTATGCTTTGCATAAGAAATATGTTTGCAACCAAAGTCGGATGAACCTGTCTTTGTATGTTATTTCGAATAATTGTTATGTATTCCTCCATAACACTGGAGACAAAAGTGTTTGTTGCTTAGAACATGAAGTTTCTTAGAGAAGGAATTTTTCGTGAAAAGTTAAGTGGGAGGACAATAGAACTTTGATAAGGTTAAAAGAACCTTAGCTATATGTGCAAAGTTGCGCAGCACCGAAAAGTGTTCCAGAGGCAGCAAAAATGCTCATAGCTCACGTGCCTCAAAGGTTGTGGTTACGGAGGTCAAAGTTTCTATTGAACCAAGTAGGTCGAGTAAACAATCAAATACCAAGATTTGAGGGTTGAATCATTATTTGAGAATAATGAAAGGAATACATGCAAAGAAGCGATGATGGGCCCTGACTCCATAAAATGGTTTGAAGCCATAAAATCCGTGATAGTTCCATACACGAGAAATCAAGTTTTGAACTTGAAGGACCCTCGAGAAAGGTGTAAAACCTTACAGTTGTGTTTGGATCTATAAAGAAATAGACATGGATGTTTCACATCTATGAAATAGTCGACATGTTGGGAAAGAGTTCACAACAATGTTCAAAGGTTGACTATGACAAGATTTGATCTTTCATAGTGATATTTAGTCTAGACGGATTAATGTAGCAACCACTACATATAATTTTGTTATGTGGTAGTTGAATAAACAAAAAAAGTTCTTCTAATAGAATTGTTACCTAGGACATGTGCATAACACGGTCCATAGGGTTTTGTTAATTCAAAAGATGCTAAAAGCATATGCAAACTTCAATGGTTGAAGTAAGCATTGCGGAGTTGGAATATTCACTATGATGAAACTGTTAAATGAGTTTAAATTCGTCGGAGACAATGAAGATGCTTGCATTTGCAAGAAATTAAGTGGGAGCGCTAAGACATGTTTCTAATACATTATGTGGAAGACATATTGTTGATTGGAAATGATGTATCTTTCATTAACACATATTAAGAATTTCATCACGATGAAAGACTTAGGCAAAACCCAAATATTTGGCTTCGATAGACGCTAATATGGTTGTGCCAAAAGTACATAGGTGATGTATTGAATGAGTTCAATATAGAAACTACAAGAAAGGTTCTTGTCACACAGAAAGGATTGAATGAGTTCAATATTGATTATATATTAAAGTGTATTGACACTTGGAAAGTGAAACAAAGATTCAAGTATAGATTGATACTTGATGTATGAAATCACAAAAAGTATTTATATCAATCATATTGTGATATGTACAAATCCAAATATGTCCTATGCTCTAAATGTTACGAGCATATACCAGAATGATTCATAAGATGATCATTGGACGATAGTAAGGATATTCTTATGGTTTTTTGGAAGAACTAAGAGTATATTATTTGTAGAAGTGACAAATAGATGGTTAGTTCATTTTAAAAGTACTACATTGATACAAGTTTTGTCACAAAGTACAAATTAAGTTTATCTCAATCTAAACTAAGGGTGGCACAATATAATGGAAAGTAAGTTCCATAATGGATTTGGATGAGTTCCAAAGTAAAGACATTGTGATAGATACTACAACAAAAGGCTAAAGTATATGGCTGCTACTATAGCAGCTAAAGAGGACATTTGTGTCAAGTAGTTTGTTATCAAACTAGGTGTATTTCACAGCAGGATAATACTATGAAGATATATTGTACGGCAATATTATCAACATGTTTTGACCCCAAAGAACTAAAGGTCTCACCAAAGGACCAAATTTATACAAAGTCATCTCATTAGAGAATGAGTGATGCGTAGAGACGCAAAGACATGCAATTACACACGGACCTGGAAGTGTTAGATCCGGTGATCAGTTGACCACTTGCAAACATGTACATACAACAACGGAAAGCCATAGGTGTTGAATACACAAAGGTTTGAAACTAGATTATTGACTCTAGTGCAAGTGGGAGACTGTTGGAGATATGCCCAAGAGGCAATAATAAAGTGGTTATTATCATATCTTCATACTTATGATAAATGTTTACATACCATGCTATAATTGTATTAATAGGAAACATTAATACTTGTGTGATTTGTAAACATAAAAGAGTCCCTAGTAAAGCCTCTTGTTAAACTAGCTTGTTGGTTAATATATGATCATGGTTTCCTGATCATGAACATAGAGATGTTATTAACAACAGGGTCATATCATTAGGAGAATGATGTGATGGACATACTCCTATAGTTAAGCGTAGCATAAAAGATCAAGTCATTTAATATAGTTCATTTGCTATAAGCTTTCTGATACATAGTAACCTAATTCCTTCGACCATGAGATCATGTTAATCACCATCACCGGAAGGATGCTTTGATGACATCAAACACCACACCATAACTGGGTGGCTATAAAGGTGGCATTGAGTGTTCGGAAAGTATGGGTTGAGGCACATGGATCAAGAGTGAGATTTGTCCATCCATATGACAGATAGATATACTCTGGGCCCTCTCGGTGGAATGTCATCCTATTAGCTTGCAATCATGTGACTGGCTCACAAGGGATCACATATCACGGGAACGAGAAAAGAGTACTTATCGGTAACGAGGTTGAACTAGGTATGAAGAGATACCGACGATCAAAACCTCGAATAAGTAAACAATCGTGAGACAAAGGTAAATTGGTATCGTATGTAAGTGGTTCATTCGATCACAAAGTAATCGTAGAAATATGTGGGAGCCATATGAATTTCCAGATTCCTCTATTGGTTATTGATCGGATAAGTGTCTTGGTCATGTCCGCATAATTCATGAACCGTAGGGAGACACACTTAAGGATTCGATGTTGTTGAGTAGTTATGGAATGATGAGTAAGAGACCGAATGTTGTTCGGAGTCTCGGATGGGATCCGGGATATCACGAGGAGATCCGGAATGGTCCGGAGAATAAGATTCATATAAGGAAAGTCCTATTTCGGAGTTGGGGAATGATTCCGGTGTTTTCACCGGGAATGTTCTAGAAGGTTCCAGAATGTCCGACACTCCGGAGGGGAAGGGTACATGAATGTGTCATAACAAGTTGGAATGATTGCATCATGTACTAGGTTTCATCGTTGAACAAAATAAAGGTTTTAATCAAATCCTAGTTTGAAAAGTCAAACGTCAATTTGAAAAGTCAAACGGCTATTTTGTGAAGTGGAGGGAGAGAAGGAAACCTGGGAAGAGAAGGTTTCCCTTCTCTCCTCCAAACCGCCGGCCAGCAAGGGAGTTGGGGGAGGACTCGGCTAGCCCTAGCCGCCCCTCCCACCTATAAAAGAAAGGGAGGGGGCGCCTCCTCTCCCTACACCTTGTCCCTTAGCCGGCCCCCCTCTAAACCCTAGGCCAGCCGCCGCCCCCCCTCTAGATGCGGCTGCCCTAGAGCTCCTCTAAACCGTCGTCTAGCTAATCCCTAGCTGCTGGTAGCTCTAAACCCCTTGGTGCCTCTAAACCCTAGACCACCAAGGCCTCTCTCATAGTCCACCATACTTGCTCCGGCTTAAGGCGAAGCCCTGCGAGATCTCCCCTCTACTTCCGGTACCACGCCGTCGTGCTGCTGGAATCACGAGGAGAGTGCTACAACCTCCACGTCTTGGAACAAGGGAGGAAGGTCTTCATCGAAAATCAACGTGACCGATCATGGAGCCAGCCGAACGCCAATGGAAGGATCGTCTACGCGATCTTGAGATCGGCAAGTGTACGACTACATCACCCACGAGAATCTGCTCTCGTTAACCGCTTTGGAATCTTCGAGGGTGAGTTCCTCTATCGACCCGTTGCTACAATCTAGTAGATATATCTTGGCTTGTTTGTGTGCATGCGGTAGAAAATTTTTGTTTTCCATGCTACGAACCCCTACAAAATTGTCATTAATTACCAAAACCACACATGGGGGCATACATGCCCTTTCAATCTTGCTAAATTTCACCCTTGTCATCTTCATGCATATTTTGAAGCACAAAATTATTTATATTAAAAAACATATTTTATTTATTTGATTAAAAATACATAAAGTCAATATATATGAAGCCACCTCCCTTTTCTCGTATCATAATAAAAAATAATAGTAGGCTCCCCTCGCTGCATTCTTTCTCCCAAGATGATTCTCCGGGTGAAAAACTCATCAGGTATTTTTTCTTCTATTTATTGACGCCCAGAAGGTCCCTAAAACAACAAAACATGAAAAAAGAGGTTTTCTGCCTCCTAGAAATTAAATACCAATGCAATGAACTTTGTAGGAAATCCCATAAATCATCTAAATATACATAAATAATGATGGATCAAGGTAAATATGATTTTAAATAGTGCATAAAGGTCCTAAAAAATGATGATGCAAAATGCAAGTATCAGCACCCCTTTTGTTGTAGCAGGTTTGAGATCGACGACGTTAGTAGGGTTACCCTTCCGGCTTGTCATGGGCAGGGTTATGGACGCCATTGGTTATTTCTTCAAGTCTCTGAGACCTATTTGCATCTTATCTGTACTCAGATGTTTTATCGATTTCAAGGTGAGTTGGATCTTTGTACTGTTTATCTGTATTCTTGACTCGTTGAATCATTGTTGTATATATGTTCTGTCGGTTCCGTTATTGACTATTGTGTAATGATATTACTTCGTTTACCACCCACATGCAAGTGCCTGGTGGGAATATTTGAATCATTTCTATACGGGTTTGACGGAAACCGCTAAAACTTGCATAGGACCGATCTGAGGGTGTTACAGAACTGAATATTCAGTTAACCAAGCAACACATGTTAACAGATAGACATCATAGTAGACAGAAATACGATAGAATCTAAACCAAATCCTAAGCCTAGATAACCAAGTCGAACCCTAGAACCCCAGATGACATCTAGAACATTCTAGAAAACCCTAGAAAATGCTAGAAGGACAAAAGTAGTAACTCTACAAAGCAAAAAAAACTAGAAACTACCGGTAGACAGAACCATAAAGAGAAGGGGAAGAACAATAGCACCTACCTTCAGAAAGGATGAGCCCAGCTCATGCTGACTGAGTAGAGGGGGGAAGACAGAGTCATGGCGGCTGGCGGCACAGAGGAGTACCCTAGAGGGGGCATCTCACTCTGCACCGGCCAAATCAGCCACAGTAGACGTAGTAGATGCCTAGGAGAAGCATCTTGTCAGTGGGGAACGTTGGAGTTGCGCCGGAGTTGAAGTAGACAAAGCATCGTCGAAACCCTAGATCGAGTGAGGGCTGCGAGCGAGAGTTAGGGAGCCAGAGAGAAGAATCGGCTCGGTAGAAAGATAGAGCGGAGCAAGGCCATACTCAAGAAAAGGGAGGCCTAGTGCGAAACGAAAAGTTTGGGCCCTCAACGTAAATCACATGGAACTAGAAAAACAAAGTTTTATATTATATATTATTATCATATTGGTGGTACATTTTTTGGAAGAATTACATCTTAGAGATTGATCTCAGAATTCAAAAGTACACTTTGAGAGAAAAGATTTAGCATAACCGTGCCATCCTTCTAGCATTCCTTGAGATAAAATCTTCATAGAAAACATGCACTGATTTTCAGAAGAAACGTTTGCTTGTTTCACTAAAAACTTATCAAGAGCACCTCTTTGAGATCGAGTAAATTCTTCATTTTTTTGTTTTTGATTACGGTTTTCATATCGGAAGGTGTTTCCTAATTCTAGAAGACATTACAGAACTGAAACTAGAGGCAAATATCACGTATCAAAAATAGAACATGGAAACAAAGTGAGATGAAACAACCTTTTGATTGGTTTTAGTAAAAAGCCATCAGGGTACGGCTCTAGTAGTGTGGTCGTGCATCCAATCCTTCTCAGGGCCTCCGACTCTTGATGGTTCTCCTCCTCCTCATGATGAATCAGTGTCTCAGCGACCAAGCACTATGGCTGGGCCTCCAACCAGGATCGCAGGGGTGGAAACAGACACCCAGAAGAGCAATGGAACAGAGAGATGGGAAATTGAAAAGAAAACACCAAATAAATAGAGAGTGATTGAGGGTGCAAGCCTACAACGGACCTTGATTCTCTTCATTGCATCAATAGATCTATTATGGGGAAACCGCGATGAAATTAAATCCGCTTAGAAATTTTGGAGAAAGTTGAAGAACAGCTATCGGGCTAGATGATAGGAAGAATGAGAAGAGAGAAGGGCAAGGCGTGCGCATTTATTAGATCAAATAAACCTCTCACCTTTAGTACTTAGGCCAGGTAGTTTAAGAATAACTTTGACTAATAATTTTGGTTAACAAATTTTACATAATATGTCACAAAAAAATATACCATTGGATTCATCTTTAAAAGTAGTTAATGGTACATTTTTTATGACATATATTGCATATTATATTGGTCAAAATATTTCTTAAAATACATGTGTGCCTAATAAATCGGACCGGATGGAATATTTCCTCCGGTCCATATTAATTGACTCAAGTTTGTTTAGATTTGAATGAATCTAAACACTATTAATATATAGATTTATCTAAATTTTAATAAATCAAAGTCAATTAATATGGATCAGGGAGGAGTAGTATACTAAAGGTCCTCTGATTATGGAGGCCCTATATAGTGAAACACTCCATGCGTGTGCATGAGACGGGCCTGGAAAGGAGGCAGGCGAGCGTTCTTAGTGGAGGAGCAGCGGTGAAAGGGCACGGAGATGGCCGAGGCAGCCTGGAGACGCGACGGCGAAGCACAGTCGCCTTCGCTAGCACGTGCGCGAGAAGAGATAAGAGTGAGCCACGAGAGAGAGAGAGAGGAGAGAGAGAGAGAGAGAGGGAGTGAGTGGGTCAGGTTAGGCTGGACCAGGTCTAGGAAGTGGTTTTGACCACTTGGATCTGTTCTGCAGGCCCAAATATTTAGGGGTATTTTAGTCATTTCATAAATACGAACAAACCCAATTAGATCATAACACACATAATAACTAAGAAAAATAAAAATAGTTTTGTGTGTAGAAAAATGCAAGGAATCCATAAAGTATTTTTGTGGGATTTTTGCAAACACTTAAATTTTATGAATTTTTGAGTGATTAAAATTGAGTTTTAAATTATTAAAATTTCATAAAAATTCCTATAAAATTAGGGAAAATCATTATAATTATGTAAACCCTTTGATAGAAATATGAAAATTGTAAATTAAAATACTAATAATACTTTGTGGATTGCTATAATCAATAAAATACCAAAGAAAATAAGATAAAACCCTAAAAAGGGAGAAAATCACCTAAAAATTGGCCATGCCAAGCCTGCGACCCGACCTAGGTCGTGCCAAAACCTGGATAATTGAAAATCAGGAGCAGAGATGTACTTGATATTTGACAAGCTAAAGTTAGATACTTCACTAAATTAGCAAAAGGCTGGAGTACTCACTTAATCGATGACATTACAATATAAAACAATATTTAATGCAAGAGTATTATATTCTTTACATAAATTGGAATCTCAACCCCTTAGAGAGGTGGAAAGAGAGATATTATAATTTATCCTTAGAGACCAAATTAGAATTTCAATAAATTGGAGGGAGAAAAATTGGCTATGCATTGACCCGATGCTCGAGAAGGTAAAATCACCTAATTAAGTTTTGTAGTGGGCTTACTTGCGTCGATTTGAGTGTATATCCAGTTGGAAAAGCACCACTGAGGGTGTGGTGCATGGCAGTAGCGAGTCACTGGAATACCTTAAGGCTCATCATGAAGAAGATCCTTCTATCCACGTGGTCATGTGAAGCTAGGGAAGACATGGTCAACGTCTTTCAGAAGAAGAAAACAAACTGGCTAGGGTTTATGTTTGATAGAACTATGTAGATAGTTTCTTGCAATTCACATGTTGATCGCCCATCTTATTTATTTTCATTAATGCTCTTCTCCTACGGGAGACTCGTTGCAATGTCGAGGTAGAAGTTAGGTTCTTTTAGGTTTCTATGCAACACCGTAGTTTTACCTTTTTGAGTAGTTTTTAAAGTTGAAATTTATGTGGTTATGTTTTCGAACTGAAGGGATATGGGGTGAAATCCTTGTTGATCTAAAAAAATCTCCAACAACACGAGCACTATCAGTCGAAACTACAAGCTGGGCAGAAAACCATGCGACATGTGTGTAACCTCCTCCTGCACGGAAGCATGTCCAGGCTCATATGCAGAACCTTACTTAGATTTTTACATGACCCAACCAAGGTTGCGAACCCCCAATGAATATGGCAACAAGTTTCCAAGAGCTTCTCACCAATGAAGGAATCTTCGAAGGACATGACGTTGACAACACAACGGGGGTGGAGAGGAGGAGGCGCATTCAAGTGCATCCTCGTGGAGTTCCTACTCAGTGCACACCACACGATGCCACCTGCCAGGGCCACGAGCTCGGCAAGATTTTCATCAGAGCAAGTCTAGAAGTTCCCCTATCATCTCTCCTATAGCGTTTTAGGGGAAACTGGAAAAAAGAACCTTCCAGCAGTTTCCCGATCGATTCCCCTATTCTTTCGACTCCCCTATTCTTCTCCCCAACTTCCTTATGTATAGGGGAACTGGAGGGCTCCCCTATCCATCTCCCAGCGCAGGAAAGCTCCTTCTGAAGCACGATAGCCATTCATTTTCAAATGGTAGTTATAGAAAATTCTTAAAATATAGAATAGGGAGATTTTTCAAATGGTAGTTATAGAAAATTCTTAAAATATAGAATAGGGAAGATTTTTAGGGGAAACTGCTGGAGTCGGACAATTTTTAGGGGAGAATGTTTTTAGGGGAGTCAAAGATTTTGAGATACAGGGGAGAAATTTTAAGAGAACTGCTGGACTTGCTCTCAGGCTGGCATACTGGTACTATCATACTACTAGTATCATGCATATGATACTAATATATGATACTATCTCCATAGTGCATGGTATCATATGATAGTATCATACTAGTATTATATTTAATGATTTATAGAATCTCAATACAAATTGTATACAAGATTTATCTGTATAAGGATTGTATAATTTTACGTGTTATGATACGGTATCTATCTATGATACTCTAACCATCTTTTTCTTCATTAATTGTTGTGCCACATCAGATTTGTGCCAGCATAGCATGTATGGTAATAGCTATGATACTCACTAGGACCAGCCTCAAGGACAACAACCTCCGTTCGCCGCGTGTGAGTAGGTGGGTGGGTCTTTGCTACAACCTTGGGCATATTGGCGAAGTCGATAATTAGGCTTGGCCTCGACGCGGAGAGGGTGAGGGGGCTGTTGGAGAACAGCATGTTTTTAGATGAAACTTTTAAGAGGAGTCAAACTTTTGGCTTTCGTTTCTTTGACACTTGAGGACCTTAAACTTTTATGTTGGTTGTGCCGTTATCTTTTAATAGTGGAACCCGACTATTTTCTGGGGTGGTATGAAAAAAAAGTCAAACTGAGCCGCCTTCCCTTACTTCTTAGAATGACTGGGAGCAGCCTTGGGCATATTGGCCAAGTCGACGATTAGGCTTGGCGTCGACGCGGAGAGGGTGAGGAAGCTGTTGGAGAACTGCATGTTTTTAGATGAAATTTCTAAGAGGAGTCAATTTTGGTTTTCTTTTTCTTGGCACTTAAGAACCTCAAAGTTTTATATTGGATGTTTTGTTATGTTCTGATAGTGGAAACTGGTCCTTTTCGAGAACACAGTGTCGCTCTGGTGGCTTGTGATGCGAGTTTACCCAGCCCGTGCTGGTTCAATTCCTAGATTCGGCAGCGTGCTCACGGAGTTTTCTTTTATAATAAAAAAGCCAACTGGGTTGGTCTTACTTCCTCTGTCCTAGAGTATAAGTCATAATCTCATTTTTAGAGTGTCTCGCATGTAAAGCAAATAAGGCATAATTTTATATTAATTGAAGTTAATTAGCACATGCAGCCTGCATCTTTCTCCTCCACATGCATCGGTTTGGCACATCCATCATGCATGCAATAATTATCTTATTTGTTTTATTGGTACTGCAGAATCTGAAGCATTACAGTCTGGCCTAATTAGTCACAATTTCAGCCCTAATCACGTTAAGCCTTGGGCCCAAGATATTAGATGATTGTGACTTACACTCTAGAACGGAGGAAGTACTTTTTTTAAACCGGTCCTTTTCTAGGTAGTATGGAAAAAAAAAGTGAAACTGAGCCGGTCCCCCTGGCTTCACTACTTTTGTTTTTAGAACCACTGGCCCGTCCGTGAAAGGCTGTTGCCTTATCCCCATGGACCTATGGAGCCCACTGAAATCTGCTTGCTCTTAGCGCTGTAGCCCCATTGGAGCGGGCTTGGACATGCGCTCCAGGCCATTAACTCTACTGGGCCTAGCCATGGTATATATCTCCCAGCCTTTACTCAGAAAACAAAATCCATGGCAGCCCCAGCCTAATGCAGATCATATTAATTACCTCAGTCAGCAAGAGAAAAAACCATCGAGATGTACGCTACGATGGCATCGAGTCGAAGAATCGCGTGTACCGGCCGGCGCTCGAATGCGATCCATCGAGATGTACGCCACGAGTACGCAAATGGTACACCGTACACTGCACACAAATAACTGGAGGCTGGAACATGATCTGCTCACAGCCTGTCTGCTCGCTCGTCTGAACCCACTGCGTGCCTTGAGATATATCATATATTAGCACCCTGCACGCCTACTTATTGACCCATCAGCTGCGCAGTACACGCACCATATAGGCAGGTAGCCAGGCACAGTACCTTGTACCATGCCAGTTACCAGTGTACTAGAGCCATGGCTATGTACTAGCATCCTCGGTCTCTCTCGCTTCCTTGCTACTATTAATGGCCAGTACTGTAGTACGTACTCGCTGGATGCATCCCTAGCTAGCTCCCGGCGTGCCCGCGTCCTTGCATCTATCGAGGGCTTGGTGTGCCGATCGAGCATTCATTTTTCAAAGCTCGGTCCGGCGAGCTGAGTCTGAGCCTGAGCCTGAGCTACGCGGAAGGAGCGAGCACATGACTGGCAATATCTATCTAGCTTTATTTAAATCTATACATTAAAGTATGTCTAAATGCATTAGCTTTATTAACCTAAAACATCTTATACGGAGTATTTATAAATGGAGGGATAGCTGTAATCCAGATTGCATGCCCATGACGCATGCACAGCGCACACGCGAAATGAAATGAATCTTGGTTAAATTAAATAAGCCGTGGATGGTCCCATGCAAGCATCCACTGTTTGCACGGGGAGGGAGGGAATTTTCTCGTACTGCTGAAATCTCTTCAGAAGTACGCGTGTCCCCGGAGAAGAACTCCCAAACTGGAGCACTGTTTCTCCTGCGTCTGCCGCGCTACCTACTGCTTGCTTTGCTCGCGTGATCCACGATGAACATTGCCATGATGGAGCGATGAACATTGCCATGACGAGACATGTCAACCCGGCCGCGGCCGTACCTCACGCCTCCACATACTATATTCAAAATGCTAGTACTAATAACTGTAGCACGCGCGCTTGCACGCACGGATGCTACTCCATCTCCCCCGTACAGTACGTACCCTATGTGCGTGCACGTAGGGGGTACGTAGGTCATCAATTTTGCCTTCCGCACACACAAGGGGACGGAGGACGCGTCGACCCTGCTTGGCCCTGCGATATCTACAAATAATTCTACACCTACGGACTGGTTGGCTTACAGAAATGTTAAGGACTAACGTCGCTCAAGTTTGTTGGTGCGGTTTGTTTTTTCACCCTCTATTCCCTCCGTTTTAAAATATATAATATTTTGGGTTTGTAAATAAGATGAGTTTAGACTTTTCTTAGTACGTAGGTTTACTTAATTTTGGGATGAATCTAGGCACTGAAAGAAGTCTAGATTCATTTTCTTTACAAACCTAAAACATCTTATATTTTAAAACGAAGGGAGTACATACGTACGTGTAGCATTGCTCGATATCTACGTACGTACGTACTTCACACGGCCTTGCTAGTGTATTAACTTATTACCACCTGGAAGCACTCGTACCACTACTGTACTACACTCGAAGACGCTAGTATTATACTAAACTTTTGCCGACAAACGCGTCGACCTCGATCGCGGCGCCCGCTTGGATCCATCGATCTCGACCGGCCGCCACGCGCGCTCGCCGCCGGCCGACTCGCCCGCCGGCGCCACAAGTACGTCGCCCGACCCGGAGGATGCATGCCGCGTTGTCGCGCGCGGTGCACAGGCAGAGAAACGCATACGGTACTACGGATGGGCCAATGGCACCTTGGGGAAGGCGACGACGATGGCTGTCCGTGTAGCGGATTGGACGTCGCGTGGGTGCGCGCGCGCCCGTGCGGTCCCGGCTCGCCACGTGCTACTCCTGTCCCATCCGTCTCCTGTGTTCATTCAGAATTTCGCTGCTGCAGTGGAGGAGCTGGTGCGCCCCTCTGTCGGCACGCTCCAATTTTCAGATTCAGAAGAGAGCTAGCACCACTACACCGACGATGGCACTGAGATCGAGCCGGGTTCATTCGCAGCAGCGTACTACAGCAAACCTAGCTGCTACTACGTCGCACGGTAATTCACTGGATCAATCACGGTTATGTACATACCAACCGCTCTTACGTCCCACCGACCGATCCATCCCAGCTCCAATTCCACAAACCTGTGCTAGCTGTTGTGCAATTAACTACTGTCCCTGACAGCGGATCGCAATCGGCAATCCTCCCTAAACCGAGCTTCATTAGCTAGCTAGCTAGTAGCTACCAGGCAGGGAGGCAGGCAGCAGGCTAACCGAACTGCTTCCGCTTGCGAGACAGGCTAGAGCTAGCGCAGATCGGGCTGCTAGCTCGCACGCACGTACGTTTGGTCAAAGATGCTAGTACTACCTCTGCTCCGGTAGGCATGCAGGAGCAAATGTTTAGTCTGATCGATCGATCCTCTATCTAATGCGGTTGGTTCATCATTGGCCGTCTGTTTGCTACGCTATGTTTAGTATGAAACTGCTACGAATTTGTTCCTGTAATTTGTTTTGTATGATGTATGTATGAACGAGTGAAGCAATTTACTCTTCAAGGACGAGCTCCTTTTTTTTCATGTTATCATTTTTTCGAAATGGGGAACCGAGCCCTGATCTATGCATCAATAGATGCACACAGCCATTTTATTGCAAAATTCGAAGGTTTAACTTATTACAATCATGGATCAACAATGGTTGAGACAAGTATCAACCAACAAAAAATAAAAAGCAACAAGTAGCTATCCATTCTGCAGACGGCTAGTGTGTCGCCATCCAGTAGCCTGAAAATAAAAGTCATGAGTGACCGTCAGCAGCTGGCCACATCCAGTATGCATGACCTCCCGCTGATCCGCTGGGAGTAGGTTGGATCAAAGTTGAATCCAATGCGTCGCCAATCGAATAACCTGCAAAAAATTAGTACCGGTTTGCTTGTTAAAAACCAAGTTATTTTTGAACGTCCAAATAGACCAACATAAAGCTCATACTCCAATTCGCATGCGAGCTTTGTTTTTCTTATCAACCCCATTTAGCCAATTTTCAAACATATTGAGAACATTAGAGGGTGGAGATATATTGTATGCAAAGTAAACCATACGCCAAATAATACGAGCAAAAGGACAAGTAATAAATAAATGTTCAATGGATTCCAGTGAATCACAGAAGCAACATTTTTGGCTTCCAAGCCAATTTCGTTTGGCTAGGTTATCCTTTGTTAATAAAACTTTATTTTTAAGGAACCACATGAATTTTTTTATTTTTAGAGGATTTTTTAGTTTCCATAAGTATTTATGCAAAAACCTTGTATGTCCGTTCATTTGATCAAGATACATGGATTTGACTGTGAAAACACGTGTCGAAGTAAGTTTCCAAGTAAATTGATCAGGAGTTTCATTAAGATTTACCATCATTAGTCTCTGATATAAGTGTAACCATTATGTTCACTTGTTGCCAGTCAAAACTCTCCTAAAACCAATGTTTAGAGATGTTTGTTTAAGGACATCCGCCACTAGAACATGATTCCTTTGTACAATATTGTACGGTGTCGGATATTGTTGTGCTAATGATGTGTCACCCAACCACACATCTTCCCAGAAGCGTACATTTACGCCATCTCCAATTTTGAAGAAGCCATTTGTGAAGAACATATCCTTCACATTCATTAGGCCTTTCCAAAAGGGGGAGTCAGTTGGTTTGGCTTCTACTTGAGACAAAGTTTTACGTTTTAGGTATTTATTGTGTATCATTTGTTGCCACATTCCTTCTTCTGTAAGTAGTTTAAAAAGCCATTTGCTGAGTAAACACTTGTTTTTTATCTCAAGGACCTCGATTCCTAACCCTCCTTGATCCTTTGGACGACAAATAATGTTTCACTTTGATAATCTATATTTCTTTTTGACATCATCACTTTGCCAGAAGAACCTAGATCTATAGAAATCCAAACGCTTTCTTACTTCCTTAGGTATTTCTAGGAAAGAAAGCATGAACATTGGTAAGCTAGTCAGAACCGAATTAATTAATACTAACCGATCCCCATAAGAAAGTAGTTTGCCTTGCCAACAACCTAGCTTAGAGACAAAACGACTTTCCACCAGATTCCACTCGGAGTTTCGCAATTTCCTGTAATGAATATGTACACCAAGATACCGCAAAGGGAGGAAACCTATCTCGCAACCAAAAATCTGCTTGTACTCATGTTCCATATCCTTAGCTTTGCCAAAACAAAAAATTTCACTCTTATGAAAATTAATTTTCAATCCCGATAATTGTTCAAAAATGCAAAGTATTAGCTTCATATTAACAGCTTTTTCCATATCATGCTCCATAAATAGTATGGTATCATCTGCATACTGAAGAATGGATACACCTCCCTCAACTAGATGAGGTACAAGACTACCCACTTGCCCATTCGCCTTTGCACGGGCAATAAGAATAGCCAACATATCAGCAATAATATTAAAAAGCATTGGAGACAAAGGATCACCTTGTCTCAATCCTTTTCGTGTCTGGAAATAATGGCCAATATCATCATTTACCCTTATTCCAACACTACCACCTTGCACAAAATGTTTAACCCACTCACACCATTGTGGATGAAAACCCTTCATGCGAAGGACTTGATGCAAGAAAGGCCATTTTACCTTATCATATGCCTTTTCAAAATCAATTTTGAAGAGAACACCATCTAGCTTCTTATGATGAAGTTCATGAATGGTTTCGTGCAAGACAACTACTCCTTCAAGGATATGTCGTCCTGGCATGAAGGCAGTTTGGGTTGGTCTAATCACCTTATGAGCCAAGTTCGTAATGCGATTAGTTGCCACTTTAGTAAAAATCTTGAAGCTAACATTTAGAAGACAAATTGGTCTATATTGCTGAATTTTATCGCATTCTCTTTTTTTGGTAACAGGGTAATCACCCCAAAATTCAACTTGAACAAGGGTAATTCTCCCGTATGCAATTGCCCAAAAAGTGCCATGAGATCGTTTTTAATGACATCCCAAAATGTTTGATAGAACTCAGCAGGAAACCCATCTGGTTCTGGATCTTTATTATGTTTCATTTGAGAAATAGCATCCAAAACTTCTTTCTCAGTGAAAACCGATGTAAGGATATCATTCTCTTCAGCTGATATCTGTGGAATATCCTCATTCTGTTCTTCCATTAAAGAAAAACCATTATAAGTTGGCTCTCCAAAAAGCCTTTTATAGTACTCTGTGATATACATTTTTAAATTATCTTCCCCAACAATGGTTCCTTCATCTTGTTCAAGTTGAAAAATCTTTTTCTTTCTATGCTTGACATTTGCAATTAGGTGAAAATATTTTGTATTATTTCTCCCTTCTTGAACATGTTTTACTTTAGCACGCTGAGCCCATTTAGTCTCTTCATCGCGCCTGAGTTTGTTCACACATTCATTCGCATTTTTTAACCTCTCTTTTTCAAGTCCATTCAATGGACTAGTTTCAGCTTTTATATCCAGTTCATCAATGATGGATAATAGTCTTTCTTTCTCTTTTTTGTATTGACCACTTATATTTTTTTCCCATCTTTTCAAGAATCGACGCAAATGTCTAATTTTATTTTTCCACTTCTGAATTGGAGTATCCCCACTAGATACGGATTCCCATTCAGTTTTTATCATCTCATCAAAACCATCTTGCCGCAACCAGGATAGCTCAAAAGAGAAACGGGCTTTATTACCAATATGTGCGTGGTGCCCACAATCAATAAGTAATGGTGTATGGTCAGATCCTGAACGCGTTAACGCTCTTACCGATACTAATGGAAATTTTTGCTCCCACTCCACGCTTGCAAGGATACGATCCAACTTTTCATAAGTCGGGTTATCCCTACGATTAGCCCATGTAAATTTCCGACCGGAGAGCGCAATCTCTCTAAGGTCAAGACTCTCGATGATAGCATTAAACATAAAAGGCCACCAAGGATTAAAATTATCAGTACTTTTTTCTTCTTGTTTACGTAAGATATTGAAATCACCCCCTAGCAGTATATGAAGTGACTCCGTCTCACACAAACGCACTAATTCGGACAAGAAATATGGTTTATGTGAATCTTGCGCACCTCCATACACCGGCAAAAAAACCCACTCAAAACCATCATATTTAGACCTCATGTGTAACTTAACACAAAAATCTCCTGTCTCGACATTCATGACTTGAAGTGTTTCCGTGTTAATACCTAGCAGGATTCCGCCTGATCGTCCATGTGGCGGTAGACAAAACCAACTGAAGTCTCTTCCTGCGGCTAGGTGTTTTAAGAAAGGTACCGTAAAATTAGACCTACCCGCTTCCAACAACGCAATGAAGTCTAAATGATAGTCTCTTATAGACTCATGAACAAACAGGTGTTTCCCGGGGTCCCTAAAACCCTCAATATTCCAAGTCATTCCTTTCAAACCTGACATTATGATCTATTGGGCTTAATTTTAATCCGCGTGCTTCTGCGCAAATTTGTCCTGTCATAAGACCGTCGTCTGCGAGTACGGGTAACCTTATTTTCATATTGAGCAACATACTCATGAAGGTCATCATAACTCGTGTTGTTGTCATCGATCAGGTCTTCACAAAGATCAGATACGTGTGATACAACCAAGTTACTTCTAAAACCCGTTCCATCCTCCATATTTGTCTCTTTTTTCTTTAAAATAACTAGTGAGCGTTCAACCTTATTTTCAATTATTGTTTTTGCTGCCGCATACTGCATGTTTTCATTAGTGCCCATAGACACCCCAATTCTATTAGCCCTCTCCACTATCTCCACTCTTGAAAACGATAAAACGGAAAATTTATTATTTAAATTCTTACCTCTGTTGAGAAGATCATCACGGCGCTGGCTCTCTCCAACTGGGTAGCATTCGTGAGGGGTTGTGTCTGGATCCTCCCGCTTGAGCGCAGACCTATCGGTGGTGGCACTCCTCCGAAAGCAATGATCCGTGCCTTAGTTGGCTGCGGCACCGTGCAGCTCGTAGCTGAGAGAATATCCTGGCCTTGCATCATTGTCTCCGCCTTGGTGAGTCCAGATGCCGTCGGTCCACACTTCACTTCATTTCACTTCATTGATCGATGATTTTGTATTAGTGATTAAAACACGAAGGCACATGCACACATACTAAATCAATGAAGTGAAGTCTGAGGCAGTTAAAGCCTACATTTCAGTAAGACGTGATGGAACTCTATTTAATTTTATCATGTTCTTTTAAGTTGGAGTACTAAATATGCAAGTTTTCTAGATGGAAATGAAATTACTGCATCGGTATGCTTGTCATTTGCTAAATAATTAGTTTGCACTAACCTGAATATTCAGCCTGTCATTTACTAGATTGATGAAGAGATTTTTAGCCAACTTATTTCACTACTCTATGTATTTAGCTAGGCTGTATTATTCTCATTTGGTATATCTATATTTAGGTATATTGTGCAATACAAGTAAGATCCCAAGAGGAACACTCTCCCTCCCCCTCTCCCCTATCTCCTATAGCCATAGGCGGATCCACCATCCCTATAGTCCGGGCGGCCGCCCAGGCTTGCCGATAGCGTGACGTCTTGTATCCAATGTATTTTGCGTAATTTTGTTGAGAATATTAGGATTATATACACGTCTGCCCAGGCTTCTAAAAATTTCTGGGTTCGCCATTGCCTATAGCTGAGCACTTTCCTTCCCGTTTCTGGCCGAGCCAAAGCCCTCTCTTGTGGCACTGCCACTAGGGAGCGGCGGAGGTGAGCCCCCCTCGTAGTCTAGGGTTTTGGCTTCTCACCGTAGGTCTAGGGTTAGGTCTGTGTGTGTCTGCCCCTGTGGCGATTGACGAGATGCCCCCACCGGCGTTCCTGCACGACGCCGGCCGGCCGTCCCCGCAGTGGTTCAGCGAACTCCATTGGTTGGAGCAAGCTGCTGCTTCTGTCGTGGGCAGAGGCCATCCTAATAAGTGTTGCTGCCTCTGGATCTGGCAGCCTCGGGCCGTTCTTCTCTCCCTGGCTGGCCTTGGTGGAGAGGGGTGGGAGAAGGTCGTGCCGGTGGCCACTGCGTTCGTGAGGCGGACTGGGTGCTCGACGTGCGGATGTTCTGGCCATAGCTGCCATCATCTAGTGTGGATATTCTCCGCCGCCGTGCTCCCTTGGTCAGAGCCAGTCGCTGTGGAGGTGCTCGACTCTGGAGGCCCCCCTCATAAGGTTAGTGGGCTTGCTCTGCGAAGGTCTGCTCTGGGCTCTTGTTGTTCTTATCCGGCCGGCCGTGGTGGCGAGGAGAGATGGGATGGCGTGCCCTGGAGTCGACATGCTGCATCGGCAGCACCGCCAAGTCTGTAGCACCCGGATGTTGCGATTCATGAAGTTGCGTCCCCAGATCTTCCTCAACGTCGGCGAGGTTGCGCCGCCGTTATCTGTGGCCACGAGGGCCACACTTCCGCTCGGATGAAGCCGAGCATGATCTTCCACGAGTGGCGGAAGCTTTTCGTCGCCCTGCGCGAGAGTTCCAAAGTCTGCATCGCCCCAAGTGGCAAGTTCCCCGGCGAAGATGTGGGCTCCAGGGCGTCGACGACGACCGGATGCCGTGGAGAAGGGCGAGGACCTGATCACGTTTTCTTCCTTCTTTTTAGGGTCCTTTCTGCAAGTGTGTCGTCCTTATCCTTTAAACACCCTTTGGTTTGGGGTGTCTTTATAATTGTACCCGTCACTTTTTTTAATTAAGCAGCTTCTGGGGCCTTTTGGCCCTTTCCCGTTAAAAAAAGGTATGTTGTGCAACCTTACAACTATATTTCTACTTATTTAGTTGACCACGACTGTTATATTTAGCTAAGTACCTTTGCAATGATCATTTTATCTGTAGCTAGTTAGGGAGATCATATGTCTGCTTATTCAAAATTGTTGCAGGAGTACTAGTTTATCCACATGCCCTAACAGCTCAATTCAACGGTTATGATTTTAGAACGTTAATGGATTTTTGAGAACATGATTTGGTTCAAATTGGAACACTGCAATTTAACTAAACGTGATTACTTATCAAATTGGACTGTTCGAATGACCTGTTTCTCCTTTACTACCAGAGAGAGAGAGAGTAGAAGCTCCCCCTGGCTTCAGTACTCTCTTTTTAGAATCACTGGCCGTCTTTGAAAGGCTGTTGCTTATCCTTCGTGGACCTAAGAGCCCACTGAAATCTGCTTGCTCTTTAGCCCCATTGGAGCGGGCTAGGACATACGCTCCAGGCCTCTGACTCTACTGGGCCTAGCGATGGTATATCTCCCAGCCTTTAGTCGGAAAATAAAATCCATGGCAGCCCAGCCTAATGCAGATCATATTAATTTAGCTCACCAACAGAAAAATTCATCGTGATGTACGCTACGAGTACGCAAATGGTGCACTGCAGCTGGAACATGATCTGCTCATCTGGAAAATGACTGCGTGCGTTGAGATACTAGCACCATGCACGCCTACTTATTGACCCATCAGCCGAGCAGTACACGCACCATATAGGCAGGCAGCCAGGCACAGTACCTTGTACCATGCCAGTTGCCAGTGTACTGTACTAGAGCCATACACAGGCATACCTCTCTCTCTCTCTCTCTCTCTCTCTCTCTCTCTCTCTCTCTCTCTCTTGCTATTAATGGCCAGTAGTAGTACGTAGTCCATGGATGGATGATCCCTCCCTAGCCGCTCGCGTCCATGCATCGGTCGCAGTCGTCGTATAAGGAGCATCTACTATCAAGGGCGCATTGTGTGCCGATCGAGCATTCATTTTTCAAGAAGCTCGATTGGTCCGGCGATCGAGCTGAGCCGCCACGGAGCGAGCACGGCATGACTGGCATATATACAGCCGGCTCTGAATCGCGTGTCGCGTGCGTACGTAGGTGCCATAATATTGCGCCAGAAGAATTAAAACGGTTTTATTATTATGCATATGTGTGTACCTGGCTGAGGCATGCATCTTGCGACGATATCAATCCTACGGTATACTGTAATCCTGTACGCGTCCGTGTCCGTACTGGTGCAAGCGCATGACGCACGCACAAGCGGAATGAAATGAATCTAGCTTGTTTAAATAAATTATTAGGGTAGCCGTGGACGGTCCAATGCAAGCATCCACTGTTTGCACGGAGAGGGACGGAACTTCCTCGTTTCTGGAGCGTCTGCCGCGCTACCTACTGCTTGCTGCTTGCTCGCGTGATCCACGATGAACATGCCATGATGGAGTCGATGACTGATGGGACGAGACATGTCAACCCGCGGCAGTACCTAGCCACCCCATATTCAAAATTCCTAACTGTAGCGCGGATGCTAATACTATATTCCATCCGATCCATCTCCTCCGTACAGTACGTACGTGCCCTATGTGCGTGCACGTAGTAGTAGGTCATCAATGTGGCCAGCCGCACCCACAAGGGGACGGACAACGGAGGATGATGCGTCGACCCTTGGCCCTGCGTATCTACGTACGTAGTACTACCTCCATCCCAAGGCTTAAGGCCTATATTTTTTTTGAAAAGTCAAACTATGTCAAGTTTGACCAAGTTTTTATCAAAAAATATTAATATGAAAATTACATAATCAATATCATTAGATAGATAATGAAATATATTTTCATATGATATCTACAAAATATCATGTTTATCGATAGTTTTTTCTAAAAGTTTGGTCAAAGTTCAGTTGATTTGACTTTTCAAAAAAAATATAGGCCTTAAGCCTTGAAATGGAGGGAGTACTAGGTACGTACTTCACACGGCCTTGCTGGTTGCTAGTAGTAACTTATTACCACCACCTGGAAGCACGTACCACTACTGTACAGTGTACACTCGAGGACGCTAGCTCTTAATTAACTCTTGGCGACAAATGCGTCGACCTCGATCGCGGCGCGCGCGCTGCTCGCCGCCGGCCGACTCGCCCGCCGGCGCCACGTACGTCGCCCGGCCCGGAGGAGCCGGCAGCGCGATGCATGCTGCGTGCAAGGCAGAGGAGCGGGCACGGTACGGATGGGCAAATGGCAACTTGAGGAAGGCGACGACGACGGCTCTCCGTGTAGCGGATTGGACGTCGCGTGGTTGCGCGCGTGCCCGTGCGGTCCCGGCTCGCCACGTACGTACTGGCACCGGAGTACTACATACTCCTGTCCCATCCGTCTCCTGTATTCATTCAGAATTTCGCTGCTGCGCACCTCTGTCGGCACGCTCCAATTTTCAGATTCAGAAGAGGGCTACACCGACGATGGCAGTATGGCGCTGAGATCGAGCCGGTTTCCTTCGCAGCAGCAGCAGCTGCATCCTGCAGCAGCGTACTACGTACGTCGCACGGTAATTCACCGGATCAATCACGGTTTATGTACAGTACATACGAATCGCTCTTACTCTTGCCACCACGGGTTTCCCATCGACCGATCCATCCCAGATTCAATTCCACGAACTCGTACTACTACGTACGCAGTGTTCATTCCAATACTGTGCTAGCTGTTGTGCAATCAACTACTGTCCCGACAGCGGATCGCAATCCTCTCCTAGTTTCCCGAAAGATAAATGGCATGGGTAAACTTCTCTTAATAATATTCGACTTTATATTCGATCGTTGGGCACAAAGAGAATATACTTTCTATGGTAAGGAAACTAATTGAATGTGTCCTTCGAAAGAAGTCTCATAGTCGTTAGACTTGTGTCTCGAAACAACATTTTATTATGGTTATCCAGGATACAACTGTCAAAGGGTGTGGACGAATTCAAATGAAAATTACTACAGATTGGCAAGTTTTTGTTGATTCGATGTATAGATGTTAGAAATAATGGGCAAATCCATTAAGGTCATGTGTATTTCAGATTTTTCCTAAATCTTAAAGCCTAAATTTGTGGCAGAGCATATGTGTTTGGTCCCATATTTGTGGCAACTCACATATGAGTGGAGTGAAAGCTCAAGTTTAGTCCACGTAGGAAGTTGAAGGAGAGTTGCACCACCTTATAAGGTGGAATGTTGCACCACTTTATAATTGAGTGGCAGTAAAAAAGATATATGCGCGCGCTCCTCCTCCGACGACGCCGCTCTCGCACACACGCACGTCGCGTCGCGGGAATCTCGCCGAGCCGAGCTTTTTTTCCTGCTCATATCGTGGGCTACTTTAACCGACACGAACATGCGCAACGTGGACTCACGTTCGCCTCCGTTAGGGTTTCCTGAGCTACTCTATATAAAGTCTAGCGCGACTACCGCCGCAACACCATCGAAAACCAATCTAGGGTTTGCCATCTTCTCTACTTGCGTCGTCACCGTAGTCTACTCCATCCCGCTTGCCGGCGTGCACCGGCAAATGGGAGAGCATGTCTCCGGAACCAATCCTATACGAGAGAGGGCGAATAAAGTTTTTGGGAAGCGCTTCACGCGACTACTCGAGTTCTCCATCACGGGTCATCTTCCATCCAAGTCAGGCAGTGCTGCCTACCGCCGTGTTCGTCGCCATCTGCTTCGATCAGTCTTCCTTAAAGTTTCTACTACGACAACCGAACAGTACGTGCTACGTTCTCCTGTTTGGTTATCCATCATGTTCTGTGAGTACGTGTTAAGCTGTTGTTTGTTTCCGTTCATCCTGTTGTTTAGTACATCTAATATGTTCGAGTTACATGAGCTAGTAGTTGGTTTTGTCATGCTTAATATTCTAGAATTAATCATGAAAATTATGCCTAATATTCGAACAATAGAGCTTTGATCCAAATGATATTCCAGTCAATGACAATAGTAAAATTTAGAAAATGAAAATACCCCTTAAAACGAAGATCTTCACTTGGTATCTCCATAAAGGGGTTATTCTCACAAAAGATAATCTTATTAAAAAAAATTGGCATGGAAGTACACAATGCGTTTTTTCTTATCATAATGAGACAATATGTCACTTATTCTTTCAAATTAAATTTATTCGTACTATATGGTCAATCGTCCGACTACCTCTGGTTTGTTCCCTCCACGTTTGGTAGTCAATGTTGGCAACTCGATGAATGGGATTATAGATAAATATAGGACTTTATTTAGGGTGGAAGCGCTTGACATTATTTGATCGTTTTGCCTATATAGAAATGACAAGATTTTTAGTAACATTGTGTCTTTTCCTCTACATGTTATTTATCAAACAATGGCGACCTCTAATTTTAGACTACTCTCTAACGTATGGAGTTTTATGACTTGTTTTCGGAAGTCTGTACGCGATTAAAGGACACGGCGAGAGATGTCTTCTTCCGATATGGATGACAGCGTAATCTATGGATAGACCTTCCATAGCTTGTCTTGAGAACTATATTTTGTTTACCTTTATTTGTAACTTTCATACGTTTTCTTTCGTTGAGTTGTGTGGTTGTTTGCCTATGTGCATTTTAATTATATAGAGACTAGGTGTAAACTTACTTCAATAATAAAATGTTCATTTTCAAAAAAAAAACTAGCTAGCTACCCAGGCAGGCAGCAGTCTAACCAAATTGCTTTCGCTTGCGAGACAGGCTACCTCACACGGAGGTAGCGCAGATCGGGCTGCTAGCTACACTACGAACTACGAAACTGTTACGGAATTGTCAGAAACCGCCTGAATTTACGGAGGCGATCGATTGACCAGAAATGTTTAGGCACATGCTCAATTAATCAGCTCGTCGAGGAGACATATATAAGAAACCAAACGTGTCTCCTACGTGTGTTCTTAGCTCCGAGGATTGTTTAACCATATCTGCTACCCTGCCGCACTGAGTTGTGTGTTAGACCATCTCCACTCGTTGAGTGAACCCTCAACCCAGGCCGAAAATCGGATTTTTTTCCGGACAGACGGAACTAGTTTTCGGTCCGGTTACGCCTCGTTTCTCACTCGCGTAGCCAGCCCGAGTTCCTAAGTTTGGCTAAAATTCACTAAAGATGGACGAATTTCATTAAGTTGGGCGAAAATAGGCGGATTACATCAAATTTAAACTAAACTACTACATAATAAACTTAAAAAGAGGTCACCGCTGTGGCCTCCGCTGGTGCCTTCGCCGTTCTACATGCCGAAGTTGCTATAGAACACCGTGTAGCCGGGGTTGGCGCGGCCGTCATCCTCACCGCCGTCGTCGTCGTCGCTCGGCGGCTGGTTCTAGCAGGAGCTCCCCTGGCCTGGGTCGCCGAACCTCCACGGCTGGTAGGATGGGCCTTCATCCTCGTCGTCGTCGAGGACGTAGAGCGGGGCGCCCTGGTAGGCGAGCTCGCGCGTGGACAACGCCCGTCGCCGGGCCGCCTGCTCCTCGGCCTGCTGCTGCAGGCCGAGGATGCGCTGCCGCTCCGCCTTCTCCCAGTCCTTCCTGGACCATTCCAGGATGTCCGGCGAGGAGGGATCCACCGGCGGCGGCAGCAGCGCCATATCGCAGGCGGCGCTCGGCGCCATTCTTAAGCGCCGTCTTGAGCGGCCGAGTCTTTAGTCTTAGGCGGCGAAGGCTCGGTGGCGGTTGGCGGCGCCGTCACCATGGCTCGCGATAGCGATTCCGCGTGGCGTGTCCGCGGCGGCGGCGCCGGCGAAGCCCGCCTCGAGCTTATTGTCAGCCCGAAAGTCTTCCGGCGTCTTGCCAGCGGTGAAGCCGGAGAGTGGATGCCTGCGGCGAAGGACGAGCTCATGCGAGCCATCCTCCTCGGCATCGATTCGAAGAAGCGCCGGCTCGACTGTCGCCGGCGTCGGCGTCTGTAATCCGAGCAGCGTGTTCCCGATTGATGTGCTCCATCACCGCTGCGGCGTCCGGCTGGCGCGCTCCTGTACCGGCGCCGGCCGAGTTGTTGCGCTTGGCGGAGACTTCGTTCGACAGCCCTCGTGGCGGGCGACTCTGTCATGGCGGTCGCGAAGCACTCGATGCGAGAGGTTGTCGGCGCTCTCAGCGTCGGAGGGGTCGTCCATGGCGCCGATGTACTCTTGGATATCGTACGACAGCTCTTCCGGCATCGGCGTCGGCAGGATAGGGATGCCGCGTTTAGCTTCCACCCTGGATGCATCCACGTGTCCGGCGGCGCCATATAGCCGGCGTCATAGAGCAGGCGCGTCTCCCAAGCACGGAGGTGCGTCGAAGCCTTTCACATTGCGCCGTGTTGTACCGCTAAGCCATGGTGGGAAGAAGGCGTGAGCGAGGTTCGCCGGAGTTCGGGCTGGTGGGCTAGGGGAGCTGTGAGAGAGTGTAAAGATATCCGGCGAGGGGTATGGATTATAAAGGTCGATGTGGTCGGCGAGGGCATGATGGGTGTAGCGGCGAGGGCGGGAAAAGGGGAAACGGCGGGAAGTTATTGCACGCCGATCCGTTGCGGGAGCCGAGGCGACGACGATGGCGCTGACATGGTTATACCCTACGGGTACACGACCTTAGCATACCTGGTCCAGCCCAAAGAAGGCCCACGATAAATATATGCCGGCCCATGAAGACTTTCGGGTGGGCAGGGCCCACGACGCCTTCGGATCCTTGGAGAGCAAGACTAGAGTAGATAGAAAATTCAAAGGGTCAAAACCTAAAACCTGTAACCGACTCGATCTATGCCTGGGACCTGCCTGCCTCTATATAAAGGCCAGGAGGGCACGACGAGGAGGCTCTCTCACAATCTTCCGCATTCACATCTCCACGCCAGATTGCATCTGCGCACCCCTGTAACCTTCGGTTCCACCATAATCAAAGCATACAAGCAGGAGTAGGGTTTTCCCTCCGGGGGCCTGAACCTGGGTAAACCTCGTGTCCCCGTGTTGCTTGTTTGCTAACCGTTCCGCCATCTCCAACATCCCCATCTTCTCCAAAACCCAAGTCCATAACAATGGGCATTGACGAGATTAAACCTCGTCAATTGGCACCATCTGTGGGAATTGGGGGCGCTGATTGTGCGATCGTGACGGTCCCAACCAAAGCGATCTACAATTTCGCGGCGACAGAGAGTCATCTCCTCTTTGGCGCCTTCGACTTCACCGCCCACTCGTAGGCCATCCTAAAGGACTTCTAGCCCGTTGGCGACGGACTCGAGATCCTGTTTGGGAGCTTCTGCTTCCAGGTGGGGCAGAGTCACTGCCATCGATCAGACCTGCTTCGTGGGCTCCACACCCCGTGCTATGCACATCACCATTGACAGATGAGTCCTATGACAGCAGCAACTGCAACTCATATCTGTGCGATCCACCATCAGATGAAGGGACCTACGGTTCCGGGTCCGAAAGCTGCGGCAGCAGCGATCCGATCTACAAGCGCTACCAGTGCGCCGCGGTCATCCAGAGTGACGCGGATCAAGAGCACAACCCACCACCCAATCCTCAGGGTAGAAACGGTGGAAACAGAAGAAGCCAGTCCCCCCACCCAACGGGGACAACAATAATCGGGTCATCCACCTCAGCGAGGAGGGATGGGCCCAAGCTGCGTCGTAGCGAGCAACAAGATCTGCCGGCAGATGCCTCACGGGACCTCGATGGTATACCACATGCTCCTCGAGAGCACAAGAAGCAATTGAGGATGCAAGAAGTGCTCGACAAGCGCGCAAGCAACCGAGTCGATTACTGCGGCAAGCTGCGCTCTCCGCCATGGGCATCGGCTCCAGCTCGCAAGGAAACCATGGCAACAAGCACCATTCTCGCACAAAGAACATGGATCACAAAGCACGACGCGAGGTGACTAGAGCCCTCAACTCGTCCTTCATGGAGATGGATGCCGACGGCAACGTCATCCCGAAGACGCCGCAAGCTGCGATCATGGCAGCCACCGCGTACCTTGCGTCCCATCCACCTCCGGAGGGGGACCCAAAGAGGGCCATGCACAAGTTCGCACTCACCGGACTCGGACTCGTTGGAGCCGCGCTCCACGGAGAAGCTGCTACGGAGCCAAAGAAGAAGGCTGCGGTCAGGTTCAACCTCAGCCCCACACCCTCATATGAGGACGAAGAGCACGACCTTCCTCGAAGGCATAAGAGCTCACTCCGTCGCAGCCACGACTACGACGCTCGAAACGAGCTAACACAGCGCAAGATCGACAAACCACGCGCCAAGCGCGTATGCTCATCTGAATCCGAAGAGGACGACGATGAAGGAGAACTCTGCGGAGCCCGATGCTTCAGCAGATCCGTCCGGCGGACGCGGATGCCACGAAACTTCAAGCTTCCTTCGGACACTCTGAAGTTCGACGGTACACAGGACCCAAAGGCATGGCTCAGCGACCACCTGTCGTCCGTCAAACTACACGGCGGGAACAAGGAAACCGCCAAGCAATGCCTTCATTGCGGTACGGGCGCAGCCGGATCGCTCAGCCTATCCTTGGGATCCATCCGTGGGAGGAGCATCTGATTTAGTCCAAAACTTCAAGGGCACCAGCAAGAGGCCTGCCTTGATCGAGGAGCTGCGGGCCTGCACCCAACGAACGGGCGAATCCATTCGCTCATACCTACTGTGTTGGTCCAACACCAAGAAATCCGCGGCGCACATCTCTAAGGAGAGAGCTATAAACGCCTTCAGGGACGGCGTCAAATGCCCGGACTTCAAGGAAGAGCACGGGCGCGTCAAGCCCAAGACACTCGACCACCTCATGGACATCGCCAACAGGTGGGCTAACGGTGAGGATTCCATCCACCGAGCGCACTCGGAGGAAGAAGACGACTACGGCTGGCGACTTGAGCGCCGTAGCAAGAGAATATCGCGCGTCTATGATGATCGTGATGGACCCGACATGGTCGCGGCTGGCTACGCCGATCGCCGCAGCGATGGCAACCGCAGCAACGGCGGATACCGCGGAAGCAACTTCCGTGACGGAGGACGCCCAACACAGTCATGTCAGCACCGCGGTCGCGATGACGAACTCTCAGCATACGAAAAACTGTCGGGTCCATGCACCATCCACTTCTACATCGATAAGCAGGATGGCAACAAGAAGGCAAGCCACATGCTCAAGGACTGCCGCGAGTTCCAGAAACTCAGCGAAAGCATGGCTCAGATGAGGCAGCAAGCCCCAAACCCTAGATTCGGGGACGCACCCGCACCAGGCGAGATCGCGCATGGAGCTCCTCCACCGCCACCTGCAGGAGGCCCGAACCACCCAATCGCACCCGCACAGAATAACGGTAGGCACGGGTATCCCCCGCCGAAAGGAGCACTGACGATCCAAAAAGGGTGCCCAACGAATAGGGTGCAGAAGAAAATCACCTGTCAGATCAACCTGGTTGTGACCGCTCCACCCGCCATCCCTGAGTACCTTAGTGGATCGGAGTCCTGCATCACGTTTAGCCGTTCGGATCACCCTTGCCAGGTCCCTCGCCCAGGACATGCTGCCCTGGTGCTGGAGGCGCAGATCGGAGGGTTCGAGATGAGCCGCGTCTTCATGGACGGTGGCAGCGGCATCAACCTGATGTTCGCCAGCACCCTAGCAGAAATGCGGATCCCGCTATGCAGCCTGTAATAGTCAGACATAACGTTCCATGGCATCGTCCCAGGAAAAGGAATATTCCCCCTGGGAAAGATATGGCTCAATGTCATCTTCGGCAAGCCGGATAACATTCGATGCGAGCGACTCGAGTTCGAAGTGGTGGACTGGCCATCACAATACCACGCCATCCTCGGGCGTGTAGCATTTGCAAGGTTCCATGCAGTACTGCACTATGCGTACCTGCTACTCAAGATGCCAGGACCCAAGGGCGTCATCACGGTCCAAGGGAGCTTCACCCGATCGGACCACTGCGATAGGGACTTCAACAGAATCTCCCAGTCATTCGACATGCAATAGGATCTCGTAAGGCTCCGCGAGGTGACGGACAACGGGGCACTCCCAATCGCACGCCAGAACGCACCAGTTATGTCCTTCGACTCCACCGTCAACACAAAGAAGGTGTAGGTCCACCCGACGGATGCCTCCAAGACGGAGCTGATCGCCAACGATCTCAGCTCCGCATAGGAAAGCACACTCGTTGAATTCCTCTGTGAGCGCTGGGAAATCTTCTCCTGGTGTCCTGCGGACATTCCAGGAGTTCTCAGGGAATTCCCGAAGCACGCACTCAACATCTTTCCAGACGCCAAGCCCGTCAAGCAGTCCATCCGACGACTGTCCAAACCATGGGCCGAAGCAATCGGAGTCGAAGTAAACAGACTACTCGACGCAAAATTCATTAGGGAGATCAAGGAGAGCGAGTGGATTGCCAACACCGTAATGGTCCCCAAAAAGGACACGGACATCCTGCGGATGTGCGTGGACTTCACATCGCTGAACAAGCACTGCCCGAAGGATCATTTCCCTCTCCCTCGGATCGACCAGATCATTGATTCGACGGAAGGATGCGAGAAGCTCTCCTTCCTCGACGCCTACTCAGGCTATAACCAGATTCGACTGAAGGTCGAAGATCAGGAAAAAACGGCGTTCATCACGCCGTTCGGAGTGTTCTGCTACAACACAATGCCCTTCGGGCTAAAGAAAGCAGGCGCCACGTACCAACGGTGCATGCAGGCATGCCTGAAGGACCAGATCGATCGCAATATCCAAGTCTATGTCGATGACATAGTCATCAAAACCAGGGAGGCGAGAACGCTCATCGACGATCTCCGCGAGACGTTCGATAATCTCGACCGCTACAGGATCAAGCTTAACCCTGAAAAGTGCGCCTTTGGCGTCCCATCTGTCCAGCTGTTTGGTTACTTCATCTCCCGGCGAGGGATCGAGGCGAACCCGAAGAAAATCTGGGCCATAATGGCCATGGAGAAGCCGAAGAACCTCAAGGGTGTCCAGCAGCTTGCGTGATTTAATCGCATTGAGCGGGTTCATCACCGCATGGGCGAAAGCCCTGCCATTCTATCGCACGCAAGGCGCAAATTGAGTGGACGCCGAGGCGGATGATGCATTCAAGATCTAAAGGATGCCCTCTACCGCCTGCCTTGGTTACGCCAAAGGAGCGCGAGCCTCTACTACTGTACATAGCAGCTACACACCAGGTGGTGAGCACCGTACTGGTGGTCGAGCGACTCGAAGAAGGCAAGACCCACGGGGTCCAACGCCCAATCTACTACCTCAGCGAGGTATTGACGCCGACAAAGCAGAGGTACCCTCACTACCAGAAACTCGCCTACGGCATGTTCATGACGGCTCGACGGCTGAGCCACTACTTCCAGGAGCACCAGGTGATGGTCGTCAACGCGACACCATTAAACAGCATCCTGAACAACCCGGAGGCCACAGGACGCGTGGCCCTATGGGCATTGAGCTGTCACCTCTAGACATCGTCTACGAGAAGCGACTCACGATCAAATCTCAGGTCCTCCTAGACTTCCTCGTGCACTGGATGGAGCTGCAGCTGCCAGACACGCCGGACATGACACAGTCATGGACGATGTACTTCGACGGCTCCAAACGCGAGGCTGGAGCAGGAGCCGGGGTCATACTGACCTTCCCGCAGGGCGACAAGATGAAGTACGTCCTTCGGATGAAATTTCGAGCTTCCAACAACGAGGCCGAATACGAAGCCCTCATCCACGACATGAGGATGGCAGAGATCTGTGGCGCAATGCGCCTGGTCATCTACGGAGACTCGAACCTCGTCTTCCAGCAGACGATGAACGAGTGTGACGCACACGCCGAAAACATGATCGCGTACCGCGCACTCTACAACTCACTCGAGGGAGAACTCGACGACTGCGAGCTTGAAATGTCGGGAGAGAAAGCAACGAGGAGGCCGACAGACTTGCCAACATCGACTCCACCTGCGCACGAGTACCACCAGGTGTGTTCCTCGAACAGATCTGCGTGCCATCCATCAAGCGGAAATTCCCAAAGGGATCACCCGAAGAGGCAGAGCACTCGGGGGCTGCGCTACTCGAAGGGCAGGAAGGACCCGAAAAGCTCAACACAGAGGTCGCAGTGGTAAACCTAATGCGGGTCATGGCAGTCGAAGAAACTTGGACACGGCCATACCTCAGGTATCTTATAGACGGGGAACTACCTCATAGCCCGACAGATGCCCGACGCATATCTCGCCGCTCCAAGGCCTTTACAATCATCAATGGCGAGCTGTACAAGCGCACCATTTCGGGTGTACTCCAAAGGTGCGTACCCATCGGTGACGGCAAAACCATACTCCAAGACATCCACGAGGGCATCTACAGCCATCATGCGGGCAGTCGCGCCCTTGTCGCCAAAGCTCTACGAGCCGGATTCTACTGGCCAACGGCCATGAACGACGCCAAGGACATCGTCTGAAGATGCAACGGGTGTCAAAGGTTCGCTGATAAACCGCACGCACCCGGATTAGAGCTCAGGCCCATACCTTTGGCCTGGCCCTTCGCTCAATGGGGCCTTGACATGATCGGCAAACTGCCAAAGTCCTCAAAGGGAGGTCACGTTTACCTCCTGGTCGCAGTCGACAAATTGACTAAGTGGATCGAGGCCATGCCTGTCACTAACCAAACGGGCAAAACTGCCGTCAAGTTCTTTGAATCCATTATCTACAGGTTTGGCGTGCCGCACAACATCACCACCGACAATGGATCGAACTTCATCTCCAAAGAATTCCAGGACTTCTGCGAAGACCTCGGAATCAACATCACATACGCCTCCATGGCGCACCCGCAAACAAACGGGTAGGTCGAGAAGGCAAACGGCCTCGTCGATGCTGGCATCAAGAAGCGCTTAATGAGCCCACTCGAGCGACTTGCAGGCGCCTGGACACAAGAGGTACCTTCGGTCCCGTGGATCCTGCGCACAACGCCAAACAGCTTAACCGGCTACACGCCTTTCTTCATGGTGTACGGAGCCGAAGCCGTGCTGCCAGCAGAGGTACGCCACAAGGCCCCACGGGTCATCGCTTACATCGAAGTCGAATCGATGGCCGCACTCGAAGACGCCGTCAACACACTCGACGAGGCGCGTGACATAGCAACAGCTCGATCAACGGTGTACCAACAGAATCTCCACAACTACCACAGCCGACGGCTACGCCCAAGGTCCTTCGTCGAAGGAGACCTAGTCTTACGACTCAAGCAAGAGCGAGCGAAAAAATTCGAGTCACCATGGGAAGGACCCTACATTATCACTGAAGTCATCCCAGGTGGCGCCTATCGCCTCAAGCACGTGGAGTCTGGAGTCGCATACTCTAACCCATGGAACATCGCGCAGCTGTGACGCTTATACCCCTAGCTACCCCCCTCTTTTACTTTCAATAAGGCTATTCAGCCAAGGCTACTCAGCCAAACTATGTACATATTCCTTATGATATGAGTAAAGCTAAGTGTCTCGCCCCAAACTTTTTCGTTTAACATCTGCATTTTACTCCATATTACAAACACACTCGGGGGCTCCCCGTACCTCACGACTTCGTCGACTGAGAATCACACGTGCATACTGAGTAGGTGACCACGTCAGGCTAACGAAAAGGACATGTAAACAAACAGAGCACCACGTGCTACAAAATAATAAACCTTTACAATATTAAAGGGAAGCCCAATTGAATATATACAAATTTTACATCTACCTTTTTTACAGGTTCTACCTATTCTCACTACTAGGAAAATGGTCGTCTGTGGCGCACCTGAAAGGCCCATCCGTGGCGCACCTGTAGTGCGCCACGGGCCTTGCGCTACGGCTATATCTCAGCCGTGGTGCACTGCCTAGTGCGCCACGGTTGTGTAGAGATAGGCGTAGCGCACCACCTAGTGCGCCACAGAAGTTTGGCATGGTGCGCTACCCCTTGGATCTTCTGTGGCGCACTACCCAGTGCGCCACTAAACATCCATGGTGCGCTTTAGGTGTAGTGCGCCACAGAAGGTAGAACATGTGCGCCACAGATGTATTTTTTGTTTTTTTTTAATTTCCAAGCCAGATTATATGCAATACAGATTATATACAATATTACAGCAGATATACACACACGGATACAAGATATACAATTATATATATAAATATTCGATATGAAAAACAAGATTGAAACAAATACATATAGATAAGTCTCATACATGAATACATAGTCCAAGTTACATTGTTTTGATCATGTTACAAAGTAGTAGTTGGTGACATGCGAATACATGTGTCGAACAAGTTAGAGCTCAAGCTCGCCTAGACATCTAAACTAGCTAGCTAGACACAAACACGGATAAATAACCAAAGAAGATAAGCATGATCACCGCCACGAAGGTGTAGGTCTTCATCCGCCTTGTCCTAACTCCCGCTAGATAGCGCGTGTATCTATCTTCCGCCTCCGCCATAGTGTTGTACCTTTGTAGCTATTGCCGCTAAACGGTGCACTGTCTCCGCAGTCTTCCCAATCATCGTAGACTCGAACCCGTCCCTTGTACATTGACGCCACGTCATCTACAAGTTGACAATAATAACTAACCGTGATTGAAAAAACATGTATAATTAAAGTCGATATGAAGATACACTTATAGAAAGTACTCTTAAATCAAAAAGAGCAAACTCAAAAGCATGCCTCATATATAACTAGCTAGGTCGTTGGACACGAATTGCTTATGACGGATTAGCCAAGTAGGATACACAATTCCGGACTTGTGCATATCAAGGCTAACAATCCCGTCATAGCACATTCACATATATATTGTGCCACGACATTTCAATCATCGGCATATTCTCGAAAAGACAAAATAACTCGAAAAGCATGCCTCATATATAACTAGCTAGGTCGTTGGACAGATTGAATTGCTTACGGACTGTCGACCAAGTAGGAAGCACAATTCCTGGACTTGTGCATATCACAAGGCTGACAATCCCGTCATAGCACATTCACATATATATTGTGCCACGACATTTCAATCATCGGCATATTCTCGAAAAAGACAAAAATAACTCGAAAAGCATGCCTCATATATAACAGGGCCCTGGCCCACACACATCTGTGGCGCACTATGGTCATGTGCGCCACGGTTGTTCTAGTTATTAGTAGGGCACTGCCCATAGGTGAGCCACGCCTGTTTTAGCCGTGGGGCACTTCAACCATGTGAGCCACGGATGTGATGATTACCTATAGCCGTTTTCCTAGTAGTGTCTGCACAATAGCCTGTTTACGCTGCTCAAACAGATCTACAATCTGTTCGGCATACTGCCTTACAGCCGCATAATGTGGGGGCATATCCCACTCACCGCCATCTGGACGAAGAGGCGGCCCATCCGCTACAGCAGAAAGATCTACATCGGGACGATGCAACCGCACAAGGGAAAGCGCGGCCTTCACCCCCGCAACAAGCTGATGTCGCACCAGTTCCTTAACATGGTGAACGTTCCGAAACTTCGACAGCAGGCCAGAAAGAGTCTACGGCGCCCCATCCAACGGAAACATCACATGCAGAACTAACGCCAAAGAAGACTGCACCTGACGAAGCACGCTACCTGGTGAACACGATCCTGCATTGTCGCAAGGACCATGGCACGATCCCGGTCCATCCAGAAAAACCCGTCGGCCTCCATGTCCTGCTGGGTCAAAAAGTTAATCCGACCAGCAACACGTTCCTTTTCCTCCTTCGGAGAAAGGTTCGCACCCGCAATACTTGCAAAAGTAAGATGTAAGGCCCACAGGAGCATCCGAAACAATGAGCAGCAGCTCGAAAAACTCACATTCAATCTGTTCGGTCAGACAACGCAACTCCCCCATCAAAAATTCCTCTCGAGCAGCGCCTCGCTCCGCCTTCGACTTCCACACATCAGCATGGCCACGCACTCTAAGCAATTCCCTCTCAAGACTACGGATGCGGTCTTGACGAAACACAAGCTGCGACGCAC
This sequence comes from Avena longiglumis, assembly GCA_030063025.1. Lineage (NCBI taxonomy): Eukaryota > Viridiplantae > Streptophyta > Magnoliopsida > Poales > Poaceae > Avena > Avena longiglumis. The sequence continues at coordinate 87,390,204 of CP125973.1, read as the reverse complement.
CATCCGAGGATGGACGCAGCTGCGGTGCAGACGAAGTGTCAGCGGGATCATCACCCTAAGGATCCTAGAGTAAAAGAAGACAAAGATATGAACAAGCAGACGAATGAACTCAGAACTCGGACATTCATAATGTACGGCAAAAAGGCACTATGTGGAGCAGGGATTGTTCATAAACACAATTACAAAAGCTGAAAACAAAAGCTATCCTACGACCAGAAGATCTAAGAGGCTGCATCCTGGGTAGCCTCGGAACCAGACTGCCTCCCCTTGGCCTCTCCCTGCTGCTTCAACGCGTACTCAACCAGCAGGTCAATCAACTTCGGCCCATAACGCTTACAGCGAGAAGCATAGATGGCGAAGGCTACCTCGGATCCGTCAGCAACAGTTGGCATCCGGGAGGTGATCTGAGGAAGGTCCCGCTCATCTCCAGACGCCAAGGCCATGGCCAGCCCGACGGACGCGCCAATGCCCTTCTGCTTGCGCTTGTACGCCGTAGGTGCTTCGGCTGACAACGCCTTCGCCAAGGCATCGGCATCTTCAAGGGCGACGCCCTTGGGGGCAAGCGAGCCGACCACGGTACCGCAGCGGTCTTCGACTGCCGCAGCAGCATCATCCAGAGCACTCCCGTGCTCCAGAGCACCGCGATCAAACTCGATGCCCGCGGCAGCTAAAATAACAAAGGAAGCAGCATAAATAAAAGCACTACAAGGAAAGGCAAGGAAGCCGAAAAGAGAAGATAGAGAAACTCACGCGAAATAGCCTTGGCAGCCGCCATCAGCCTGCCGTCTACCTCTCTCGCGCGCGAAGCCGTGGCGGTGGAGAGCTGCTCCTCGCGGTCCGTAGCCTCCTGCTGCAGGCGCTCCTTGGCCTCGGTCGCGTTAGCCAGCTCCAGCTCGAGGCGCTCCTTCGCGCCAACGGCGACCTCGCCTTTTTTCTCCGCTTGCCCAAGGCTCTTTTTGAGAGCATTAAGCTGACGGAGAGAGGTATTGTGGTCCTCTGCAGTCAGCAACACACCTATCCGATCGAAGGACAAAAATACAAGAAGAAGCAAAAATACCAAGTCGTAAACATACCTTGAAGTTGTTTGAAGCTGGCCTCCAATGCCAGGAGATGCTGCACCAGCTGGTTGGCGCCTTGCACAAAAGGCTGCAAAAATAACTACTGGTCAAAATAACGGCTCGGGGGCTACACCCAAAAGAACAAGCAAAAACAAGGCACACATACGAAAAATGCTCGGGGGTTCCCCCGAGACTCGAAGAAAAAACGAACAACAAAACACCCTAAAGAAGCTCGGGGGCTCCTCCCGAGGCGCGAAGAATCAATGATCAACAATTTATCCAAAAAGGCTCGGGGGCTTCCCCTGTGGCAGAGAGCAAAATTACTTACATGGATAGACAACGACTCTGAAGGTTCGCCTGCAGTCTTCTGAGGGAAAACCACCAAAGCCTCGTGCGGAGAAGACCTCGGAGCAGCGCCCTTAGAGGTGGCCACCATCTGAGGAGGAGGAGAAGGAATCTTCGACTCCCCCACCATCTCTCGAGCGCCATCGCTGGTGGAGCTGTAAGAGGAGTGGCTGCAAAAGAAAAACGTCAGCCAAGAACAATCAAGCGAAATCGAAAGATGGCAAAAAGGAATTTAGGAAGCTTACGAGTCGAGGTCAGTCAGGTCAAAGACAGGAGGGGTCTTCTTGCCCTTCTTCTCTTCCTTCTTTTCTTCCTTCTTCTCTTTCTTCTTCTGCCTCGCCGGCGGGTGCGGTGCCACAGCCCGCACGGGAACGACAAGAATTGGATAAGAAGAGCTCCCATGCCCATCACTGTGACGCTCAAGGCACAGCGGGTTCCTAGGCGTCGGCGGACCCGAGGCATCCGACGATTCGCTGGAGCTCCTCGTCCGCTTGTGAGTGTGATCCTCACTCGACTCGTTGGCCTCTTCAGCCGGAGATCGAGCCGACGGCAGCTCGGACATGGAGTCCACCACCTCATTGTCCGGAGAATCCGGGAATACTTCGGGCAATGGAGGCGACATGCCTGGCACCTTGAACTCCTGCGCAACAGAAGAAAATTTGTAAGCAAATATAAGGAAAGACGCAGTCGAATATAAGTGCTACGCACACGCCCCAGATCTACACCTGTGGAACCGGACGAGAAGCAGCGAATGGAGGGGTCAGCGACCTCCCTAGAAGATCCTCGCCAGCCTTGAACTTCAGCAGCAGGCGAAGAATCCCGTCGAGATCCCCTTGGAGAAATCCTCAGCCGAAACCCTAGTCGGATCACGACGACCCGAATAGAGAAACATCGGGTGCGCCCTAGCCTGTAGTGGCTGCACCCGACGTTTGAGAAAGATGCGGATGATATCCACACCGTTCACCTCCTTCTCCGGAGTCAACTGGAGATCCTCCACCCGACGATAGAGCCCCTCTATCTCCGCCACCTCGCCATCCAAGATCTGGTTTTTCCAGGACCTCTTTAGCTCGATCTTTTGAGAGGGGTCAAAAGGAGAAAGCCCAAAATCCTGCCCAGCCACCGTGGAGTCGCGGATGTAAAACCATCGCCTCCGCCAGTACTGGACAGATTCAGACATAGAAAAGGAGAAGAATAGAAGATTGGGTCGAAGGGAGATGATGCAACCCTCAATGGGATAAACACCATCAGAGCCAGATTGCCTCTTCACGGAATAGAGTTTCCGGAAGAGGCCAAAGTGCGGCTCGATACCGAGCCAGCACTCGCAGAAAGTGATGAAACAAGCAATATGAAGAAGAGAGTTGGAAGAAAGATGATGCAGCTGGATGCCGTAAACAAACAACAATCCACGAAGGAAATTGTGGACGGGGAAGGAAAATCCCCAAAGAACAAAAGCAAGGAACATAACCCGAAACCTAGGGGGACGGGGAATTACCTCGTTGCATGGGAATTTGACGGCCTCCCTATCCTGCGGGATCAAGCCATGCTCACGGAGCTTGCGGAGATCACTCTCCCGCGTCTCCGATCGCCGCCAGCCACCGTCGCGGACGCGGGCAGCGGTAGAACCTTTCTTGCCACCAGCAGCGCTGGTGCCAACTGCAGAAGAGGACTTCTTCGGCTTCCCCATCGCGGTGCGGCGGCGCCGGCGGAGAGAATGTAGGATTAAAGAAGGAAATGTTCGAGGATATTCCAGCGCAGCAAGAAAGCTCAAGAGTAGATTGGAGCAATGAAACAAGAATGGCTGCGGTGAAAACAAATTAACTTTACCCCAATGATTATAAGGACGAAGACGATACACGATGACCGTCCATCGGGAAGACCTAGAGCCAACAGCAAGATCTGTCCATCCACGTGTAAGCACAACAGCGAACCGTCGCTCACACGCCGTCCACTACAACCGGAAATCGAGGCAACACCGTAATTATCTCCACTTCGTGCGTGACCAGTCAATTCAAGGTCAGAAGGTGGGACCCATGTTCGTCCAGTCAAGTCATCTCTGGCGCCGCAGACGCGTGCGGTCACTGATCGTCAGCACTAACATCATCAAAAGCTATACTAAGCAACGATTACAATTTTTCGGCTACACAGCTAAGAGTACTCACTCGAATCTACAATTCGATTAATTACTTGGGGGCTACTCCTATCAGGAGCGCTGGCCGCGCACCCGAAGCATAATCAAGATACCATACTGCAAAACTATTCTTCGAGTCCTATGTCGAGTCTACGACTCCACTACGGACTCAGGGGCTACTCCCATAGGGAGGTCGGATTCAAGCATCCGAAAATTTTGTGTCCTACGGACCTGGAGTCAAACAACGGCTAAGTTAAAGTCTCTGCTCGAGTCTACGACTCGAACAAACACTCGGGGGCTACTCCCATAGGGAGCGCTGGTCGCGCACCCTATGAATTCTTCGACTGTGATCCTTCGGATCAGAATGAAAAAACTTATCGGCAACTCTGCCCCGATTAACGCTAAGTGAGAAGCATCCTCCTTGGCCACCCGAAACGCCTCCGCGGCGATAAAAATTCGGATGTTGTGTCCACGACACAAAGATAAGACCTACAGATATCATCTGATGGCCTGGCAACGCACACGACTGCGCTCTGCTAGTGAAAACCCGTGCCAGCAGGCGCGATGAAAATCCTGACGGACGCGTTGGGTACATCATTTAAATTTACTGGAATTCCACTCCTGTAAGTCCTCCGCGGCCTGAGTCGAATTACGCCAGCATCTGTTCCGGATTCGAGTCGAGGGACTCGAATCTGAAGAAGATCGTGTTGTTTTGTCCTAAGACAGTTAAATGACCCTGATCCTTTGGGAGAGTCAGGCACATGCATCAACAATCCATACACACTCAAATCATTTCTCAAGCAAACAGAGTTAGCCACACCCGAAAGAATGAAGAGTCCTCAGCCGAATCTACGATTCGATTGAGCACTCGGGGGCTACTGACATGGTTATACCCTACGGGTACACGACCTTAGCATACCTGGTCCAGCCCAAGGAAGGCCCACAATAAATATATGTCGGCCCATGAAGACTTTCGGGTGGCCAGGGCCCACGACGCCTTCGGATCCTTGGAGAGCAAGACTAGAGTAGATAGAAAATTCAAAGGGTCAAACCCTAAAACACAGAACCGACTCGATCGTGCAGGACCGCTCGCCTCTATAAAGGCCAGGAGGGCACGATGAGGAGGCTCTCTCACAATCTTCCGCATACACATCTCCACGCCAGATTGCATCTGCGCACCCCTATAACCTTCGGTTCCACCATAATCAGAGCAGACAAGCAGGAGTAGAGTTTTCCCTCCGGGGGCTTGAACCTGGGTAAACCACGTGTCCCCGTGTTGCTTGTTTGCTAACCGTTCCGCGATCTCCAGCATCCCCATCTTCTCCAAAACCCAAGTCAATAACAATGGACATTGACGAGATTAAACATCGTCAAGCGGCGTAATTCGGCGACCCGTTTCAGACGCGTTGGGTAGTTAATGTCCGGCGGTCGCCGCGTGGTTCCGAGGATGACGACGACGGCTCAAACGACTCGGCGGATCCACGCTGCGCTTTTTCGCCGAGTTCGCTGTCCGCGTTCCGTGGCATACCCGAAACAGGTTCGGCCTGGGTAGTCCGGACCAAAATTGGCCCAAATCCGGCCAAAAACAGGTTCCTGGATACGCGACTGGGCCAATTTTTGGCGTCCAGACCGAATTTTGGAGTTCGGATCGGCGTCCTGGGTAGGCGAGTGGAGATGCTCTTAATAGCGCCAAACTGACTCTCGATGAACCGGCTTTAGTTAGGGTGTGTTTGGTAGCCCGTGTCACTTTGATTTCACTCTCCCACTTGAGATATCTAACCTCATACAAGTTGGCTAGAGATTTTTTGGTGTGTTTGTTAGCCCGTATGTGTTGGGAGAAGTTGCAACTCATACTTTGTTTGGTGCCTGTATGGGTTGAGATTGGTCCAAAAAACTAGAATTAACAAAAAGGTCCAGAAGTTTGCACAAAGGCCCATAAACAAAGCAACGAAAAAGCAATCAATCCCTCATATCCACCACGAAGTGCTTGCATCAGATCAGCTGCGGTGACCGGCCGTGGGGCGCAGGCCGTGGTTGTTGACAACTGTGGCGAGCCATGGGGTGCCGACAGCGGTGGTATTGGAGGCGGTGGCTGGCTGGAGGAGGAGGACAACCAATAGGAAGAGGAGGAGGGCCGAAGCTGCAGGAGGGCTGGCCTAGAAGCTTATCGTCGGTGGTGGTGGGCCAGAAGGCGCCCGCGTGAGCTGTTGCCTCCTTCCGGCGTCCCTTGCTCCTGCTCTGCCGACGGGAGTGGAGGATGCTTGGGGCATGGGAGGAAGGTGGCCGAACGGGAGAGATGGAGGACAAATGAAATGGAGGTGAGAAAGCAGTGGGGGTGTGTGGCATCCCGCAAAAAAAAAACCACTACTAGAAAATCGCGTTGAATTTGTGCATTGCATCATCATTACATCATCATGCATATTAATTTTTCCTGAAACTATGTTGCGAAAGACTATGGTTTTCCGAAACTAGCCTCCTTCTATTTCAAATTAAACCCCGGTCGCTTCCGGAATATTTTGTTGTCCAAAAACTAGTTACAAAATGAATTGCAAATTAAATAAGATGTTATGTTATTTTTAGTGGGGCAGTCGAACGGGCCGATTGACCCGATCGACCACCCCAGAAAAATATAAACGGTCCGCCCCTTTTGCTAGACCTACCAACTAATCTACCCACACCCTTCCCTCCACCTCACCCCATCCTATCACAGGCTACCACGTCACCCTGCCTCTCCCCTCTACCAATCCCACCATGCCACATCACCCCAACCCTCCCCCTCTCTCTCCCTGGGCAACCCCCTCTTTTCCCTGGGACCCACACGACACCCACCCAGGCACACACGCACTCCCAGCGCCACAACACCCCCTGCCTGCCCCCGCCCGTGGCCCACCACCACCATCCATCCCTCCTCCTTTTCTCCTAGCTCAGACGCCAAGACGCTCCAGAGCTCCTCCGCCCACCGCCGCTCTCCAGCTCGCAGCGACCCGCGCCCATGGCGAACCTCCTCCCCTCGCCAGACCGCTGGACCAGACCGCCTCCGACCTGACCAGCCTCTGCCCATTGCTGGGCCACATCGCCTCGCGCCACCCTTCGCCGCCGCCTCAGACGCCCTCATCGGCCCCGCTGACCCGACCCCTGCCCGCTTGCCCTCCGGCCGCTTCGGCCGCGCCGACGCCTTCAGCCTCACCGCCGCCATCGCCGCTCGCCGGCCACCTCCGCCACCCCGCCTCGCTTTCACCTCCTCCGTCACGCTTCCATCGCCGCCCCTCGCAGCTCCCTCTCTCCCCTCTCCGGCGTCGGCCTCGGCTTCGAGCTGGCCGCGCCTCCCCACCCGCCAGAGCCTGCGAGCTTCGCCGCCACAGACGCTCGCCCGCCCGCTGCTGGCACGATCGCCGCCGCCTGCCGCCACCCGCTGCCCTTTCGCCGCCCAGACGTCTGCGTCGCCCGCCTCACGCGCCCGGCGACCTCCTCCCGCGGACTCCCTCGCCAGCCCGCCTGCCGCCGTCGGCCCACCGACTCGCTTCCACTCCGCCCGGCGCCGGTCGCCCTCAGCGCCCGGGCCCGATCCGCCCGTGTCCCGTGCCGCCATCGCCCGCGGCCGTCGCCAAGCCTCCCGCCGCGCTTCGCCTCCGTCTCGGCCTACAGAGATGCAACGTTGTGTGTTGGTCGAAGGTTCGCAACGCCACCGGAGACGCAAGACCGAAAACACGCGACACACCAAGATCTTCCATATAGATGCGGATCCGATGCCCGTTCACGGACTTCGAAGACCGATCCCGGCGCGCCCGGACCCCCCCTGAAATCGAGTCCGACACCGACAACTGAAACCGTGGGGTCGACAAGATCGACCGCACCGACGCCATGACCTCCCTCACGGAATCCGAAGACCGTACCGATTCCTCAAACCCCCTCCGAGCCGCCAAGATCGCTAAGGAACGACAAGTACTTCGCCCCGTATTTCGAGACCCCGACATCGAAACGACAAGGTCGTCGCCTTAACACCCGAAGACCATAGGTGCGACAAGTACCGCTTTCCGGACGCCAAGACCGACCCGATACGCCGGCTCGACAAGATCTTCACGACAACAAGAACGACAGCGACCAGGGGCACCCGACGCGCCCGACACCGAACCAAGTCCGGCTTCCCGGAACGCCAAGAACTACCCCTGATATCCGAGAACGCTTCCGTCGAGCCGAACCCCGTCGAACCCTGACCCTGAGACCGACCCCGAACCCCGGAACCCCAAGTTCGTCGAGACCCCTAATGTGTGACCCTTATCCGAGAACCCTAATTTATAAATGTCACCTATATAACTGTTGCATATAAATTGCTCATGCATGCATATTGTCATGTGGTTTGGGGGCCTTATGCCGATTCACCTAATAACTAAATATGGGGCCCATATGCGGGCAAATCTAGTCTCATATCGGCCTCATCTAAACTTGTGTAGCGAACCGGTGCTATCTTTTGCCATGTTAAAACAACAGTTAATTTGCGGGGTATCTAAACAACATGAACCACCTAATAATTAATTGTCGGGACCCCGGTTCCACTTAATATGACCTAATCGCACCGCATCTTTGCCATGTCATACATCATACATGCATCATGCCGAACTTCTGCCGTTGTATTAAATATTGCATCCGGTGTTTATTCTAGTGTTTTGCTTCTTTGCGGATACGGCCGATGAGTTGATGTGAGCTTCGCCCCGATCTTCGGTTGAACCTTCGACGATGTTTTCAGGCGAGCATCTCCCCCTTTCTACCTATCTTACTTTTATAGTATTTACTTCCCTCCTGTTGATCTATTGCTATCTGTGTTGCGATGCTTTAGTTTCCGCACCCGTGATCTACCGTGCAGCTCTATATTGCCTTGGACACATCCTATTACCTGTTGTTTGGTAGATAGTTGGACTTGCGCGTCGTAGTGGCTTGCTCAAGTCTTGTGTGTCGTCATATGCCACAGTTGCTGATGTATTGCCACATGTTGATGATGGAGATGATTCTAGTTTTATTTATCGTTCACTTTAATTTCTGTTTAACAACTAAAATTGAAATAAGCAGAGGCATCGGTGGGTGATAGATAATATTTGGTTTCCGAACGCCCACTTGTGTCCCGTAAGACCCAGTACTTGATACTGTTCCTTGATTTATCGCGCTATCCACATCCGGGAGGTATATGGGACCCCAGAGCGAGCTTGATTCATCTTATTTCTTGGGGCCACAAACTAGTTTGAGGTTTTATTTACAATCCACTTATGCCATGCTACTTTACGTATTTAAATTGTGCGAGGAGCACCTTTATCGCTTAGGATCGGGACACGATTCCGGTGTCGACAAGCCCAGCCACTTCGGGTTCCCGATCGTTCCTGACGTCTACCCAAACCTTGAGTCCGTCTCGCTTGCTTACTCGTTGGGATCTACTCAATGGGGTGGCCCCTGAAATATTCTGAATCCTGTGATTGTTCGATCGTGAAAGCCTCGTTGGGTTTTGATTTGGTTTTCGAGGTTGATCGGCGTGTGTTGCTATTGGTGCACCCGGCCGGGTAAAACTTTTAAAGCCGTGTCGCGGATATGGACGACTTGGAGCACGATATCTCGATCATAGACAAGCATAACTAAAGTTTATTGCTATAAACTTGACTTTATAATGACTAGTAATCAGCTTCACTATAATGGAATGGCTAATTAATACTCGCCCACAATTGCTTGTTGGAGTGTAAACTTGCGACCATTGTACTGACTAGTAAGTATTGCAACTTCTAGCGAAATGGCTGTATAAAAGTACCAACAAGCTGCTTTGGGTTTTGGGTTTATCTCATGCTATCTATGTCGATTAGTAATTGTTGCAATTACAACGGAATGATTAACTAAAAGGGCCCACTGCTTATTTTATCAGGACGATTATCTATACCTGACTAGTAATTGTTGCAACGATAACCAAATAAGTAAAACTGCCAACTGTGTGAGTTCCTCGGTTGACTTCCTCGTTTGGTATCGAGGGGGAAACACCAGGCTGGGTTTGTTTGGTGTTAGTTTCAGGTTGGATCCGGATAGGTCATTCTTACCCCTCTCTGATAACCGCCAGTTGGATCGAGTCTCTATAGGTTGTTTAGTGCATCTTTGCCGCTTGATCCACCATACCTATGTAGGCGAGGACCGAATTCTAGCCTCGTGTCTTGGCCTCGATCTTGGCGCTCCTTCTTTTCCTTTGCCCTTTGTGGCACCTTTTGTTTAAGCAGGTTTGAGATCGACGTCGTTAGCGAGGTTACCCTCGGGCTTGGCACAGGCGAGTTATGGACGCCATTGGTTATTCTTCAGGGCTCTTAGCCCCATTTGCATCTTGTTCGTAGTCGGACGCTCTATCATTTTCAAGGTGATTTGGATCTTTGTATAATATATCTGTATTCTTGACTCTTTGAGTCGCCGTTATATATATATCTGTTCTGTGGGTCCCATCGAGGACTGCTGCGTAATGTTATTACTTCGTTCTCCACCCGCACGAAAGTGCCTGGTGGGCACCTTTGAATCGTTTCTATGCGGGTTTGGCGAATTTTGCTCAAACTTGCATAGGTCCGATTCTGAGGGTGTTACAGGGTGGGGGTCTGGGGGAGCACTGGACTAGCTACAGTGTCTTGCGGGATGAGTTCAGCCTGGACGAGTTGTGAAGTTCGATTTGAGCTTCGCAACCCGGCCTGGCCGAGAGGCCTTTTTTGTATGAGTTTGGTGTTGGAAATATAAGCAATAATCCATATGATTTAATCTGAATAATAAACTGATAAATCATGATCATACAGACAGTATTAAAACCAATCATGCAGATCAACAAAGTAGATGAACAGATTACATCTATAGGAGACAAACCTATCACATCTACACCAAGCGCTAGAATAAAGAACTCTAGCATAATCTGAAAAAAACAGTTGACTATTACTACAGTGTAGGCTGAATAGCAGCCGCAGCTGTCGCAGCAGTGTCGCCCATGTTGTGGTTGTCGAAGAGGTCGCTGACGTCCGGGAAGAAGTCGTCGTTCGGGAACTCGCCGTCGGACGACGACGTGGTTTCCAGTAGTCGCGCTCCCCAAAAACCTGATCGCCCCTCACCCGTACAGGTTCACGAGAGGCGGGGTTCCGGAGGCCTACTGTCCCGATCTGCGGTGCACGCCGCAAGCCGGGATGGGGAAGACGAAAGCGGCGACGCAAGGTTCTGGAGGGTAGGCGCGTGTGTGGATTGATACGGGTACCGATTAGGTTTAGCCCGGACGCTTATATAGTGCAGGTTAGGAGGATCGTGGGCTCAGCCCACGTCCGAGTCGGTAACAGCCACGTCCATAAAAACTGGAAACGGCTGTAATTAACGCGTCCGTTAATGACTCATAATCAGTTTTCCCAACAAGCAAAATAAAGCTCGGCTTGGCGAGATTCCCGCAACCCGTGGCGTGCGCGCGTCGTGATGAGGCGAGGCGTGGCGAGGCGAGGCAGGCGGCGTCGGAGGAGGAGTGCGCGAGGGCTACTCTTCTTGTCACACGTTAGTGAGTGGTGCAACACCCTACTATATAAGGTGGTCCAACTCCCCTTCAACTAGCAATGCGGGACTAAACTTTAGCACCACTAGCACAGCCATATGCTTCCATATACAAGTGGTCCAAAGAGAATTTCAGAATTTGTCTAATGGGCCAATAGCCCAATATACACCAAATTCCAACAATCCCCCACAAAGTCTCATTGGCACATCACATCACTTTTCTTTCAGAACATTGTTTTATATACCGGTGTGTAGTGGAGACTGTTAAGTTGAACTTCCACATTAAACTTCATGCTACACTAGATTGCAACTTGAATAGTGGACTATGCCTTGAACTACAAGTTTTCTGCGTGCTAGTTTCACACAAAATCTAGACCGGTACAGGGCTACCGTCGGCTTCCCGCGGTTTGGAGCTTATGCGTCATACTCCAGGGCCTTTCATGAGTTTATTAGAGAGCACCCAACTCTCACAGACTGCGACGTTTGACAGTCAGACTCACATAGGTGTATTCCTCAAGAGATGTTCTACAGGACAACATCCCGCTTATAAAAAGCCACTTGGAACACATTAAGATAAATATCAACCTTCCATGAAGATTAAGAGAGTATTGCATCTTTATGGAGATGTAAATATAATATGGGAATACTCTCCTCTCAGCTGACCAACAACTTGTCTCCCAGCTCTAATTCACGGGATCTCCGATCACATAAAGTGGGTTACCACTGGGATCAACTCATAATGTGGGTCTCAAACCCATCTCTCTCGATGCATTATCTATCACATTGCGTGATAGACCCTTTGTGAAGGGATCTGCCAGGTTTTTAGATGTTTGGATATAATCCAACGCAATAACTCCGGAGTTTCTCAGTTTCCTGACAGATTTCAATCTCCTCTTCACATGCCTTGATGACTTCATATTATCCTTAGAACTGTTTACTTTGACGATCACAGTTTGATTATCACAGTTCATCGGGATGGCGGGTATTGGTTTTTCAACCACAGGTAAGTGCATCAAGAGCTCACGAAGCCACTCTGCTTCAACAGTGGCTGGGTTTCTAATGCTGTGAGTTCTTCTTCCATTGTTGACCTCGTTAAGATGGTCTGCTTGCAAGACTTCCAGGAAACAGCGCCACCACCAAGTGTAAACAAATAACCACTTGTGGCCTTAATCTCATCAGTATCAGATATCCAGTTTGAATCACTATAACCTTCAAGTACTCGAGGATACCCAGTATAGTGAATACCATAACTCGCAGTGCCATTTAAATAGCGCAAAACTCTTTCAAGAGCATGCCAATGATCATCTCCAGGATTTGACACAAATCGACTCAGTTTGCTTACAACAAAGGAGATGTCAGGTCTAGTAGCGCTGGCTAGATACACGAGCGAGCCAATAATTTGAGAATATTTCAATTGATCTTTAGCAGTCCTTAGATTCTTTCGAAGTAGCACACTCGGATCATAAGGCATTGGAGAAGAATTACAGTCGCTATACCCGAAGCGACTCAATATCTTTTCCACATTGTGAGACTGAAGCAATGTAATCCCACCATTGTCATCCTTTAGTAGCTTGATGTTTAAGATTACATCAGCCACTTCCAAGTCCTTCATCTCAAAGCAACGAGATAGGAAATCTTTGACCTCCTTGATAACAGCGAGGTTGGTCCCGAATATCAATATATCATCAACATAGAGACACATAATAACTCCCTCGCCCCCACCATGGCGATAGTACACACATTTGTCATCTTCGTTTACAACAAAGCCTTCATTAGTTAAAGTTCTTTCAAACTTCTCGTGCCACTGCTTAGGAGCTTGCTTAAGACTATATAAAGACTTCACTAATTTACACACCTTTCCTTCTTGACCATCTACCACAAATCCGTCTGGCTGCTCCATATAAATTTCCTCATCTAGCTCTCCATTTAAAAAAGTTGTCTTAACGTCCATTTGATAAACGAGAAGACCGTGTGAGGCAGCCAAGGAAAGTAGTACTGAAGCTCGATTTGAGCTTCGCAACCCGGCCTGGCCGAGAGGCCTTTTTCGTATGAGTTTGGTGTTGGAAATATAAGCAATAATCCATATGATTTAATCCGAATAATAAACTGATAAATCATGATCATACAGACAGTAGTAAAACCAATCATGCAGATCAACAAAGTAGATGAACAGATTACATCTATAGGAGATAAACCTATCACATCTACACCAAACACTAGAATAAAGAACTCTAGCATAATCTGAAAAAGACAGTTGACTATTACGTACAGTGTAGGCTGAATAACAGCCGCATCGGTCGCAGCAGCGTCGCCCATGTTGTGGTTGTCGAAGAGGTCGCTGACGTCCGGGAAGAAGTCGTCGTTCGGGAACTCGTCGTCGAACGACGACGTGGTTGCCAGTAGTCGCGCTTGAGCGCTCCCCAAAAACCTGATCGCCCATGTATTTAGCCGTATAGGTACCGATTAGGTTTAGCCCGGACGCTTCATAATCAGTTTTCCCAACAAGCAAAATAAAGCTCGGCTCGGCGAGATTCCCGCAACCCGCGGCGCGCGCACGTCGTGACGAGGCGTGGCGAGGCAAGGCAGGCGGCGTCGGAGGAGGAGTGCGCGAGGGCTACTCTTCTTGTCACACCTTAGTGAGTGGTGCAATACTCTACTATATAAGGTGGTCCAACTCCCTTCAACTAGCAATGTGAGACTAAATTTTAGCACCACTAGCACAGCCATATGCTGCCATATACAAGTGGACAAAGAGAATTTCAGAATTTGTCTAATGGGTCAATAGCCCAATATACACCAAATTCCAACATTTGGCACTGTTGAGATGGTCCGATGCAGTCTACCAAACAACAAATAGTCAGTAGTTAAGCTAGGTTAAGATGAGAATATCTGGGTTCTCACGGGCTTACCAAAGACGCCCTTAATGCCTCGATCAGCTCTGCTGACCTACGTACAACCCCTAGTGCTCTGAAGGTGCAGCTGGTCCGACGGAATGCCGAAACGTGTGCGATGACGACGTGGGTGGCCTGGTGCGCTGCATCTCGATATGGTTTGAATCTGACTAGTTGGATTTGGACAAATGTAGGCCATTTCTCCCACCCTTTCTGCTCCAAAGGTGCGGCGCATTTGTTTCGGGTAGGTAAAGTGTCTCCTACGCTACGGAGTTATTAGCATAAAACAATCTCTCAATTTTTTAAAATGGATTTGCTAGTTCTTAGGCGTATGAAAACTTCTTAGTCGTCTCTTTTATCGTTCGATTTATCTCGTGATTTGTGTAAAATGTAAATTACTTATGAGTTATAACTCGGGTGTAACTGAGAATTTAATAAGTTGCAACTAGGTTATAAAATGTAAGTTACACATGAGTTACAACTCGGATGTAACTGAGAATTTAATAAGTTGCAACTAGATTGTAACTGAGAATTAACACAATATTAAAATGAGGTCAACGACTTAGACATAACTAGTTCTCAGCGCCTGAGATCTAGGCACTCCCTTTTTTAAATGATACTAGTCGACCTCGAAATCATAAAAAATATTTAATTAAAAACAAGTTGTTACGAAATGCACCGATTGTCGTTTAATCACGAATTAACACGCTAACTAGCAGTGGGGCCCATTGCCAAGGCCACGTTGCACACATTAGCCGCCAATCTGACACGCCCGTTAACGGCCATTAACCGACACTGTATCTAAGAGGAGCCCACCTACCAGACCAACGAAAAAAATAAAAAATACATTTTATTAAAAGAATAAGTAGATAGGAGCAATTCGTTCCGTATCTAAAAACATAAAAAAAAAATCCATGAGAGACCATGCTGTATGTCTCCCATGAACTCATCCCCAACCGTGAACCCATGCCCCAACCGCCGCCACATTCCGGCAAGCTTGCCCGCCGCCTCTCTCCCTTTCCCTGTCTCTTCTCGGACCACCGTCCACCCCTCTCTCTCTCCTCTCTTCCCGGCCATGGAAGGTGCAGAGGACGCGCAGCCACAGACCTGAGCGAGGCAGGCTGCTGCGGCCATGAGCGCCGCCTACGAAAAAGCGCCCCGACGTTGGGGACACCGTCTCCTTCCACCGCGGCGTCGGGGAGTCCGCCAGGGATAGGGCCCCGACGTCGCCGCACCGCTAGCGCACCTCCGTGGCCACTTCACGCTCTCCTCCATGCCCTTTGCGTTGTGTACCACACAATACCCCGTTGGCGGAGGCAGGATGTTCATGTCGTCGCCTTCTTCGGCTTCCGTCTATGACTATGACGTCCATAACTACCACCACCGGAGACAAGTTGGGTACGACGGGTACGGGGCGACGGTTGGTAGGCATTCATGATAGAACTAGTCTAGCTTTGGTAGATGTACTATAAGGTGGGAACTCGTAGATCTGAGAGGGAAAGAGAGAGATCGGAGAGGAGAGGTACTACCTGCGCCCTGGCTCGACAAGCATGAGCCAGAGGGAATGCCGGAGCTCGTCCCAGAGCTGGAGCCGCCGTCGTTAGCCATGGGAAAAAGGGGGCGATGGCGCGAGCGTGGGTGGTAGAGAGTGGTGGCGGCGGAGCTTCCTGTCGGCCTAGCGCAAACCCTAATCAGTGGGTGTGTAGGTGGGGGGCTGTGGCGCATGGTGAACCTCGTGCCGTGTGCGTCCGCCCCCACCTCTTTATATACGCGCTGACGACAGGGGCCCACCAACCATGGATAGGGTTGGGCGCCCCCGATTAGGGGCCCGAACGTGGGAGAGATCTATCTAACATTCTCCCCCTAGATCTCGACTTTACTTTTAACTTTGTACTTTACTTATTTCATCATAGAACGATACATAGAGCATGTTTCATCGTCTCAGCTCAATTGCCGACAGAATCAGACAGCCATTATATGCCTTCATGTTTTGAAACAAATCCTGTTACTTTTGGGCCTCTGTAGTCCAGGAATCATAGGCTTCCCATTAAACCCATGCCGGCTATGTGTTCCTTGAACACATTGGGTGGTAAGCCTTTCGTTAGCGGATCCGCAAGCATATCCTTTGTCCTTATATGCTCGAGTCTTATAGTTTGATCCTAGACTTTGTCCTTCACAACATAATACTTTATATCTATAGACTTTGTAGCATTACTCGACTTATTGTTGTGAGCATAGAATACCGCGGGTTCGTTGTCACAGTACATCTTTAGTGGCTCATGCGATGATCAACCACTTTCAAGTCGGGTAAAATTTCTTTAACCATAACGCCTGTCCCATGGCCTCATAACATGCTATAAATTCTGCATACATCGAGATGATACAACTATCATTGTTTGGCTTCTCCACGAAATAGCACCTCCTGAGAGTAAAGACATACCACTCGTGGACTTTCGAATCTTTATCTCCCGCAAAATCCGCATCTGAATACCCTTTTATCTCTAGGGAAAAATATCTTCTATATGTTAGCATGAGGCCTTTTGTGCCTTGCACATAACGCAAAGCTTTCTTTACCATCTTCCAGTGCTCTATGCCTGGATTCTATTGATATCTACCGAGTACCCCGGTGATAAATGCTAAATCAGGGCGAGTGCACACTTGTGCATACTGTAAGCTTCCAACAGCCGAAGCATATGGTACTGACTTCATTTGATCGATCTCATATTGATTCTTTGGACATTGGGATTTCCCAAAGCTATCGCCCTTGACTACGGGAGCAGGTGTTGCATTACTCGCATGCATATTGTATTTCTTCAAAATATTTTCACAATACGCTTTCTGCGACAGTCCTAACACTCCATTCTTTCTATCTCGGTGAATTTCTATGCCCAAAACATAAGAAGCTTCACCAAGGTATTTCATGTCAAAGTTTGATGACAAAAACTTCTTTATCTCTAGTAGTAGACTAACATCACTGCTGGCAAGCAGGATGTCATCCACATACAGAATTAGGAAAATATATTTCCCACTTTTGAACTTTGCATAAATGCAGTTGTCCTCAACATTTTCCTTGAATCCAAATCTTTTAATTGTATCATTAAACTTTAAATACCACTGCCTAGAGGCTTGCTTTAACCCATAAATGGATTTCTTTAGGCGGCATCCCATATGTTCCTTCACCTCCATGAAAAAACCCTTGGGTTGTTTCATGTAAACATTTTCTTCTAAACTCCATTTAGAAATGTCGTCTTAACATCCATTTGGTGCAACTCTAAATCAAAATGTGCAACAAGTGTCATGATGATTCTGAAGGAGTCCTTACATAAGACCGGAGAAAAAGTCTCATTGTAATCTACGCCTTCTCTTTGCGTAAAGCCTTTTGCCACAAGTCTAGCTTTGTACTTTTCTATATTCCCATTGGAGTCATACTTTGTTTTGTAGACCCATTTGCATCCTACTATTTTGGCTCCTTTAGAAATTTCCTCTAAGTCCCAAACATTGTTGGACTCATCGATTTCATTTCATCTTCCATTGCCTCCACCCACTTGGCTGATTGAGGGCTACTCATGGCTTCTTCATATGAGGTAGGATCACCCTCCATATGAACTACGTTGTAGACTTTGTAAATTTATTTGGAAATGGATGGTCTTCGTTCTCTTTTAGACCTTCTGAGTTCATCAGACTCTTTCTCATTTCTTGCCTCGGGTTCTGCACATTTACTGATGGGTGGCTGCTCGCTCCTTTCGTGCTCAACAGTGGGTTCAGATGGCTCCTGATGGACAGGTTCCGAACTTTCGCCCATTTTTGTCATGTGTGGAGTCACAACATGTGCCGGTACCACAACCTCAGGGGTTGTAGATGGTGGCACAACAGGTAACGAGAAAAATGGCTCCTGAGTCATCGGATTGGGTGCATGCACCCTCTTCTCCTCAAGATCAATTTCCCTAGATACCATGCCCCCCCTCATCAATTCGTCTTCCAAGAAGACTGCATGTCTCGTTTCTACAAACTTTGTGTATCTGTCGAGACAATAGAAACGATAGCCTTTTGACTTATCTAGATAGCCAATGAAGTGGCAAGATACTTTTTTTGGGTCCAACTTTGCAATGTTTGGATTGAGAACTTTTGCCTCAGCTGGGCTCCCCCAGACCCTCAAGTGATGCAGAGAGGGGACTCCGCCTGTCCACAATTCATACGGTGTTTTGGGCACCGACTTACTTGGTACTCTGTTGAGAATGTGAATGGCGGTTTTAAGCGCCTCCATCCATAATCCCAATGGGAGGGTGGAATAGCTCATCATGTTGCGCACCATATCCATAAGGGTACGGTTACGCCTTTCAGCTACTCCATTTTGCTGAGGTTCGCCAGACATAGAATACTGGGCGACTATTCCATTTTCTTGCAGGAACCTTGCAAAGGGTCCTGGTACTTTACCATATGGAGTATGCCGACCATAGTACTCCCCCCACGATCGGACCGAACTATCTTAATTCTTTTATCATGCTGATTTTCTACTTCAGCTTTAAAAATTTTAAATTTATCCAATGCTTCAGATCTTTCTTTAATTGGATAAATATAACCATACAGGGAGTGATCATCTGTGAATGTTATGAATGAATCATATCCATCCACACTTTTCACCGGAAACGGTCCACAAATATCCGTGTGTATTATTTCGAGTGTAGCTATGCTTCGGTTTGCACCCTTTTTAATTTGTTTTACTACTTTCCTTTAATGCAATCTATGCATTGTTCTATGTCTGAGAACTCTAACGAAGGAAGAATGTCATTTTTAACGAGGCTTTCTATTCTTCCCCTCGAAATATGGCCTAATCTGCAGTGCCATAACTTCGATGAGTCAAGAGTTCGCTTTCTTTTCTTTTGTTCTTTGTTCGACAAGGGAACTTTTTCATTCACATCACACAGAAAAAATACTTTCTCATGCAAAGATAATAAATATAGCTTGTCATGTAGGGTAGCAACACCCACACAAATATCTTTTAACCAAATGGCACATTTTCCATTTCCAAAATAACACTCATAAGAATCTTTGTCCAAGCACGACACACTTATTAAATTTATATGAATTGAAGGAACAAAAAGAACATCCTTAAGCAAAAGAGAAGAGCCATCAGCCAGCTCCAGAGGGATGTCGCCAACGGCCTCCACTTCTGCTTCAATCCCATTCGCCACTTCAATGAATCTTTCTCTTTTTGGCAAAATCCTTGTCGAATGGAACCCCTGTAAAGAGTTGGCAACATGAACAGTTGCACCAGAATCAATCCACCAAGTAGATCTAGAAAAAATTTCATACAGAGATTCATTAACAAAAGAGACTATATCTTTACCGTTTTTGGCCATGATGTACTTCAGCCAAACTGGACAATCCTTCTTGTAGTGGCCAACCTTTTTACAGTGGTGGCACTGGTCTTTTTCCCCAGGGGTGGACTGCTGGTGCTGGTACTGGTGCTGTTGTGGGCCCTTGCCATGCGGCTTGGAAGGTGAGCCACCATTCTTACTGTTGGTGAAACTTCTCTTCCTATTGTCCTTCACGAAGTTCAAGGAACCACCGTGACGGGCCTTCAGCCTTTCCTTCTCTTGGGAGCACATCCCAATGGTCTTTTCTATGTCCCACTTTTCAGGGGACATGTTATAGTTTATTACAAAGTTTTCGAATGGCTGTGGAAGAGAGGCCATTACCAGGTGCACCAGAAGTGCAGGCTTTAGCTCGAGGTCCTCGTCCATGGGCTTCAGCTTGGCTGCCATGTTTGACATCGTCAAGATGTGCTCTCTTATTCCGTGTGACCCTCCCGTGTACTTTTCAGTCACCAGCTGTTTTAACAGCTGGGTTGCATACATCTTTAAAGAGCCAGTAAACTGGCTCTTTATCTTGGCAAGGTATTCACCCACGGAGGCACACTCTCCAATTGAGCCCACTATAGCGTTCTCAATTGTGTTCTTTACAAAAGCCAAACATTTCTTGTTGGCGTTCACCCACTTTTGATTGTCTATCGAGTAGGCCAGCTCCAAAGGAGCATGATCCCTCTTTCTTTTCTCAAACGCAGCACTTTCCTCGGCATCGCCCCTCATAGGGTCAGCAGGCTTGACTGGTTGCTTGGTGTCAACCACCCAGTCCACTTCGGCGCATACAAACGCCAAATCAACCTTTTTCCTCCATTCGGAGTAGTTGTCCCCCCTTAGCAGCGGGATATCCTTCAAACAGCTCATGAGGTTGAGACCTCCTGAAAATCACAAAAGATGTGAGATCACCAAAGAAAACAACTGTATGCATTAATCCAACGTTGGTATAAATTAAGCATGCAATTATTCGTGTTATTTAAAATTACATCACCGTTGGGTAGAAATAAAGTTAAATGCACCTTTAATACTCAATGAAAAAGATCATGATCATGCTTATTAATAACGTTGGTCAATTAATAACATGGGACACAATCATCTTTAATTACTTTGTCACATCTTTATAACAAAATTTAAACAAACTTTCATTGCATTATTGCAATTTAAAATAACTATTTGCAGCGGAAACTTTTATTAATGACTTTCATAAACTTTAAACTTTACAAAAAAAACTGCCTCTTTCATATTCTCTAGTCAAATATTCACTGAAATAAATAGACTAGAAAAAACTATACAAAAAACTGTCCAAAACTTGATGAAAAACATCAAAAAAAAGTTTCTATAAATAGAAAAAACTAAAAACAGAAAAAAAACTGTTCGGAACGCCCTACTGGGCCTTTTCCCTTCATACTGGCGGCCCACAGCCTGCCCGCGTGGCACTCCTTACGCGCCGCCTGGCGCGACGCTATGTGGTCTCTCTCGCCCGTCCGGGGCCAACGGTCACCCAAAGCCTGACGGCTGCTGCGTGGCGCTCCTTTCGGAGCGGCCGCCTCGCCTGGCCCGCTAACGCCGCCCATCGACGCTGCCCACCCGCTTCGATATGGACCGTCCGATCGCTAGGGTTCCGATCGGGCGGCTATCCGCGCCGATCGGGCGAATAAAACCCCCCCGTGTGCCGCCCCTTTCTAACCCTAGCTTCATTCGCTCCCGTCCACCCCGCGAGCCCCCCGCCGCTCCTCTGCTCTCTGGAGGCGCAGTGGGGAAGGGCGAGGCGGCCGCGCCTCCCGGCATAGTTGCCGGCGGCGAGCCCCTCCCTCCCACGCGTCCTTCTTGTCCTCAGCAGCGGTGGCGCGTCGCCCCGCTCGCGGTGAGCAGCGGTAGGCCCCGGCTCCTTTCTCTCCGGCGGCGCTGAAGAGATGAGGTGGTCGTCCGTCCGGCGACAGCGCCGGCGACGGTCCCCTACCTTTCCTACGCCTCCACCACCTCTTCTTCCCCTCTGTCCACCTCTCCCACCTCGCGTCTCAGCTGTGCAGAGACGAAGAACAACAAGCAGCGGCCCCCTTCTGCCCCCCTTGACGGCGGTGCGTCCACCCGTGGGTGGGTGCATGACCATCAAGCGGCGCAGCGCAGGGCCCCCTTGCCGGCGACGGCCGGAGTTTCTTTCTTGCTTTGGGGTCTAGGGTTTTCGACTTTCTTTTCTGGATTTGGGAAAAAACTGGAGTGTTCTAGGACAGATCTAGTGCTAGGGATTCATCTCAGTTCAGGATTCGGGGTTTCTTTCCTTTTCCTTTGCCCTAGAGGGGTTGTCCTTCTTCCCTATGCCTCGGCTTGCTGATGCGCATAGGGATCGAGGGGGACGGCGCGGCCATAGGGCAAGGCGCACTTTTAGATCTAGGATCTCTGTTATTCTTTTGCTTTTCTACCGAAAGAAAACTAGCATCTAACTCGCTCTGATACGATTTATAGAACTAGTCTAGCTTTGGTATATGTACTATAAGGTGGGAACTCGTAGATCTGAGAGGGAAAGAGAGAGATCGGAGAGGAGAGGTACTACCTGCGCCCTGGCTCGACAAGCATGAGCCAGAGGGAATGTCGGAGCTCGTCTCGGAACGGGAGTCGTCGTCGTTAGCCATGGGAAAAAGGGGGCGACGGCGCGAGCGTGGGTGGTAGAGAGTGGTGGCGGCGGAGCTTCCCGTCGGCCTAGCGCAAACCCTAATCGGTGGGTGTGTAGGTGGGGGCTACGACGCAGGGTGAACCTCGTACCGTGTCCGTCCGGCCCCCCACATCTTTATATACGTGCTGGCGACAGGGGCCCACCAACCATGGATAGGGTTGGGCGCCCCCGATTAGGGCGCGATGAGGACTCCGTTCGGGCCCAACGTTCGGGCCGTTAGGCCCGAACGTGGGAGAGATCTATCTAACAATTCATAACGACTGTTTTAAATGCGGCACCGGTTAACGGCCGTTAACAGGCGTGTCAGAGAGACGCCTAATGTGTGCCACATGGCCCTAGCAGATAGGCCCCACTGCTAGTTAACGTGCCAATTCGTGATTAGAGGATAATTAGTGCATTTTGCAACAACTCGTTTTTAATCTAGTATTTTTTGCGATTTTGAGGTCGACTGGGATCATTTGGAAAATTTGATATATAAAATGGTAGTTTTATGCTAACAACTCTATGCCGCAAGAGTTTGCATAGGACTCCCAACTCAAGGAAGGGTCCCGTGCAAATGGCATTTAAAGAGAGAAACAAAGTTGATAGAAGAAACAATGTTAAACAAAAATGTAGCTCGATATAAGGGAAAGGCAGGGAGGAGAGTAGGTTAAGCTTGTTTGGTCCTCTCCATCATTGCTTTGGATTCTACTACTAGTCCACAGTCTCTTACTAGTAGCATACGTATAGAAATTTTAACAAAAAATGTCATATTATTCTACCTCGCTGCGCTCTGTTTCTTTTTAACTTTGAATAAGGTGAATGTGTAGATTCACTCAAATCTAAGTAAACCTATCGTACTAAAAGCAATCTAGATTTATTTTCTTTATAAAACTAAAATATATTATATTTTGAAAGCGGGGAGGAGATTGTAAAACCTATACGCGTCCGTGTCCGTAGTGGTGCAAGCGCGTGACGCACGCACACGCGAAATGAAATAAGCCTTGAACGGTCCCACCGTCCCAGCATCCACTGTTTGCACGGACAGGGAGGGAATTTCGTCTCGTATAGTGAAATCTCTTCAGAAGTACGCCCCTGCTCGCGTGATCCACGATGAACATTGCTATGATGGATTTGATGACTGATTAGATGAGACATGTCAACCCGGCCGCGGCCGTACCTCACGCGCCTCCTCATATTGTATAGTGTACTACTACTATACGTATTCAAAATGGTAATTACTGTAGCGCGCGCTTGCACTCACGGAAAAAATATATATTCCATCCACCTTATCCGTACAGTACGTACCCTATGTATGTAGTAGGTCATCAATTTTGCCTTCCACGATCAAGAAAAAAAATCAATTTTGCCTTCCGCACCCACAGGTGGACGGAGGATGCGTCGATCCTGCGTATCTACGTACGTATGGAGTACGTACTTCAGGCGGCCTTGCTAGTAACACCTACAAGCACGTACCACTACTACTGTACAGTATACACTCGAAGACGCTAGCTCTTAGGGCGTGTTTGGTTTAGGGGATATCCCCAAATGGTTAGTGGTAGCCACCGAAAAAGTGGTTGCCAGCCGTTTGGTTCAGAGACGAGAGGGGATAGGGATAACCAGATTCCTGAAATATTCTCTCAATACGGTGGCTCAGCTCATCCCACAAAATGGGCGGATGAGCCCAACCACTTCTGGCTCCCACGCTAGTCTTACCCCGAAAACACAATTCGAGTCGTTTTCCTCGCTCACAGCCCGTCCTAACCCTATCCTTTCCCAGTTTCTCCGCTCATCTCTCTCGTTAGCAAGACGGCAGCGTCAAGAAAAATCAGGCGGCGGCAAGTACTCAAGATCAACAGGGTACAACGACAGCATGTACATCTCTTTCCTCTCCGTATTGGTCTGGGATGGCTCGAGGAGGGCGATTCCATGGAGGGGCGGGGGGCATAGGCCATGGGTGGGCTGCAGGAGGTCACCGCCATGGGCAGCCATGGGCGGTGGCGAAGGAGGGGAATGGTGTAGTGGCAAGAGAGGGCGACGGGAGGTGGTGGCCAGGAAGGGCGAGGGGCCTGGGGGCAGTGGCCATGGAGGGGCGACAAGGTGGTCGGGCCGATGGAGACTACGAGTGGTGATGGGGTCGGTAATCTCACGGTACCAACAAAGAGGTCACCATACACAGTAGAGCCTCCTCATCCCTTATTCCCAACCACATTTTACCCTTCTAACCAAACAAAAAATTGGTCCATCCCTCACACTCAACCAAACATCAAAAGTGGCTATCCCTGACCACTTGGTTGGGGATATCCTCAACCCCTGAATAATACCCTCTGAACCAAACAGCCCCTTAATTAACTCTTGGCGACAAACGTGTCGACCTCGATCACGGCGCGCGCGCTTTGGATCCATCGATGCGGCCGGTACGGCACGCGCGCTCGTCGCCGGCGCCACTTACGTACTTCGCCCGGCCCGGAGGAGCCGGCTGCGCGATGCATGCTGCGTTGCCGCGCGCGGTGCACAAGTACAGCAACTGGAGGAAGGCGACGACGACGGCGGCTGCCCGTGTAGTGGATTGGACGTCGCGTGCCTGCGCGCGAGGTCCCGGTCCCGGCTCGCCACGTACGTGCTGGCGTACTAGTACTACTCCTGTCACATCCGTCTCCTGTATTCATTCAGAAATCAGAAACCCCTCTGAATCCTGGGAAGGAGCCGGTGCGCTCCTCTGCCTGCACGCTCCAATTTTCCCGCGCTTAAATCTGGCGCCAACGTAATTTCCGATCGAGGCCGGGGCTGTCTGAACTTGGCTTGTTTTCTTTCGCACGGACCGGTGGTCTAGCAGATTCACAGGATGGCTAGCAGTCACCGACGATGGCACTGAGATCGAGCCGGCGGTTTCCTTCGCAGCAGTAGCCAGCCAGCCTGCAGCGAGAAGGTGCAGCAAACCTAGCTAGCTGCTGCTACGTACCGTACGTCGCAGGGCAATTCTCACCGGATCAATCACGTCACGCTCTTACTCTTGCCACTTCAATTCCACAAACTCGTACGTGTTCCTTTCTACTCCCTCCGTTTAAAATTAGAAGATGTTTTAGGTTTGTGGAGGAAATATATCTGAGCGCGCTTTTAACAGATAGGTTAAGATCTTTC
The DNA here is from genome assembly GCA_030063025.1 of Avena longiglumis. Taxonomy (NCBI): domain Eukaryota; kingdom Viridiplantae; phylum Streptophyta; class Magnoliopsida; order Poales; family Poaceae; genus Avena; species Avena longiglumis. Next base: position 87,365,107 of record CP125973.1, on the reverse strand, counting down.
ACAAACCTAAAGCATCTTATATTTTCAAACGGAGGGAGTATATTGTGCTAGCTATTAGCTGCTGCGCGATGAATTAACTACTACTGTCCCTGACAGCAGTGGATCGCAATCCTCCTTGCTAAACCTAGCTAGCTAGCCAGACAGCAGGCTAACCGATCGAACTGCTTCCGCTCGCGAGACAGGCTACCTCACAAGGAGCTAGCTAGCTAGCGCAGATCGATCGGGCAGCTAGCACGCACGGAACGTACGTACGTTCTGGTCAAAGATGCTACTACTACTACATGCATCTGCATGCTCCGGTAGTAGCAGGAGTAATGTTTTAGTCTGATATGGATCCTCTATCTAATGTCGGTTGGTCCATGATTGGTTGTCTGTTTGCTACGCTACGAACTACGCGAAACTGTTAAGAAACTGAAATGGTGGGCTGCCAGTCTCCAAACCGCCGGAATTTCCGGAGGCGATCGATTGACCCACAAATCTGTGCTGCGCGTATATGTATGCTTAATTAATCAGAGACCAAACATGTTTCGTAGTACCTTATCCGCTACCCTGCCGCACGAGCACGAGTCAGTGAGTCACCACTTAATGGCGCTCTCTCGCTCATATTATTCTACCTCTCTCGCTCTGTTTCTTTTTGGCTGTGAGCAAGGTGATGATAGGCCGGAGAGGATGGGATGAGCTGAATGGTTCCTGGCCTAAATGGTCCATGCATGCTCTCTCTCCCCTCATCTTTAGGTGGCTTGTCCCTGTTCACCACACATGATAAAAAACGCCAAGGAAGCAATGATCTGAGTGGTGTGGAGGCCCCCCAAGCTAGCTAGCTATCTAGCCAAACCTTTTGCCCCTCGCCATCTCCCATCTCCATCTCCACCTCCCATGGTCACTTTCTGCTTATTATTATCAGTACCACTGCATGATCCTGTATCAACGAGAGAGACGAGAGAAATCTGTCCTGAGATTGTGGGTCTTGACAGACAGGGTTACCCCATGTTCTAGCGTTTAATGACTCTGCTTTCATCTCCAATTTTATCCACGGGCCGGGTTTAGGGTCGTATTGGGGTTAATTTGTGGACTACGGCTAACTTGTTTTTGGCCTAATACTGTCAAGTTGTCTTTCAGTCCCCAGTGTAGAACGATAGAGATAGGATTGACGGAATATGTTGGATGTATTATTGAGCGCATGAAGATATATGACGCATACGGATTATTTTGGAAGATGTCAAGTTAGGCTAGAGTCCTAACTATCCTAAACTATCATAATAACCGTGTCCGTACAATACTCTAACATCCCCCGCAGTCGTAGCGGTAGCATCGTGAACAACCGGAACGTTGCTGACGGTTAGACTGAAGATAAACCGAAGTAGAATCCAGTAGGCTGACATCCCCCTGCAGTTCGAGCGGGAACGTCGTGGACGGTGTCGCGTCGCGGTAGCTTGGACTGTAGAGGAAGATGATGATGCTCAAGCGAGGTGGTAGCCCATGTGCCGATGTCGAGGGAGCCGAGAGCGTTGGGTAGGTGCCATGGTCGAGGTAGTCACGCGAGGGGTCGCCGTGGTCGATGTCGTGGTCAGGGATGCCAGTGTCGAGGTAGATGCACGTGAAGCCGCATGCGCATAGTGCGCGAGGAGGATGACAGAGACGCGTCGAGGGTGTTGATGTCGTAGCCGATGCAGTCCGAGCCGTCGAGGACGAGGTGAGCCCATAGTTTTGCCAGAACTAGGCACACGTCAGGGACGACTCCGGTTTTGTATGCAAAGAAGAACTCGTCGGTGACGCGGTCGAGGCAGTCGTAGAAGGGTCGATGCCGAAGAAGACGTTGTCGAAGCCGATGAAGACAAGGCGCCGATCCGAGCTTGCGGACTCGAACGCGTCGGGGACGAGCACTCCGGTGTTGCGATCAGCGGCGGCGAGGGACCAACATAAACCTGTTACCATGTCAGAAAGACTAGCAGAGGAATCCTCCAGAGCGGTTGCGACGCGTAGAGCGGCGAAGGGAGAGATGTCGGCGCTGTCGACGGTTGTCAGAGTAGAGTAGAAGGTGGTGTAGTCGGGGATGAGGCGATGGCGCTGACGACGAAGTTGTAGTGGACGAAGACGTAGAAGGCAACGAAAACAGCGACGACCTCGGTTAGTCGTGCTGGATGCCTGGAGTGCGCGATGGGGTAGTCGACGGGACCTACGATGGCGTGAGATTGCCCTGCGGGTTACCTTGTGAAGTGCGGCGGCGGTGCTCGAAGTAGGCGAGGAAGAAATCCGACGACGTGACAAAGACCATGTGCGGACGTAGCGATCCACGCCTGTAGGAGCTGGCGCGGTGAAATCCGAGGACGTCGATGCACCGGGACGACGAAGTAGACTGCGTGCAGCGACGCTATGACCCGAGGGGGCGGCATAGCTGTAGGGCGCAAGTCGGTGCAGCAGCTGGAAGACCACCAGCGACATACACGCCAAGGAAGGCGCGTTGGAAGCCGGTAGAATGGACCAAAGGTGGCAGCGGTGCGGCCCGAGGGGGCGACCGTGCGGCAGCCCGTAGCTCGATCGGTGGTAGGCGCGTGCTCGGGACGTGCTTTGCGTAGACATGCGCAGGATCGGTTGATCAGACCGACGATGCGCCGTATGCGCCAGAGCGTGGACAACGCGTAGATCAGAGTCGATGACAACATTGTTGGTGAAGTCCCGGACGATGACGACGAAGACGATCTGAGGGAGGGCAGCTGCGGCAGCCTTCCAAGGAAAGCGTAGCAGCCGTCCGCGATGCACGACAGCCTGACGTGAGGCCGCAACAGCCTGCCGAGGCAGACGCGACAACAGAGAGGGCAGGTGCACAGGCGCGGTGTAGATCATCGGTGCCGATGGTCGGAGTAGAGGCACGGCGATGACAACGGCGATGAGTGACGCAATCCGATCTAAGATCGGTAAACAAAAAAAACCGATCAAGAGATCGGAAAAAAGACTTGCAGGGCAGTCGATTACGGATCGGCGGACAAACCCTGTGAACGGGTTGCACAGCCCCCTGTGGAGATCATGGAGATCGACCTACCCGGGGGCAACGCGGCGGAATCGTGCCGGCTGCGGCTAGGGTTTGGAATCGATTTAGCTGATACCATGTAGAACGATAAAGAGGGGATTGACGAAATAGGTTGAATGTATTATTGAACCTCATGGACGAGTATATATAGACATACATACATCATCTTAAGTTAGGATAGAGTCCTAACTATCCTAAACTATCATAATAACCGTGTTCATATAATAGTCTAACACCCGGTGCTCGCGCGACAAATATCAAAAGCATGTTAAGACGATGACTGTGATATGTCTGTGGGGAAAATTAACACGGGGAAGGAAGATTAAATTTACTACATCTACCCTCCTTCGATACCGTACGTCTACTTTCCTACTATCTCTTTTTCTAAGACAACCTATTTTACTATTTATCTTTTGGACATCATATCAGAACATAAAAGGCAACTTGGGGAGGCAGGAAAACATAACAATTCTTTTTTTTTTTGCAAGTGGTGAGCTAGACTAGCTGATCCACAGTTTATTGCAGGTTAGGTGTAACTGGAAGAACATTCTTTGATGTACTATAGTGGCGGAGCAATGCAAGTAATCTAACGTAAACACGTGGCCCGTTTTAAGGGGAATACCCACTCAAAGTATGCTTTACATCCCTGTCACTTGCGCATTAAGACACGTACTTAATCCAACCTCTCCAATGACGTGTCCCTCAATGCTACCTAGCTAGCTATCGGACAGAGTATATCAGAGCATTTTTAATCCGGCCGGGCACCATCAAGCCAAAAGCAAATGCTAGTACACACTACACGTCTTATAAAAATACAAAGATAACTATCATGCACTTGGACTTGGCAGGTTAATCACGATGGATCTATCTTTGTGGGTTTTCTTTGGAAGCTACCCAGGTAGGTTCAATAATTTTGCAGGAAACGCTACCATATGCACTAGCTAGCTAGTACCAGCACAAAATGGTCAAAGAGCTAGCTAAACAGCCATTGGTCTTCATCTCTGGGATCTAGTACATGTCCTAAATAATGTAGCACCATCGTATCCTCATGGGGATGCATGTGAAAGCAACAAGTAATAGTATACGTAACCTCTTAATGGGAACTACTCTAATTAAAAGGGATTTCTTGGAAATGAGGCCCCTAACTTTCGCATCAACCTCTTAAAAAGGGGCGGACCCAAGCTCACAAATTTGAATTTCTATGTTATTTATTCATATTTGACATGAAAACAACTAAATGCTACAAAGTATATGCAAGGAACGCCCCCACTCATAAGTTTCTTTGGTTCCGCCCTTGCTCTTAAAGGCAAAGGGGGTGGGCTAATTCATTGATAATCATATTAGCGAGCAGGAAAGACAAGCATTAGCTAAACCTAAGCATCATGAAAAAGTGATGGTGGGCAAATTCCTAATGATAATAGTGGCCAGTGACACATATTAGACAAACCTAAGCATCGTGAAAGCAAAGCTCCGGGTTTTGTTATGCTAAAGGGCACGGGGAGTCCTTGCTTTAGCGTTGCTTCCTCCACAAATTTGGTTCCAACACACCCAACCACAGGCTTCCTAGGCCCTACAGAGAGGAAATTAAAGGCCCCAAGCACCACTAGTACTACATTAGATGGAGGAGAAAATTAAAATAGCAGTTTGTGATCAATCTCGTAGCTACTAATGATGCCGCGGATCGTCAACACGGATTATACATAAGTTTAGCGAATAAAGCTCATAGCTTTTATCATTATAAATAGTAGAGATATACTCAAAAGGCTAAGACAAAAAACAAGAATACTTCACTATTTAGATGTATAACATTTTTTTAATGTGGGCGAGTTAATAATCTCACTTAATCGAAAAATAATGCGGGGCAAGTAGGAAAACAGAATATGGTTAACTAAAAAAAATCTGCATTACCGTATAGTTGAGCAAAGGCAAAAGAAAAAACTAACTTGACCTAGTCCATAGAAAAGTTGAGTACACGTTTTTTTCAACAACACTTTTCCGAACAGTGCTCTTTTTGTACATGTTAATTAAATCTCGTTGGCCATGAAACTTTTATGTTACCATCTTCTAGAAAATTAGCATGCACATATTCCGGTTAAACGGAGCCCAAAGTGCACAATGATGCGAATGCTAAGGAGCAATGGACATCACCATCGGTGATAAAGTGGGGATGTATCTCCCTGTCCGCTCACAAAAGGAACTAAACTATGTACTCTCTCAAATCAAGTAGGAGTACATATGAGGACGAGAAATTTGATGATTCGATCCTCTCCCTAGCGAGAACAATTCACATCATTGGCCTCGGCTGGTCTTTATCAGATGCCTTGCAAGGGACGCAATAATTAATCCGGGAGCCCAACAGAGAGATCGGCGGCAAACAAAGAAAGTAGGGAAGCAAGAAGAAACCATGTAGACAATGCTTGGCGCATTAGCACAGCTTCTCTTGATTTTTCTTCTTTTTCTCCTCCTCCCAATCCGTATTACCCGTGTGTTTGGGGTGTATTTGGTGTGTCACATGCCGTTTCCTGCACCGGGTCGGCTGAAATAAGACCGTTTAGAGACTTGCATGTCGGGCCGAGCTCACATAGCACAGGTCTTAAAACACTCCAAATTATGGCTCGCTAGAAACACCAAAATCGGGCGTTTTCGCGGGACAGACCTGCACGCGAGGGACGCCACGACGCATCCGGAACACACGTCATAAATCCCCTCACCTCTCTCTCTCTCTCTCTCTCTCTCTCTCTCTCTCTCTCTCTCCATTCGCAATCGCCCCCCTCATCGGGTTCCTCTCCCGCCGGAAGATCAAAAACCGCCATGAGTGCAGTAGACGGCGGTAGATCTAGGCAAGCACCGCTGAAAGGGCGTTTTATGCCTTTCATATTATTTTAATGTTTGTTGACAACACTTGAATTAGTTTAATGCTTTGCAAAATGTTTCAGAAGATATCCGATTTATTGTAGCAAATATATATACATATGGAGAGATGACTTGACAGGAACAAAACAAGGGAAAAGATCAGATTGTCGGATCGTCTGCGGCGCCGATGTCCCGACCCAACCGAAAACTCCATCTGAAAGCTGTCGGAATGTCCGGCCGTGAGTTTGCGCCAGGTTTTCTCCCTAGCTGTGGAAAACTAGTATATCAAATTGGACACTGTCCGGACACTGCCCGGACTCTGGCCGGAAACTTGGCTAGGCCAGAGTGTCCGGTTGGTGTTGAGCGGAATGTCCAGCCGGGAGTTTCTGGCCATGTCCGGCCAGTGTCCAATTTGATATACTGGTTTACTGTCCGGCTCACACAAGCCGGACTGTCCGGCTTAAGTGATCCAACGGCTCTAAATTCTGGGGCCCTATAAAAGGACCTCTTCTTCTACTTTGGAACCTACTCGTCCAGTTCAAGAACAACAACACATTTTGAGTCACCAAATCCACAAGATATCTTCATTCATCCATCCAAAGTCGTTGATCTTTGGAGAATCGAAGGAGGAGGCCTTGATCTACAGCTTCACCAAGAGAGATCTTCATTTCCCCCTCATTCACTTGAGGGCCCCTTGCTCTACAGTTTCTTTGGAAACCCTAGCTTTCATTTGGTTCTTACAAGCTTGTCTTTGATTGTTTTGACAGCTTGCTTGTGTTTGGGAGCCTCCAATTAAGTTGTGGATGTGTGCCCCGAACTCATTGTAAAGGTGCCGGCTTCCACCTCGAAGGTTGCCGATATAGTGGAAGATGAATCGATCCCCTTGGGGTGAGGTTCATCGGAGAACAAGGGAGGCCTCTCGTGGCATTGGTGGTTTGAAACCACCCCCTCTCCAAACGTAGACGTACTTTCCCTCAAAAGGAAGGAACTACGTGAAACAAATCCTTGTGTCTCCGCGTCGACCACTTTGGTTACTTCTATCTGTTGGAGATATGCCCAAGAGGCAATAATAAAGTGGTTATTATCATATCTTCATACTTATGATAAATGTTTACATACCATGCTATAATTGTATTAACAGGAAACATTAATACTTCTGTGATTTGTAAACATAAAAGAGTCCCTAGTAAAGCCTCTTGTTAAACTAGCTTGTTGGTTAATATATGATCATGGTTTCCTTATCATGAACATAGGGATGTTATTAACAACAGGATCATATCATTGGGAGAATGATATGATGGACATACTCCTATAGTTAAGCGTAGCATAAAGATCAAGTCATTTAATATAGTTCATTTGCTATAAGCTTTCTGATACATAGTAACCTAATTCCTTCGACCATGAGATCATGCTTATCACCATCACCGGAAGGATGCTTTGATGACATCAAACACCACACCGTAACTGGGTGGATATAAAGGTGGCATTGACTGTTCGGAAAGTATGGGTTGAGACACATGGATCAAGAGTGGGATTTGTCCATCCATATGACAAATAGATATACTCTGGGCCCTCTCGGTGGAATGTCATCCAATTAGCTTGCAAGCATATGACTGGCTCACAAGGGATCACATACCACGGGAACGAGAAAAGAGTACTTATCGGTAACGAGGATGAACTAGGTATGCAGAGATACCGATGATCAAAACCTCGGATAAGTAAACTATCGTGAGACAAAGGGAAATTGGTATCGTATGTAAGTGGTTCATTCGATCACAAAGTAATCGTAGAAATATGTGGGAGACATATGAATTTCCAGATTCCTCTATTGGTTATTGATTGAAGAAGTGTCTCGGTCATGTCCGCATAATTCATGAACCGTAGGGAGACACACTTAAGGATTTGATGTTGTTGAGTAGTTATGGAATGATGAGAAAGAGACCGAATGTTGTTCGGAGTCTCGGATGGGATCCGGGATATCACGAGGAGATCCGGAATGGTCCGAAGAATACGATTCATATAAGGAAAGTCCTGTTTCGGAGTTGGGGAATGATTCCGGTGTTTTCACCGGGAATGTTCTAGAAGGGTCCGGAAGGTCCGGCACTCCGGAGGGGAAGGGTACATGAATGTGTCATAACGAGTTGGAATGGTTGCATCATGTACTAGGTATCATGGCTGGGCAAAATAAAGGGATAAATCAAATCCTAGTTTGAAAAGTCAAACGCCAATTTGAAAAGTCAAACGGCAAGTTTGCTTGGTGGAGGGAGAGTAGGAAACCTACTTAGGGAGGAAGTCCTACTCCCTCCACCCGCCGGCCAAGGAGGAGGAGTTGGAGGAGGACTCCCTCCTCCCAACCGCACCTCCCTCCCACCTATAAAAGGAGGGGCAGGGGTGCCCCTCTTCCCTACACCTCAAACCCTAGCTTTGGCGCCTCCACCTCCAAGTGCAGCCGCCGCCTAGGGTTTGGGGCTCTCCCCAAGCCCTAGCCGCCGGCCAAGCTTCCTCCCTTGGTGCCTCTAAACCCTAGATCGCCAAGGCCTCTCTCATAGTCCACCATACTCGCTCCGGCTTAAGGCGAAGCCCTGCGAGATCTCCCCTCTACTTAGGTACCACGCGTCGTCTGCCGAATCACGAGAAGAGTGCTACAACCTCCATTTTCTTTGGAACAAGGGAGAGGAAGGTCTTCATCAATCCGAACGTGTGACCATTGCGGGGCGCTGCTTGAACGCCGGAAGGATCGTCTACGCGATCTTGAGATCGGAAAGAGTACGACTACATCACCCACGAGAATCTGCTCTCATTAACCGCTTTGGATCTTCAAGGGTTAGTATTCTATCGACTCGTTGCTACAATCTAGTAGATAGATCTTGGCTTGTTTGTTTGCATGCGGTAGAAATTTTTTGTTTTCCATGCTACGAACCCCTGCAGTGGTATCAGAGCCGTGTCTATATGTAGATCTGTTGCACGAGTAGAATACAATGGTCATTGTGGGCGTTGATGCTTTTGTTGTCGATTTCTTCTTGTGTACTTTGCATCTGGTGGGATGGTGGGATGAAGCGGCCCGGGCTAACCTTACATGCCATCGTTCATGAGACTTGCTCCACGCTTGACATGCAACTTGTATTGCATAAGTGGCTTTGCAGGTGCCTGTTTCTCCCAACATAGTTAAGATTCAATTTACAACGGGTGATTGACAATACTAGTATCAATGTTGTGGTTCTTGTTCATAAGTTAGAGCAACACTTATTGAAAGCCCCAAACCACGTAAAATATGCAAAGAAAATTAGAGGCGTCTAACTTTGTTTTGCAGGGGTGTGCTGTGATGTGATATGGCCATGATTGTGATTATATTTGATGTATGCAATGTTCCTTATTTTAAGTTGGCAACCGGCAGGAGCCATATGGTTGTCTCTAAATTCTGTTAAGACCCGTGTGTCTATTCAAAGTAGTTGTAATAGTTGAAGCTGGTGAACGACAACCATGGAGCGGTGTCATTGACCTTGATGCAATGCCGGTGATGATGGAGATAATGTTCGTGCTTGAAGATGGAGATCGGAAGCACAAAGAAGAAATGCCATATCATATCACATACTATGAATTGCATGTGATGTTAATCCTTTTATGCATCTTGTATTGCTTAGTTCACGACGGTAGCATTATAAGATGATCCCTCAAGCACACAATTTCAAGTTTTAAAGTGTTCATCCTTAGTAAGCACCGTTGCTAAAGCTCGTTGTTTCGAAGCATCACGTGATGATCGGGTGTGTTAGATTCTGCGAGTGTATACAATGTGAGCAAGCCAGATTTGCTCATGCGGAAGCTAAGGTTTTATCTTGACGAGCCTAGCATGTACATACATGGTCTCGGAACACGGATCACCGAAAGGTAAAGCATGAGTCATATAGTAGATATGATGAACATGTTGATTGTTTGCCATTGAAGCTACATCAACTCTCGTGATGATTGGTTTTGATGTGGTGGATTTGGTTCGTGTGATCACTAAAACAATGTGAGGGATATTGTTTTGAGTGGGAGTTCAACAGCAATATGATTAAAAGTTGAACACTATTTATCATAAATTAAATCAAAGTGAATTTGCATAGTTGTTGTAGTCATTGGCATCCATTTACCACCTTGCGCTTAGTTATAATTGAGATGATAGAACTATAGAATTCTGGTTAGTTACTTTACGAACTGGTATCGTATTGTTTTGAAGTGTTAATCTAAAGTTTAAAAGTCCTATTGCAAACTTTCAGTAAGTTCCGGTTACTCCATGAAGTTTAATAATTGGTATTAAATCAAGAGTGGCAATTCCAAGAGTTAGTGTATGAGTATCACGTTTGTCTCCATGATTCTTGATATTCAAAGAATTGTATTAATATCAAGGTTATCTAGGATCTGAAAGAGTTGTTTCAGAAACCATGATGTGTGGAAGATATTGTGATATCTGAAACGAAGTTTTGGTTGCAACATGATAGAGTATAATATGGCAAAAGTCATGTTCTCATATTTGATGAGAATTTGCAAAAGGTTGGAGACACTAGTTGTCCTAATCCTCCAAAAGGTTTTGGAGAGCAACATTATACTCGCGATTCACCGCAATAAGCTAAAGTAGCTTGATCATGAATAATTCCATGGTAAGGGTGAATATTTGATGTAGGTAAAATATTTACTACACCAAGAGATTACTAAAGAACGGAATTTGAAAGCACACCAAACATTTGATGATGGTGATCTACTTCAAAGTGCAAGTCCAAAGACATTGGTATTTAATTATACACGCTTTGGACTATGTGTCATATGTATGACTCCACTATTGATGTTGATAGATTCTTTCAAACAGAAAAGGAAATACTGAAAGAGAATCTCATAAATATATGGTAGAAAAGAAAAGACTAGAATTGTTCAGCTTGGGTATATAGAGGATATACGTGTTATGGCTGTATTCTTTGCTTGTTAAATAATGTGGTTCTAAAGTACTGGATACTGAATTTGTTGGTATGAATCGTCATACGAAACAACAGAATTCATGAACCACAATGGCCTAAGTAACTAGCAAAAGAATATGTGATGATGTTCATCGAGAACAAATAAAGGGTTATTGTGCTGCTCGTTAAACATCAAAGCTTGCCTTCAAGATTTGTTTTATCAGGTATTATGAGAACAAAAGGGTTGTTCAAATAATTGCCGTAGTCCATAAAAGATGGATGATTCACAAATCTCGTTGGAGAAATCACATCCATAAAACTAGTGCTAAATATGTTGAAAGACAAATTGATTGAAAGATCACTTAGGAAGTGACATCGCCGTTTAAATTATATTGGAAAGAAAACATGAAGAAACTCCATGTGGATGGAATTTTGGAGTCTTTTGATTTTTGATCAAATGACGCTTGTGAAACTTTCCTAGAGATAATTAAAACTTTGTTCATAGGCCAAAAGGGAACGAATGACTAGCTTATTAGAACTTGTACATATTGTTGTACGAAGTCCATTATGTGTAGTCAAGAGCGATGGATTTCAACTTCATATGCTTTCTCCGAAAATTTGAGTGAATATATGAATATTTACTTAACAAGGATGAAGTATGAAACATTTGAAAAGTTCAAAGACTTTCAAGATGAAGTGCAAAATCATTGTAACAAGAATATAAATAGTTTATGATAAGATCATAAAGGAAGATATTTTGAGTTACAAGTTTAGCATAATACCTAAGATTTAAGGAATCGTTCCGTGGATTTGCATGTCCCGAAACACCATAAGAGTATGGAGCGTTCGAGATATGTAATTAAACCTTGTTTGACATGGTAAGATCGAAGGTGTAATTCATAAAACTGCCATTATATTTTAAAGATTAAAAGCTTTAGAGACTACCGTTTTTCCACTAAAAAGAGCTCCATCATAATCCGTTGAAATGACACCATATAAAGTTATGGTTTGGGATAAAACCCAAGTTGTCCTTTCTTAAACATTGGTATGCTATGCATAAGAAAGATGTTTGCAACCAAAGTCGGATGAACCTGTCTTTGTATGTTATTTGAATAAGCTTAAGTAATCCTCCATAACATCGGAGACAAAAGTGTTTGTCACTTAGAACGTCAAGTTTCTTTGAGAAGGAATTTTTCGTGAAAAGATAAGTGGGAGGACAATAGAACTTTGATAAGGTTAAAAGAACCTTAGCTATATGTGCAAAGTTGCATGGAAAAGTGTTCGGGCGGCAACAATGCTCATGGCTCACGTGCCTCAAAGGTTGTGGTTACGAAGGTCAAAGTTTCTATTGAACCAAGTAGGTCAAGTAAGCAATCAAATACCAAGATTTGAGGGTTGAATCATTATTTGAGAATAATGAATGTACTACATGCAAAGAAGCGATGATGGGCCCTGACTCCGTAAAATGGCTTGAAGCCATAAAATCCGTGATAGTTCCATACACGAGAAATCAAGTTTTGAAGTTGAAGGACCCTCGAGAAAGGTGTAAGACCTTACAGTTGTGTTTGGATCTATAAAGAAATAGACATATATGTTTCACATCTATGAAATAGTCGACATGTTGGGAAAGAGTTCACAACAATGTTCAAAGGTTGACTATGACAAGATCTGATCTTTCATAGCGATATTTAGTATAGACGGATTAATAATTTTGTTATGTGTTGAATAAATAAATCAAGTTCTTCTAAAAGAATGGTTACCAAGGACGTGTGCATGACGCGGTCCAAAGGGTTTTGTTAATTCAAAGGATGCTAAAAGCATATGCAAACTTCAATGGTTGAAGTAAGCATCGCGGAGTTGGAATCTTCACCATGATGAAACTGTTAAAGGAGTTTAAATTCGTCGGAGACGATGAAGATGCTTGCATGTGCAAGAAATTAAGTGGGAGCGCTAAGACATGTTTCTAATACATTATGTGGAAGACATATTGTTGATTGGAAATGATGTATCTTTTATTAACACAGGATAAGAATTTCATCTTGATGAAAGACTTAGGCAAAACCCAAATATTTGGCATCAATAGATGCTAATATGGTTGTGCCGAAAGTATATAGATGATATATTGAATGAGTTCAATATAGAAACTACAAGAAAGGTTCTTGTCGCACAGAAAGGATTGAATGAGTTCAATATTGATGATATATTCAAGTGTATTGATACTTGGTAAGTGAAACAAAGATTCAAGTATAGATTGATACTTGATGTATGAAATCACAAAGAGTATTTATATCAATCATGTTGTGATATGTACAAATCCATATATGTCCTATGCTCTAAATGTTATGAGCATATACCAGAATGATTCATAAGATGATTATTGGACGATAGTAAAGATATTCTTATGATCTTGTAAAAGAACTAAGAATATATTATTTTGTAGAAGTGACAAATAGATGGTTAGTTCATTGTAAATGAATTACATTGATACTAGTTTTGTCACAAAGTACAAATTAAGTTTATCTCAATCTAAACTAAGGGTGTCACAATGTGATGGAAAGTAAGTTCCATAATGGATTTGGATGAGTTCCAAAGTTAAGACATTGTGACAGATACTACAACAAAAGGCTGAGTATATGACTGCTATTATAGCAGCTAAAGAGGGAATTTGTGTCAAGTAGTTTGTTATCAAACTAGGTGTAGTTCACAGTGGGATAATACTATGAAGATATATTGTACGACAATATTATCAACATGTTATAACCCCAAAGAACTAAAGGTCTCACCAAAGGACCAAATTTATACAAAGCCATCTCATTAGAGAATGAGTGATGCGTAGAGACGCAAAGACATGCAATTACACACGGACCTGGAAGTGTCAGATCCGGATATCAGTTGACCACTAGCAAACGTGTACTTACAACACCGGAAAGCCATAGGTGTTGAATACACAAAGGTTTGAAACTAGATTATTGACTCTAGTGCAAGTGGGAGACTGTTGGAGATATGCCCAAGAGGCAATAATAAAGTGGTTATTATCATATCTTCATACTTATGATAAATGTTTACATACCATGCTATAATTGTATTAACAGGAAACATTAATACTTGTGTGATTTGTAAACATAAAAGAGTCCCTAGTAAAGCCTCTTGTGAAACTAGCTTGTTGGTTAATATATGATCATGGTTTCCTGATCATGAACATAGGGATGTTATTAACTACAGGGTCATATCATTGGGAGAATGATATGATGGACATACTCCTATGGTTAAGCTTAGCATAAAGATCAAGTCATTTAATATAGTTCATTTGCTATAAGCTTTCTGATACATAGTAACCTAATTCCTTCGACCATAGATCATGCTTATCACCATCACCGGAAGGATGCTTTGATGACATTAAACACCACACCGTAACTCGGTGGCTATAAAGGTGGCATTGAGTGTTCGGAAAGTATGGGTTGAGACACATGGATCAAGAGTGGGATTTGTCCATCCATATGAAGGATAGATATACTCTGGGCCCTCTCGGTGGAATGTCATCCAATTAGCTTGCAAGCATGTGACTGGCTCACAAGGGATCACATACCACGGGAACGAGAAAAGAGTACTTATCGGTAACGAGGATGAACTAGGTATGCAGAGATACCGACGATCAAAACCTCGGATAAGTAAACTATCGTGAGACAAAGTGAAATTGGTATCGTATGTAAGTGGTTCATTCGATCGCAAAGTAATCATAGAAATATGTGGGAGCCATATGAATTTCCAGATTCCTCTATTGGTTATTGATCGAAGAAGTGTCTCGTTCATCTCCGCATAATTCACGAACCGTAGGGAGACACACTTAAGGATTTGATGTTGTTGAGTAGTTATGGAATGATGAGAAAGAGACCGAATGTTGTTCGGAGTCTCGGATGAGATCCGGGATATCACGAGTAGATCCGGAATGGTTTGGAGAATAAGATTCATATAAGGAAAGTTCTGTTTCGGAGTTGGGGAATGATTCCGGTGTTTTCACCGGGAATGTTCTAGAAGGGTCCTAAGGTCCAAGCACTCGGAGGAAGGGTACATGAATGTGTCATAACAAGTTGGAATGGTTGCATCATGTACTAGGTATCATGGCTGGGCAAAATAAATGGATAAATCAAATCCTAGTTTGAAAAGTCAAACGCCAATTTGAAAAGTCAAACGGCAAGTTTGCTTGGTGGAGGGAGAGTAGGAAACCTACTTAGGGAGGAAGTCCTACTCCCTCCGCCCGACGGCCAAGGAGGAGGAGGTGGAGGAGGACTCCCTCCCAACCGCCTCCTCCCACCTATAAAAGGAGGGGCAGGGGTGCCCCTCTTCCCTACACCTCAAACCCTAGCTTTGGCGCCTCCACCTCCAAGTGCAGCCGCCGCCTAGGGTTTCCCCTCCAACTCGGCGAGTTGGGGCTCTCCCCAAGCCCTATCCACCGGCCAAGCTTCCTCCCTTGGTGCCTCTAAACCCTAGATCTCCAAGGCCTCTCTCATAGTCTACCATACTCGCTCCGGCTTAAGGCGAAGCCCTGCGAGATCTCTCCTCTACTTCCGGTACCACGCCGTTGTGCTGCCGGAATCATGAGGAGAGTGCAACAACCTCCGCTGCCTGCTGGAACAAGTGATAGGAAGGTCTTCATCGAGTCTGAGCGTGTGACCGATCAAGGGGCCGCCGAACACGGAAGTATATCGTCTGCGATCTTGAGATCGGAAAGAGTACGACTACATCACCCACGAGAATCTGCTCTCGTTAACCGCTTTGGATCTTCGAGGGTTAGTATTCGATCGACTCGTTGCTACAATCTATTAGATAGATCTTGGCTTGTTTATTTGCATGCGGTAGAATTTTTTTGTTTTCCATGCTACGAACCCCTGCACTATCATTTATCGCATTTTACTTACTTGTTCTTGCTTTGTGTTGTGCTAGTAGTTGCTTGTTTGACATATAGGTAAATTCACCTTAGTTGCATAATCTAGAGAATTTACCTTTCTTGTCAAACCCTAAATTGAAAAAGAAGAAAATTTGAAGTAACACCTATTCACCCCCCTCTAGGTGCCCATATGATCCTTTCAATTGGTATCAGAGCCTCAGCTCTTTATTCGGGCTTTACCGCCTAAGAGTATATGGGTAGCAAAGTAGGGGTAGTGGATGGTGATACTACCGCCTCGGTGACCATGGAGGATCTCAATAACTTGGAAAACAAGATTGAGCACCACCATGGCCAACGAGATCAAACAATTGCAAAAGTTACTTGAGCAACCTGTTAAGGATAAAGGTGGCTCATCATCCCCTTCTCCTCAAGAGGGACTCCCACCATTACCCAAGGAGAATGCCCCGGCATCACCCACCGGTAAGGTGGTGGGGATAATCAAGACAACATTAATTCCTCCACAAAAATGGTTGGTGAGAAGGGAGAGCACCATGACTCTCATGCATGGTTCTCTCCTGACCCCCCAATTCCTCACCCTCATATAAACAATAGAGGTGACCCACCTAAGCTTGAAGCATCTACTACTTTTTCTCAATAGCAATCTGATGACCCACAAGTGTAGGGGACCGCAACAGTCTTCGTGGGTATTATTACCCAATTTATTGATTAAACACAAGGGGAGCCAAAGAATACTTGCAAGCCTTAGCAACTGAGTTGTCAATTCAGCTGCACCTGGAAATAGTTCTTGCTCACAGAAGTTTATCAGTAGCAACAGTTTGTAGTAGCAAAAGCAAAGTAACGACAACAGTGGAACAAGAGCAATAGTAACAGTAACGGTAAACAGTGGGATTCGAGTGCGGTAGGAATAGGGATGGATGGATGGGCGTTGCATGGACGAGTCTAAATATGTAACTTAAAGACCTAGGGCATTGCAGATAAATAATAACAAGCATCCAAGTACTAAACAATCCTAGGCATGTGCTCCAAATATAGTCATACGTGCTCGCAATGAGAACTTGCACAACATCTTCTGTCCAACCAGCCCGTGGCAGCGGGGCCTCTAGGGAACTACTGGAAATTAAGGTGCTCCTTTTAATAGAGCATCGGAGCAAAGCATTAACACTCCATGAACACATGTGATCCTCGCACCACAGCCATCCCCTCCGGTTGTCCCAATTATTGTCACTTTAGGGCCTTTGGATCCGGACAATGATATGTGTACACAACTTGCAGATAAGATCACAAACAATACTATCATAATGATTCAATAATAAGTTCAGATCTGAGATCATGGCACTCGGGCCCTAGTGACAAGCATTAAGCACAACAAGTTGCAACATAGTCAAATAGCACTAATAGAGATACTAGGCACTATGCCCTAACAATCTTATTCGATTACATGATAGAACTCATACAATCCCTACCATCCCCAAGCCTACAGCGGGGGATTACTCACTCATGGATGAGGGAAACATGGATGGTTGATGGAGATGCGTTGGTGATAACGATGGAGATGATCCTCTCCAAATTCCCTGTCCCGGCAGGGTGCCAGAACGGAGTTTCTGGATCCAAATCTTGGTTTCTGGTGGCGGCGGCGCCGCGGAACACTTTTTGGAAATCTATCGAACCTCCCAGTTTTTACGTCGAAAGGCAACTTATAGGTGTAGAGGGAGGCAGAGGGGGTGCCTGGGGCGGCTGCACCCCCCAGGCGCGACCAGTGGTGGGCCCACGCCTGGAAGGGGTGTGGGGCCCCGAGGCTCCTTCTCCGTCTCGTCTTCTGGCTCCGTGGATCTTCTGGTGAAATATTATTTTTTGCATATTTTCCAGGATTTTTCCTGATAGTTGATTTTCTGCATAAAAACTAGACACCAAGGTAATTCTGCTGAAAATAGCGTCGGTCCGTGTTAGTTGTATCCAAATCACATAATTTTAGAGGAGAAACAATAGCAAAGTGTTCGAGAAAGTAGATACGTTTTGGACGTATCAACTACCCCCAAGCTTAGCTTATTGCTTGTCCTCAAGCTATTCAGTTGAAAACTGAGTGCTATAAAAGAACTTTCACGAACATATTGCTTCATATGATGCATATATTCTTAGCATAGGAGTAGATGCTTAGACAATTCATAATAAGAGGTATGCAACTAAGTCTACTCAATAGTCATTTCAAGTTGTGAAGAGAAACCAACTCAATAATAATAAGTAGCTTGGAACATAAACATAAGCAACATTGCAATGCTCATAATAAGGTACGATAGAGTGGTATCTCGCTTGCCTTTGTTTGAAGAGCACAATATAAATGCCAAGACACCTCTGAAGTTCAAGTGAAGACTAGATATAAAGAAATCAGAGATACAAGCATCAAAATCATGACATAATTAACCAAGTTTTGGAACAAACACAAGAATGACAACTATGCTCTCAAGAAGGTGCTCATAGAATAAGTGGTGACTCAACAAGGTTGTGAAAAAGGTTTTGGAAAGTTTGAAATGCTTGCAAATGCTGAAAGGAAGGTACTCATTAGCTTTGAGCTCTCATTGCCCCTATCATAGGAATCTTCATATGGTTAAGGTGAAAGTGAGGTCCACTCTGAATCATATGCTTGACATACCATAAACTGGAAATCCCAAGTCCCTTGAGTACGAGGGCCGCTCCGCATGCTACTCAACTTTGGTTACTTATAAGTTCTTTTCATTGTAAATACATGCATATCATAGAGAACCACCAACGGGGTACCCCTTGCACATGATACAGGAGCGATGCCGTGATCAAAATGACAAGGCAAGCAGACAATGAGCATCTCAGCAATCTTTTTATTTACTATGTGTATAGCTTTTTTATTGAGGATGCTTCATAAATGCTCATTATGGTGATGCTGCAAGTTTCCACCATGATTAGGTGTGGCTTAGGCTAGTGGCCCAGGCGTTTCTCTAACACAATGTATAGACTCCATGAACTCACAAGCTCCCCTTTTATTTCACATCATCGACATCCGCAAACAAAAGAGCAAGGTATCAACTGGATGAGATATCCAAAAAGTGTTGAAAGCGTTCCCCATGATAGCACCGTTCTGCTGACTCCCAGCATATAATTTGCAAGCATATAACTTTCAAGAACAGGTCACAATGGTTCAAGAATATTAAGCGCAAGGAATAAAGTGTGCCATCAAGTTCGTGGGAGATTTACTAGCTAACTTTCTCAAAGAAGACAAACATTTTATTTTGGAAGAAAACATGGCATATAGAATATGCACTGAAATAGCAAATGATGCTAATAGGTAGGTATGGTGGACACAGATGGCAATATTGGTTTGGGGAGTTGGAAGCACAGGTAGAGCTCATACTCAGTGCAAGTGAAGGCTAGCAATAGAGAGGGAGCGACAATCGAGAGAGAAATAGCTCTCATAATCATGCTTGCAACAAAACATGACTAATTATGGCATGAAAGTGATACAAGAACTCTGAGACAAAATAAGTCAGTGAGGCTTACTGACTATTGTTTAGTCATATGCATGCGTGAGCATGTGCCTAGTCGATTCATGTGAACAGTCAGAGGAGGATACCACAATATTGTACCGAAGTATGAATAAAACAATGCAAGCAAACATTCATATGACATGCTACAAACTATTAGCAAGCTGGGGCTAATCACAGGCAAGCAAGAACTACTAAGCATCCATAATGACATACACCTTACACAAATAGGCTAAGCATGCTCACAATGATGAGTATATGTACAAAAATGAAAACAAATAGAGTTCGTTACCAACCTCTCACCACTCCTCGGGTTGTCTTAATCTTCATTATTGGCCTTTAATTGTGTGACTTGAATAATAGCATGAAACCAAACTCCACTAAGGACGGCTGAACCCTGCAAAGAACTCACAAAACCAAAGAAGAACAACAAATATTTTTGGTGTTTTTGATTTTTTAGAAACAAGCAAACAAATAAAAACAAAACAAGAGGCACACAAAGCAAAATATTTTTGGATTTTTCTCTTTTAAGGCAAACCAAAACAAAGAAACAAACCAAGAGAAACAAAGAAAATATTTTTGGTGTTTTTGTGTTTTTGAGAAAGAAGCAACAAGAACCAAAAAGAAAGAGAAACAATGGATATACAAAGAACCGATGAAACATGATATATAGATGAGTGTGATGTCGGTATATCTCCCCCAAGCTTAGGCTTTTGGCCTAAGTGGGGCTCAACTCCATGGTGCCCAAGTAAATGCACCTCCGTAGTATGAAGAGGAGGCTCCCTCGTCCTGGTACGAGCTCGAGGACTCCCCTGTATAGTGTACAACGGGGTCATATGAGGGCGCTTCCTCCTGATAGTTCCCATGAAATTTAAGGAAGCGCAGCTTGTCGTCCATCTCCTCCTTGGAGCGTGACCAAGATCCCTGGGAAATACTGAACAAAGTGGTTTGGGGGAGAGGGATCTCTCTCTCTCTCTTCCCCGTCAATAAACAACATTCTATAAACCAAATTCTCAAGGGTAGAGCTAGTGGTGACAAAGTGATGCGTCTTCATGGCAGCAAGATCAAGTATCTCAGGAGCCAAGACTGTATCATTTGGATCAACAACAATGTCCAAGGCAGCAGCAACACGCGTAGCAATAATTTCCCCATAAATGGGTCCCTTAGCAGTTAAGCGACGAGCAATGAGAGAACCAAGATTGTACTTGGTTTCATTATTGAGCGCAGCAGCTAAGAAAACCAAATGATAGATGGAAATATTACTAGTGTTCTCCCTACCAAGAACACTAGTGGCAAGATAGTAAGCGAAGTACCTGATGGCTGGAAGCTAAATGTTTCTTATCTTTGCCCGTTGAGCTCTACGGCTATCATCATTGGTTATTCCTCGGTAAAGCTTCAGAAAATCAGCGGGTTGAGCTGGAATCTTATTTGTTGACCTAGTTGTACCAAGTCCAAGAGCCCCACAAAATTTCTTCAATGTCATATGGTAAGACCTTCCATAAACTTTGAAAGAAACATCTGGATGGAACACACTGTTTGAAAAGGAGAAACTCTCCACAAATGTTTTGGTAAGCGTAGCATATTGTACGCTCTCATCCTGCATAAGGATCATTAGTCCAGCCCTCCGAACCAAGGTCATGAAATCCTCAAGAATCCCAGCAGCCCGCAAGAAAGTTTGGCAAGGAAAGGTGGAGGGGTGTGCATCCCCTTCATCTCCCTCGTCACCAAATCGCGGAGTAATGAGGTCCTCATTGTATGAGGGTCTAGTACTAGTGGATGACCTTGGAAGACTTGCCCTTTTAGGTGCATCACTCTCAAATATTTCACCAAATGTGTGGTTGTCCATGACCTTTCTTTAATTCTGAAATTTTTAAACAAACATCAAACCAAGTGATTTCCATGTTGATAAATGATGAGCAACTACTATAGGAACTTGCTACAGGGCTACACATCCATCAAAATGAAATTTATAAGCATAAAACAAGCATGAAATCTTAAACAACCTGATACCTATAGCAGCAAAATACTCAAGATACAATCTATCAATCACAAACGTAATTGGACAAGTGGAGGAGGCACATACCAAGGAGCAATCCCTCCAAAAATCAGCACTTGAGATGGGATGAACAAGGATATCGAAAATCGCGAGCAAGAACAGCAAGAACTCGAGCTTGAGCAAGTTTTTCGGTGTTTTTGGGAGAGAGAAAGAAGGTGGCTACGAGGAGGCAGCCTGGAGGGCCCCAGGTGGGCCAAACCCCCCTAGGCGCCACCCCCTGGTAGGCCACGCTTACCATGGGTGTGGTGGCCTGGGGTGGCCCGCTGGGTCACTCCAGGTGTCCCTCTGCCCCTTTTTTCGAGGAAAAAATTATTTTGAATTTTCTGGGATTTTTCGGGAAACGTTATTTTTGGCCAATTTTTTGGGTAAGAAAATTGATTTCTCGCATAAACAGTTTTTTTCAGAACAAGCAAAAGCAAACAAGAACCAAACTACAACAGCTCTAAGACACTCTAAAAATCAACAACTAGCTAACAAGAGCAAAGGCATAGACTAGGAAGGAGAAAAGTAAAAGAAAGCAAGTATAACCATATTGAAAACATTATTTTGCTCATTAAAATCCTTTTGTTAACAAGGTTGATCAAGTCTTATTACCAAAACAATCTTAGATGAGACAAAACTTTGTATTCCACCTAGTGATTATCTTACCTTAAACTTGATAGCAATGGTCCCAATCATAATAGTTACAAAATTTTCTTGTGGAATGGGACAATAAATTTCTCCAACCTTGATGCTCTCAATATTTTCAATGGAATTCAGGCAATAGCTCTTAGCAACCTTCTTGGGGGAAATAGACAGTGTGCTCTTTGTCATTAATATTGAATGTTACTTTTCCTTGATTACAATTGATGACAACACCTGCAGTATTAAGGAAAGGTCTCCCAAGAATAATAGACATATTATCATCTTCAGGCATTTCAAGCACAACAAAACCAGTTAAAACCAAGCAATTATGAGCCACTTACACAGGAACATCCTCACATATGCCAACATGTATAGTAGTTGACTTATCAGCCATTTGCAAAGATATATCAGTTGGTATCAACTTTTCTAGCTGGAGTCTCTTGTAGAGAAAAAAAGGCATAACACTAAATCCAGCTCCCAAATCACATAAAGCAGTTCTAACATAATTATTCTTAATTGAGCAAGGAATAGTTGGTATACTTGGATCACCAAGTTTCTTTAGAACCTTACCATTGAAGGAGTAATTAGCGAGAAGAGTAGAAATCTCCTCATTTGGAATCTTCCTTTTATTAGAGACAATATCCTTCATATAATTTGAATAAGGAGGCAACTTAATCAGTCAAAGGAATTTGCAAAAATAAAGGCTTCATCCACTCACAAAACTTGTTGTGGTGTTCTTCCTCCTTTGACTTGTGTTTCTTACCTGGAAAAGGCATAGGTTTCTGCACCCAAGGTTCTCTCTCTTTACCATGTTTATTAGAAATAAAATCTTCCTTAGTGTACCTAGTGTTCTTAGTGTGCTTCTCAGGTTCCTCCTCAACTTCTCCCTCATTATTAGGAGCATCATTTTTATCATTACCACTCTCAGTTTCAGCATCAGAGACAGATATACTATTAGGATCTACATTAGGTTCAAGTGGTTCCTCAACTATTCTATGTTTCTTTTTCTTTATCTTACGAGGACTACCACTATCTACTTGTTGGGATTCCTGCTCTATTCTTTTAGGGTGTCCTTCAGGATATAAAGGATCTTGAGTAGCTATACCACTTCTAGTTCTAATTCCATAAGCATGTTTATCTCATGAAGCATTAACTAGCATATCCTTTTGTACTTTAGCAAGTTGATCAAGTTGGGTTTGAACCATTTGAAAGTGTTTACAAAGCATTTTAATATCATTAGAAGTTCTTTACACAATATCTTTCAACTCTTTAATAGCTCTAGAGTTTTCCAATAAATGATTCTGAACTTGTATATTAAAATTACCTTGCTTAACAATAAAAATGTCAAGTTCCTCTAAGCATTGATCAGGAGGCTTACCATAAGGAATATCACCTTCATCAAAGTGTTGGAGAGAGTGTACCTCAATAGTAGATGAGTGGGGAATTGTCTTCCATAATTCTTCTATAGGAGGTAGATTTTTCACATCTTCACCTCTAATACCCTTCTCCTTTAGACATTTCTTAGCTTCCTTCATCACTTCATCACTTAATGCAATTACTCCCCTCTTCTTTGTTGTTGGTGTTGGAACTGGTTCAGGCATATATGGTTCAGAAGTAATAGGCTCAGGTGTATTCAGCTCAGTTGAAGTCCAATCATCATAATTCTTTATTTTAGCCATTAATTCTTCAGCATCTGTAGGAGTCATTGTCCTAAAAACACAATCAGCAAAGCTATCTAGGTAGGTCCTAGAATCATCAGTTAGTCCATTATAATAAATATCAAGAAGCTTATTCTTAGGTAATGGACATCCAGGATGTGCATGAATCAAGGCACAGAACCTTGTCCATGACTCAGGAAATTTCTCTTCTTCTCCCGGTTTAAAATCAAAAAGTATCTACAAAGCAGCATGTCTAGCACTAGGAGGAAAATATTTCTGGAAGAAAGAAGCAATCAAACAATCAGGACTATCAATGGAACCAGGAGGTAATCTATTAAACCAAGCCTTAGCTTCTCCTTTTAGTGAAAAAGGGAATATCTTAGTAACAAAATACTTGCGCATCTTGAAATCATGAGAGAATAAAGCACTCATAGTGGAAAGCTCATTCATATGAGCCACAACACTCTCATTCCAGTCCCACAAAAAGGTTCTTTCTCAACAATATCCGAATAGGATAAATCAAGAGAGAAATCATAATCTTTATCTTTAATATCTATGGGAGAAGTGGCAAACTTAGGATTAGAGGACAACTTAAGAATAATGGTGCGTATAGCAAGGAGACTCTTAATAGCACTAGTACCATTTGTGTTTTGGCACTCTTCAACAAATTCATCAGTGAACTCAATGTAACCATCATTAATATCATAACTCTCTCTAGACTCAGGTGATCTAACAGGTGTAACAGTGTCTTCACTAGGAGTTTCGGTATTCCCTAGACTAGCCATAGTAGCATCTAGAAAAGGACCTACTGAACCACTCGCATCAAGCAAAGTAGAAGTAACATCATGAGTATCAAAAGTAGTTTCAGACTCAACAGTAGTAGTAGTGTGTGTAGCATGAGTATGTGGTGGTGGTGTAACAATCTTACTTATAACATACGGTGAATCAAGAGCAGCAGAGGTGTTTAGGACTGTACCTCTTCTTGTAGCGGATGGTAAAATAGGGAACTTTCCATCACGAGTCTTCCCCATGATGAAAGGAGTAGCAGTGAACAATAATAGATCCAAGTGAACTTACAAATAAAGCTATGCTCCCCGGCAATAGCGCCAGAAAATAGTCTTGATGACCCACAAGTGTAGGGGATCGCGCAAGTCTTCATGGTAGTATTACCCAATTTATTGATTCGACACAAGGGAGCCAAAGAATACTTGCAAGCCTTAACAACTGAGTTGTCAATTTAGTGCACACTGAAATAGTTCTTGCTCACGAAATTTATCGGTAACAACGTTTGTAGTAGCAACAACAAAAGAACAGTGGAACAAGAGCAATAATGTAATGTGATGGCAGTGGCATTCGAGTGCGGTAGGCATAGGGATGGATGGACGGGCATTGCATGGACGATTCTAAACATGTAACTTCAAGACCTAGGGCATTGCAGATAAATAATAACAAACATCCAAGTACTAAACAATCCTAGGCATGTGCTCCAAATATAGTCATACGTGCTCGCAATGGGAACTTGCACAACATCTTCTGTCCAGCCAGCCCATGGCAGCGGGGCCTCTAGGGAACTGCTGGCAATTAAGGTGCTCCTTTTAATATAGCACTGGAGCAAAGCATTAACACTCTGTGAACACATGTGATCCTCACACCACAGCCATCCCCTCCGGTTGTCCCAATTATTGTCACTTTGGGGCCTTTGGATCCGGACAATGATATGTGTACACAACTTACACATAAGATCACAAACAATACTATCATAATGATCCAATAATAAGTTCAGATCTGAGATCATGGCACTCGGGCCGTAGTGACAAGCATTAAGCACAACAAGTTGAAACAAAGTCAAATATCACTAATAGAGATACTAGGCACTATGCCCTAACAATCTTATTCGATTACATGATAGAACTCATCCAATCCCTACCATCCCCAAGCCTACAGCGGCGGATTACTCACTCATGGATGAGGGAAACATGGATGGTTGATGGAGATGCATTGGTGATGACGATGGCGATGATCCTCTCCAAACTCCCCGTCCCGGCAGGGTGCCAGAACGGAGTTTCTGGATCCGAATCTTGGTTTCTGGTGGCGGCGGCGTAGCGGAACTCTTTCTGGAAATCTATCGACCCCCCCGGGTTTTACGTCGAAAGGCAACTTATAGGTGTAGAGGGAGGCAGAGGGGGTGCCTGGGGCGGCTGCAACCCCCAGGCGCGGCCAGTGGTGGGCCCGCGCCTGGCAGGGGTGTGCCCCCAGGCTCCTTCTCCTACTCGTCTTCTGGCTCCGTGGATCTTCTGGTGAAATATAATTTTTGGCATATTTTCCAGGATTTTTCTTGATAGTTGATTTTCTGCACAAAAACTAGACACCAAGATAATTCTGCTGAAAACAACGTCAGTCCGTGTTAGTTGTATCCAAATCACATAAGTTTAGAGGAGAAACAATAGCAAAGTGTTCGAAAAAGTAGATAAGTTTTGGACGTATCACAATGTCTAATGAAAACTCATGTGCGCAGCTCTTGCATTGAACTATGTAACATCATTGAACAAGGACTATATATTGGGGATCCAGACAACTTGACAAGAAGAGAAGTTGTCAACAGTTAACTCAATGCCACCGCCTTGCACGTGATTCAACAAGGATTGGGTACAAAGGATTACCCACACATTGAGCACCTCAGCACCGCCAAGGAATCTTGGGATGCTCTCACAGTGTTGTTTGTTGGGAACGAGAGCATGAGGAGGAATCGGGATGATGTACTAAGCAATGAAGCCGAAGGCTTCTACATGAAGAAAGGTGAAGATCATTAAGACATGTACCGTAGGCTCAAGACCACCGCCACCGCTTTTAGAAATGTGGGTGCCTCACATGTGGATGATGCTTGGATAAAAAGGAAATATGTGAGTGCACTCATGCCCTTTGAGCCCACAGACTTGAAGAGCCTACAAGGAAGATACAACTACCACCTCATGACCTCCAATGAATTTATGCAAGAGATGGCCTCTTTCAAGGTTGTCGCCAAGAATGCCAAAGATGCTCGTGCTCGAGCCCTTGGTATGAGCAATGTTGTCAACCTTGCATTGAAGGCCAAAGTTGTGGAACATGGGGATGAAGATGATAGTGATGAAGGCCTCTCCATGGACCACCCTGATGATGTCAAGATTGTTGGGCCACGCAGAGATAAAACAAAAACTTTTCCTCTAACGTGGTGATCCCAAGACCTAGCTGAGGTAGAAAGCCACGAGGTTTACCACTAGACGCGCGGTTGCGGATTACTGATGAAGCGTCGATTGATGCGGTCACAGTCCTCACGATCCGATCACGGTGCCGATCACAACACCTCTCTTGGTATCCACGCATTACAGGAGGGCCGTGGCCCCGCTAGGTTCGTTCTGGCTGGAATCTTGGAGCTAGGGTTTCAACACATGGAATGACCTAACCGAACAACGATTAACCCTTCCGGGTTCTTGGCTCCACTATATATAGGAGTGAGCGTGGGCTGCTCATGACCCATTCACTAAAGCCCATATAACACTAGTCACCGTGAGTCCAACTCACTAACTTCACCCTAATCTGGTTTAGGTCCAACCAACCAGATTCGATTCGGATCCAATCGAACTTGCTCCCGCTCTTAAGTGTGTGACCCCAGCTCATGGTTACTTGGACACGATTAGAGTCCGACTCAATCGATCAATCGGCATCGGCTCCTAGCGAGCGCATCGATTCCCAAGTACCAAAGAGTCATGACGACTTGCCTTTCCAATGCGACTTACGTCAGTCCCTTTGCCTCACGATATACCTTGTCGACTATAGGCGAATATATGTCATCCCTTAAATAGTCCAACTCTCTTCTCGATCCGATATAAGTGATTCACCCGACTAACTCTTAGCCGATCACCTCGGTTAACACTTAACCGAGTCGTGCATGGCCATGCTTTCTGAATCATATCTCACGAGAGGGCCCAGAATATCTCTCCGAGTGGAGGGCAAAATCCCATCTTGGTTATTCACATCACGCAGCTTGATTCTCAATCGACCGAACCTGCCTTTATAAGCGCGATTCACGGATCGGCGTTGTAACCTAAGTCGGTGATCCTCAACTCGGACTATGCAACAACCTCGGTCTAAGGATTACATTGATTGAGATATACAAATGACATCTTAGTTCGTTGTACCTCAATATGGGTCAATCCAACTCGCTAAACTCTTTAGCCTAGTCTGTGTAAGTTGGAATAGCATCTCCATGCCCATGACAAGTGGAACCGAGTCATCAAGCCAACTTTCACATTGGTCTAAGTTGTGTGTCCAGCACAACCTCAATGACCAAGGATATTTAGTACAAACAACATGAATGCATAGTTCCACAACTGAATCACATATTCAATGATACACATCAGATGTTTATACAAGGACTACTTAATAACTTTATGAATACAATGGGAAATATTATCATACATGATTGCCTCTAGGGCATATTCCCAACAAAGATTGCTCATGGTCAATATATGGCCTTCTATGCAAAGAAATTTTGGAAGAACCCCGCCAAGGACAAGATGGAAATGCAACGAAAAAGCAACCCAAATGGGAGAAGAGAAAATGCCACTAAATTGAGAACTTGCTTTAATTTTGGTGACCGCTATCACTTTGTTGCGGGTTGTACCTATGAGAAGAGAGAAGATCATGGGGGTAAGCTTGTGTTGAAGAAATATCCCAGAGCTCCTTACAAGAAACCCTTCATCAAGAAGAATCCCATCAACAAGAAGTCGGGCAAAATTGTATTGGTCACTCATGAAGAATTCTCCTCCGACAATGAAGATGATGAAGATGAGGAAGAGGAAACATCAAGTGGTGTGGCTGCTCTAGCCACCACTTCTACTCCGACATTCTCACTCTTCTATTCTCCAAATGAGAATACTCCCAACAAGAAGGTCACTTGCCTTATGGCAAGAGGAACGGAGGTATCCTCATCATCTCACTCCACTCCCTTAGCTAATGATGAAATTGATGATGAGATGCCTCTTGCAGTAAAAAGGGAATTAATTGCTTTGATGAGTTTGTGACTAACTTACAAGGGGAGGCCAAGATACATTTTGGGAACACTTAGATCAACTTTCCCACACACAAGAGCTTCTAGATGTAAGATGTAAACTTGCGCATGAACACATGATTGAGATAGAAGCCTTAAATAATGCTCTAGAAGAAGAATAAGAGACTAGGATGTCTCTTGAACTAAAACTTGAAGGGCTTGATGAGGCCAATGACATAATTGTTAATAGACTCATCAAGGAATGTGATCATGCTATTGCTAAATATAAAAGAGCTAAAAAGGACATGATTGAGTTTGGTGTGATTCATGAAAAACTTGCCGAGGACTTTATTTTACTTAACAAGGCTCACAAGGCATTGTAAAGTGAACTCTTGTCTCTCACAAAGTCCCATGAAACGCTTCAAACTCAATTGACCAATATTCCTTCAGCTAGTAATTTCATTCCTTCTAATAGTACAACTATTCTTGAAGAAAATGCTAGGTTGAAGGGGGAGCTATCCAAGGCCACATTTCCATAAGGGAACAAGTCCATTGATGATCTTTTGAGTAAGCAAAGGCCTAGTGGTGAGAAAGGGGGCATTGGTTTTGTCTCCAAAGACAAGAAGAAGAACAATAAGAAGAAGAAGAATGCCAAGCCCTCACAAGAGAAAAACAAGGCCATTGTGGATAGTAATACCACAAGTGGTAGAACTATGTCTCATGATGATTTTACGGGAAGTGCTAATCCTCACTATGTTCTAATGTGTGATTATTATGGTGATGTGTATGAAAAATATGTTGGCCCATATGATGGTTATATTTCTTGGTCTATTTGGGTTCCCAAGACCCTTATTGCTAACAAAAGAGGACCAATTGAAAAATGGGTACCTAAAAATTAGCTTGATCTTTTGTAGACATATGCTTCCGGAGGGTCAAAGTGGGTGCTTGATAGTGGTTGCATATGACCGGAAGCTCGTCTATTGTCAAGGAGTTAAGGCCAAATGATGATCAAATATCCGTGACATATGCCGACAAGTCAAAGTCTAAGCTAATGGGTTTCGGCAAGGTAGTGGTTGCTCACGATATTACACTCGTGAACGTCATGCTTGTTGAGACCCTTGGATACAATTTACTTTCAGTCTGTGCTCTTGGAACGATGATCTTTGCCGTCTTTGTTGATGATGATATAGTGGTCCTCATGTGGAGCAAGTCTCTCAAGGTCGCTTTTGTTGGGTACGTCGAACATGACTTGTATGTGGTGGAGTTTTCGGGGCAAACCACTACAAGTGCGATGTGCTTATTCGGAAAGGCTGATGTGGGTTGGTTATGGCATCAACGACTAGCCCATGTCAATATGAGAACTTTGCAAAGTCTCCACAAGGATGGCCATATTGTTGGACTAAAAGAAAATGTTTCCTTTGACAAAGATCGTGTTTGCAGGGCTTGTGTTCTAGGAAAGATGCATGATGCTCCCCACAAGCCAAAGAACCGCATCAAGTCAACAAATTCTTGGAGCTCCTTAATGTGGATCTCTTTGGTCCTCCATATCATGCAAGTCTTGGTGGGAAGAAATATTGTTTGGTGATTGTTGATGAATTTTCAAGATACTCATGGGTATATTTCTTCAAGTTAAAGAGTGAGACCCAAAAGACCTTCATCGACTTCATCAACTTGGTTCAACATAAATACAATGTCCCCGTGTTGATAATAAGAAGCGACAATGGCACCGAGTTCAAGAACTACACCTTGAATGATTTCCTTAGTGATGAGGGGATAAAACACCAATATTCCGCTGCATATACCCCTCAACAAAATGGTGTGGCCTAGAGGAAGAACCGGACTCTTATTGAGATGGCTAGAACCATGTTGGCAGAGTTCAAATCTCCATACAACTTTTGGGCCGAAGCCATCTCCACTGCTTGCCATGCATCAAACCGGCTCTACCTCCGCAAAGAAATCAACAAGACTCCATATGAAATACTTACCGGTAACAAGCCCAACATATCTTACTTCCGGGTGTTCGGTTGTAAGTGTTTCTATCTCATAAAAGGTGTTCGTTTGTCCAAATTCGAGTCTAAAGCATTTGAGGTTTTTTTTGGCTATGGTCTCAAATCTCACACTTATAGAATCTATGATAAGCTCTCCGGAGCCGTCATAGAATCTTGTAGTGTGACCTTCGAAGAAATATGATGGTCCCCAATGGGGGCGTGTTGATGCTTGTGATGCAAATGATGAAATGCCTCAGGATGCCATAGGAAGAATGGGTGTGGGATATATCCGCCCTGTTGAGGAACCCCCTGTGGCGGATCGAGAAGAACTATGCTCTACTCAAGTGGAGCCCTCATCTTCACAACAACAACATGTTCCATCTACCGAGGTGGACAATGACTGATGGCGCCTAAGTTGATGTAGGAGCGCTTCGTTGGAAACCCCAAGATCAAGGTGTGAAGCATCACAGCAGCAAGTTTCCCCTTAGTAAGAAACCGAGGTTATCGAACCAGTAGGAGGAAGGAAACGTCACACAGGTGTTGCAAGCAACGCGGAGACCTGCACAACACAAAATCAAGACTTTACCCCAATGAATCAGTGAGGTTGTCAAGCTCACCTATTTGTTGTAACAAAGGATTAAACGTATGGTGTGGAAGGTAATGGTTTGCAGCAAGTAAACAAGTAACCGCGGAGGATGTATTGATGGTAAAGATTGCACCGAGGTCCATAGTTCACTAGAGGTGCTCTCCTTAGATAAACAACATGGCATGAAGGGTAAACAAATTACAGCAGGGCAATTGACAGGAACTGAGCAAGGCATAACAATGCAATTACTAGTCAGAAAAATCCTATGAGATTCGATTGGGCAATACAACAAGATACATAGACCGCCATACAACTGCATCTATGACTAGAAGTCCACCTTCAGGTTATCATCCGAACCCCCTCCAGTATTAAGTTGCAAGCAACAAACAACTGCTTGAAGCAAAGTGTGTAAGGTAAGCAGTTGTAACATCCCAAAATTTTCCAAATTTTGAAATGTGAAAAATAAATAAACAAAATAAATTTTTGTTGAAATTTAGGGTGAGAAGAAACTTTTGATTCCAATTGGAAACATCAAAACCTATTTTGATCAAATAAAAATCCTTAAGGGATTTGAAAAGATAAACAAATAATAAATAAAGTTATAATAGTTGGAATCACTATTTTTTTTATTTTTAAATAAAAAGATATGGTTTTTATAAAGCAAAGGTAGAAATATAAATAAGTATTATTTTATAGAGCCAAATTAAATCTTGGCCAAGCTTTTGAAATAAAATATTTCTATTTGATAAAAAGAGTAAAGGTTTATTTAAATAAAATAATGAGGATTTATTAATATCCAATTTTATTAAAGTAAAGGCTTTTCCATTTTAAATAAACACTAAGACTTGTTAATTTATTTTAAATAAGATTTCCAAGTGTTTTTATGTTTTCAAATAAAACCTACTGAAAAGGTTTTGGTATTATTTGGATTTCAAATAGAGTTTTTAAATAAATTAAATCCTATTTGAATTAAAGACTAAGGTCTATTTATTTAATTATTAATGGATCCTAAAAAGAATAAAAATTATTTGGTTTTGGACTTTGGATTATGATGTTAAACAGAATTAAAATCAATACAAAGTTTGGTGGTGGTTTGGTCTGAATTGGTGTTTGAATTATTTGTTTGAAAATCAAAACAGAAATTCAAATTGGAAAAAGAAAAAGCTTTCAGTATAAAAAAAATGAAACAAGTGGCAGCCCAGCAAACCCAGCCTAGCAGGCCCAACAACCAGCCCACCTACTCACCTCGTGATGAACCGTTTTTCACTGAGCAACTCACCCACACAGACGCTGACGATTGGACCCCACTCCCACTTCCTCCACCTCGCTGACAGACAGATCCCACGCCACCTCATCGTCGTTCTCACTCGCGACCACGTCTTCCTCGCTGTTGCTGCCTTGATTGCGGCGATCAATTCGCTTAATTGGCAGGCTTAATTCCTTGTCATGACCACGCATACATCAACGCCCCTCTCCCCTCTCTCATTTCCCCAAGCAGCATCTCCTCCCTGCCCCTAGGCTGCTCCAATTTGTCCCTACACCACCTCTGTCTCTGACGACGTCTCCGAGCGATTCTGGCCACACCCGGCGCCCCTCGCCTCCCACTTCACGCAACATTGCTCGCCAGCACCAAGCGCACCTACCAGTGCCTCGCACTCGCCCGCGCGTGCCCCGCAGCCTCGGCTTCGTCATCACCTGAGCACCGCCACGTCCGTCTTTTCTCCGACGAACTCCCCAGGTATCCTCCGTTTGCCCCAGCACCTCTTGTTGATGCTCCCATCATCCCCAGATCAGCACGCGTCTAACGCCCCCATCCTTTTGCCTTAGGGTGACCTGCAGCCCCACCTCCGACGATAAACAGAGCCGTCCGATGCCGCAGCAACTCCGACGAGCGATTACTTTCGTCCCCGTGCGCCCCTTGCCTCCTCGCGACCACATTGATCATCGCCACGATCCCACGAAGACGATGAGCCACTCCTCTGTCTCCCTTGCTTCCTGTATCGCCGGCTCTTCTGTAGACAAAGCGTGCGCCGCCGCCAGCCGCCGCTAGCGCCGCCCAACCATGGTCAGAGGCATAGTGCCCGTTAGATCTTGATCTTACGGCTAGGATTAGATTTAATCGAAAGGGTATGTTTTCATCAGAGCCGTGAGTTTTAAATTAGATCCAACGATCCTCAGTGCGTGATCCGCACGAAGCGGTATCGACCAGTAGGGAAGCGCCACGTGGACATGGTTTGGTTTAAAAACAGAAAATAGAATCTATTTGATATGCAAACTTGTAAAATTCATAACTTTAATTCTACACGTCCAAATTTTGCAAATTTTATATCAATGGAATCAGTAGAACAAGTACTTTGCAACCATGCACTTTGTTTAATGTTTTTCTTCTATAAAATTGGTTGAAATTGCAGAAACATGTGTAGGCTTATTTTGAATATAAAAATTGTTCTAGATATATTTTTAATATGAAATATTTGCAAAATGATTTGTTGAGAACCTAATGACCATAGGAAACAACCTATGGATTTAAAAATGTATTTTGTGAAGTTAAGGAGTAGATATTTGAATTAGCTCATTTCTAGTCAAATAAAAATATTGATTATGATTTAGAAATGATTTTTGAGTGAAACCTTTGAGAAATGATTTGATTCAAACCTTCTGACCCTAAACACCAAGTTTTGAGAATTAAAGTATATTTGGTGAACCCTTTAAAGAATATTGCTTTGCTAAAAGCATTTTCAACCACATAAAATATTGATTTGATTAAAAAATGGTTTATAGATAAAACCTTTTGCAAATGGTTTTACCACTTTAGTAAATGACCACTTTGAACTTTATAATGTTTAGAGCCTAGTAGAAACCACCTTTGCAAATAAAACTATCTTATGTATGCTTGCATGCATGACCATGTTTTTGTTATTTTATGTGTGATAAATTGTTTGAATGTTGTTTTGAAAATATGGTTGCTTCATTGATTTGTAGTGAAGATAGAAGAGTGTGATATTTGCAAGATCAAGAAGTGAACCAACATTCTCTACTAAAAAGGCAAGTGACACTATCATCCATGTCCTACTATTTTCACTACACTTAGTGGTATTTTTATAGTATGCATGATAGGGCTACTATATTTCTATGCTATGCTATATCCTATTAGGATATCCTTATATCTTCCTTAGTGAAAACAATGTAGTTGTAGTATGCTTAGCCCTGCTATATATTGGGATGGGATTCATGATATGAATATATGAAGTGTTGGAAAGATATAAGTTTTATATAATAAAACAAGTACTCAATGAACCACCTGGGTGGACAAGGTTACTCAAGATTGGACAAGGTGGCAACAAAAGGAACCATGTTTATATGGCTATCTCTTTTTGTATGTGCACTAGAAGAAAACCACCCAGGGACTTAGAGATTGAACATGTTTCTCGTACAGTGGCTTCCGTGTACAGCCACATGCTAAATGGGCTCTGGCTTAGTCAACTACATAGTGGAAGACCCATGCATTGGCATCTTCAGGTTAACTAGAATTGTGTAAGGGAATTTAACCCTACATTGGTGCCTGGTTGACAAGCTAGCATTGTGTATTGGGAGGACTCCTATGGAAAGACTTTGTCACATTCTAGATCTGCCAGTACTCCATTTTGGTGAGTACTTATCCAGCGGCCACTAGTGGCAACAAGACGAGATTGTGTCATGTGGGTAAAGTGTACAACTTCTGCAGAAGATCAAAATTCTAAGTACTTAGCCGTGTCCCCGGTTATGGAGAACTCTAAGCAACTAAGGCCTGAAGCTATGGAAGATCTCGACATTCCAATTTCTCAAAGTAAAACTACTAGCAGTTCCCGTGGCAACTGCTAGTACTTGCACTCAATTGCTATGGATGAGGCAAACTTTAAAGGAATACGGTGTCCATTGTGACAAAGTGCCTCTTCTATGTGACAATGAAAGTGCCCTCAAGATTGCCTACAACCCGGTGGATCACACAAGGACAAAGCATATTGAGATCCGTCATCACTTCATTAGGGATCATGTTGCTTGAGGTGATATTGAGCTATCATATGTGCCAACCAAAGACCAACTTGCCAACATCTTCACGAATCCACTTGATGAAGCAAGGTTTTGCTATTTGAGGAATGAACTAAATATCATAGATTCAAGGAGCTTGACTTGATTACCTTGCATACTCACCTATGTCTTGACCCTTGTTTGGTTTAGGTGTAGGCATGGATATAGGGGGAGTGCGGTCCTAATTGATTGGACTATCCCTCCCCCATAATGCCAACATTAATGAAAATCAATTCTATTAATATCATTTTGTGATATGTGAGCTTTATTGATGAGTAGTGACTATGAACCCAAGGATAATTCTTCGTGGTGTCATGTCACATACTCCTATATGGTGGCCTTGGCCACCGCCCTCTTCTTAGTGAAGAGTTGGTTGTTGGATTGTTTTGATTGGTTTGTAATCTTTTTAGATCTTTTTCGACTCTTTGTTTTTTCACAGTACATCCTCTGAATCCCAGGCCTACTCTCATCTACAAACATGCTCTTCTTGCCACACATTTGTCCAAAAACATGAATCTAGAGTTTCTGGTCGAAGGGGGACTGAAGTGTCCGCCCTGTACCAACCGGAGTATCCTGCCTAGCCGGACTCTCCGCTTGATACAGACCAGACATTCCGGCGCATATGGCCCGGACTGTCCGGCCCCTGCGATTTCGTTCTGATTATAGAGGTCGGGGAGAAGTGGACGGTTCAGTCCTCCTTCTTCTCCCCAACTCTCTCCTCTTCTCAGACCACTGCCCCCGACCAGGATCTCCATCGGGAGGGCTTCTCCACCCCGGATCTTGTCGTTGCCGCCGGACATTTGCCTCCCCTTGCCGCTGGGATCCTTTCCCCATCGGTGAAGGCCCTCATGGATGCTGGTATGATGCCCCTTTCCTCTTCATATCTAGGGTTGGCCTAGATGATTTTTCTTGGGCAATGTCCTACCTAGCTCCATGGATACATCACTCCTGCGTGCAATATTCCTCCTGGTAGTGGTCCTAGCAATCCCGATCTGTCCTGATTGAACTCACACGCGCAACCCGAAAAGTCGCCCAGAATCCAGCCAGAATGTCCGACGTGTACGGGCCGGACACTCCGGTCCAGCCGGAATGTCCGACTGGAACACGCCGGACTGTCCGGTCTGGCTCAGATATTCCAGACTGTCCGGTGATGTCAATCTGTACTGATCCAGATTTTGTTGACTACTATTTTATTTATCTCCTGGACAAATGTGCTTACCCCATATGCTATCCCTCTATTCTGTCTTCACGGGTGGTTCTCATCCTCGCCATCCTCGGGTTGCCAAGAAGATCGCAAGTCACAGGTTACGGTATGATGACGAGCGCGACATTCACATTGATCCATCTGTGGTCAGGCAGGCTGCTTGAGACCGTGCCGCAACAAAGCATGAGAAGATGAGGCAGCTAAAAAGAGATGAAGCCAAGCGGATGAAGTTTGAGTCCTTGACTACTCTAGCAGATTTGGGTACCGAGGAGTATGTGGAGATGAGGCTCCAACAATTCTATTCCCTGCCTCGCACCTCAACTGATGAGCGCTTCTGGAGGACTAAGCAAGCCCTGCTGTTTACTGAGCTCTACGGTACCTTCCAGACTCCTACTTGTCCCATGCAGTGGTTGAACCTTGAGAAGCTTCGTGCTCACAAGTACTTTGAGGATGCTCTTTGGGTGACTGAGGAGATGGAGCTATACACCATCTTTCGGGCAAAAGAAGACTACAATGTTGAGTTGGTTCAGCAGTTCTATGCCACGATGGTCTTTGGGGAAACTACTGACATTATTCTTGAGTGGATGTCTGGTACCACCAGGATTCGCTCCAACATGGTTCAGTTTGATCACATTCTTGGATTGCCTTTCAATCCCAATGCCCCAGTGGTATCCGGATGCATGTACATGGTCAGTCATATGATAAGAATCAGCTGGCTCCTATTTATGCTCAGAATGGTGTGGTTGGGCAAACCACCAATATCAAGCTCATATACAACATCTTGCTTTGCATGTTCGCCACACTCTCACGCCCAAGGCTGGCAACAAGGATGCAATGAGAGGCGCAGAGATCAACCTGATGGCTCATGCTCACACTGTGTACATTCATGGTCCAGCTCATCCAGGTGGTGCTATTGATGTTATGGACTTAATCTATCAGGATTTGTACAAGTGCATCACTGACAAGAAGTGTCCTCTGTATGCCCCCTACGTGATGAAGCTCATTGCTGCCCACACTCCAGTCACTCCCTTGCTCTATTATGATCTTGTTCCCCACACTGCTGCCAAACTACAGAGGAAGGCGACACCTACCACCAAGGATCCTCGAGACTACCCTCCAACTCAGGACATATTTGGGGATGATGAGATTGAGGCTGATGACTCGGACAGTGACGGTTCTGAGGAGGTACAGGCTCCACCGTCTTGTGGCCCAAGGATGAAGCATGCTAGCAATGCATATCGCTTCAACACCTCTAAGGAGGAAGTGCAAAAGAAGGTGAAGAAGGCCTCATGGTGGAAGAAGCTCGTCCTTTGCCAGAACATTGACATTCGCCATGGACAGTATGATGCCTACAAGGCTAACAGGAATGTCATGAAGGAACTCAAGAGGATCAACCAGCCCATGGATGTTGATCCTTCTCAGCAGCATGCGTCAGATGGCACTCTCTCCTATGGTCACTGGAGTCAGGGTCGTGTGGACTAGTCCATGTTTGAGGATGTGTCATCTTCTTCTCGCCCTCACGACTAGCGCTCGACTCAGGATGACGATGATGATGAGGATGGTGACGAGGATGATTGATGAACCACAAGTATAGGGGGTGTATCGCAGTACTTTCGATAAATAGGAGTGTCGATCCCAACGAGGAGTAGAAGGTGCGGAACAGTGGTATGGAGCAGGAAATCCCTGTGAATACTTAGCAAACAGATTTTTAGTGGTTTTATAATAAGGCAACAAAACAAGGAGAAAGTAACAAAGGTAACGAACAAACGGAGTAAGTGGCCCAATCCTTTCTTAGCAAAGGACAAGCCGGTGGAAATACTTATAAGGACCAAACGTTCTCGAGGACACATGGGAATTCTGTCAAGTGCTTTTGCTTCAAATAGCTGAGTACTCTTCTCTAGTGTTGTAAGTGTTGTGTGGGTGAACCTATGCTAACATACCGACCTTACTTGCACTAATACATACTTGTGATTAAACACCCTGCAAACATCCGTAACTATAGGAAAGTAATTAAGATATAAATCTAACCACAGCCTTAAACTCTGAGATCCTACACTCCCTTCTGCAAAGGTGTCCTAACGGGGGTTCATGTTTCTGTCACTCCGGCAACCCCACAATTAGTAGACAAATACACAATGCATCCCCCTAGGCCCATAAATGGTGAAGTATCTTGTAGTCGACATTCACATGACACCACTAGAAGAATAGCACCACAACTTAAATACTAAACCATTGAATAATAACTCATCACAGATTCACTAATAACAACATGACTTCTCCCATGTCCTCGAGAACACAACGAACTACTCATCATATGGATCAAGATCAAAGATGATATGGTAATGGATAACAATATGAACATAAACAATAATCCAATGGTTCCACTCACAAGCATCAACTACAATAGTAATCAACACTGGGAAAGTTTCCCCTAAGAACTAAAGCAATATCCAACACAATTGATACAGCGGGACGGAGTGGTGATGATGGTGTTGGTGGAGATGATGGTGTGGATGATGATCCCGATGAAGCCTAGCTTGACGATGGTGTTGATGGTTACGGTCTCCCCTATCCGGGAAGGAATTCCCCCGACAAAAATCTGTCAGCCGAAGAGATCTTTCTCTCTCGGTGTTTTCCGCCCCTAGAGGCGGCGGAAATCTATCTGTGGTCGCTCTCCCCGGCTTAGGGTTCCATAGGGAAGATATAGGCGAAGGGGCGGAGTTGGAGGCCGGGCAGGTGGGCCACACCTTCCCTAGGGGCGGCCCAGGGGGACCCGCGCCTAGGGGGTGTGGTCCTCCTGCGGCCCCTCTTCGCTCCTCCTTATGGCTTCCTTCGTCTTCTAGGAAAATAATATGTTTCCATATTTTTCTGGAATTTTTCCGATCTTCGCGAAATTGCACCGAAACGCCTTCTTTTCCATCAGAATCCAGACTTCGGCAGTTCATCCTCCAAGAATCATCCAACATGCATAAACAGATAAAAATCCATAAGTAATACCTCATAATAAGACAAATATTAATGAATAGAGGTAGATTATGGTATAGAAAGGTGATGCAAATTGGGCGTATCAACTCCCCCAAGCTTAGACTTTGCTTGTCCCCAAGCGAAAACCGAGCTCAGTAAACATGTCCACAGATTTATGGAGTGAAGTGTTGATAAAAGAATACGAACAAGAAGCATCACACTTACCATTGCACAACTCATAGAAGAAAGCAACTCACCATTATATAACTTAGCTTGCAACCAAGTATAGCAGTCACAATAGAGATGCATAAAGATAAATCATAATTGGAATTGGCAAACTCGTTCTTGTTCAGAGAACACCTGGCAAACAGTTTCACAACAAGCTTTTTTTTGTAGAAGTTTCAAAACAGGAGTAATCTTTGCTCAAAAAGGTTTTTCACAAGTGAAGGCTTCTAAAGTAATACTCAATAGATAAGAGTTGTGCGCAAACAAGGAAGATAAAGAACATGATTGAATAAATCACCATATGAATGCTTGAAACACAACAACTCAAATGCTTGCTGGAGATGGAGAGGAAATAGGTTTATTGACTCAACTTGGAAGTGGGAGAAAGGTCCCTTCTTAGAGGGAAGCAGGGATTACAAGTCATAAAGAGCTTCCAAAAGATTATGGTACTTACTATCTTTGAGCCCTCCTTGCCCCTATCATAGGCATCTTGAGATGATTAAGGTTAAAGTGAACAAAGATGGAGTATATGCTTGACGAAATATAAGTTGGCAATCTCATGTCCCTTGAATATGAGGGACACTCCTCATGATACTCAACTTTAGTCACCGGTAAGTTCTTGTCATTGTAAGTACTTGCATATCATTGAGAACCGCCAACCGGGTACCCCTTGCACATGGTACAGGAGCTTTCCCATAACCAAAATGATAAGGCAAGCAGACAGTGAGCATCTCAGCGATCTTTTATTTACTATATGCATAGCTTTTTATTGAGGATGCTTCATAGATAGCTCACTATGGTCATGCTGCAAGTTTCCACCATGATTAGGCATGGCTTAGGCTAGCGGCCCAGGCGTTTCTCTAACACAAAATACAAACTCCATGGACTTACAAGCTCCCTTTTTATTTCACACCGGTGACATCCACAGACAAAATAGCACAATATCAACGGTGTACAGAGTACAACTGCAATGTTTAAACCGTTCCCCGTGACAGCACGGTTCTGCTAATTCCAACGTATAGATGCAAGCATATACAACTTCGATGTTGACAATGGTTCAAGTCTATTAGTGGCAAGAAAATAAGGTGTGCCATCAAGTTCGTGAGAGCTTTACTAACTAGTTTTTACATAACAAAATACTTTTTTTATTCAAAAGATAGATGAAACTTGAGAATTTGCTTGGAATAGCAATAATGCTACTAGGTAGATATGTACACAAATGGCATAGGTTTTGTTCAAAGCGATTGGAAACACGAGAAGTAAGCCTTCTCAAAACATGTTTTTGGCTAGCAAGGCTGGGTAACAAGCAAGAGAGTTGAAAGTAACAAGCAAACATACAATTAATAAATCCAAACATGCAATCTTCCTTAAAGACACAAAAGATCTTAAAAAAAGAATATTAAGCTTATGAGCCAACAAGAAAGAAAATAGATGATACCAAATACCTGTAAGCTTTTCTCTTTTTCTTTCAAACTTCAAAAAGTATTGCTACTGACCAGAACTTGGTTCGCCAAAACCAATTTAGATCCACTTGATGATCCAAAGTGATGCCAATATTGGTCAACAAGATCCATCATATAATAGAGATTGCAAACTAAAATAAGAAGTGCAAAAAGTAAAAGATGAGACTTCTCATTAATATTCAATAAAGGCACTCACACCAAGGGATACATAGATAATCAACTAAAGGAGAGATACTTCCACATGCAAGCCAAACTATAAGATAACCTCTCTACCACAGATATAAAACCACTAAAAAGGTAAAAGATAAAAGATAATGGTGGTGATACCGCGGCACTCCCCCAAGCTTGGTACAATCCAAGGGGATGCCAAACCTGATGATGAATTACTCCTTCGGTAGTGGTGGTGGTGTTCTCTTGCCATTAGTAAGAAAGTCCTCCAGTATCTTGCGGATTCTATTATTCTCCTCTTGAAGCATCTCCACCTTCATCCTCAAAGCACGGTACTTATCACAAAACTCGTTAGTGGTTCGAAGGGCTTCCGCTGCTTCAGGGAAGTATTTGAAGTCTGGAACGAAGGCTATGATTCCCTGGATGTTACGAGAAAAAGCATATCTAGTGTTAATTGCCCTCTTCAAAAGTAGGTTTCCTTGCCCTTGTCCCTTCTACAGTTTGTTCTTCCAACTTTATCTCCTCCTCGGGCTTCTTGCCTTTGTCATTGGCGGATGCCATGGCGCTCTAAACTTGAGAAGATTTCCTAACAGAAACAGATCGAAACGAGAACACGACGAGAACACGATGCACGAACCTCTGGGGATCCGGGGGGTTATATATTATGAAGTTTCAAAGCATAAGGAAGGTTCTGATATGGAAATGAGGCGGAGTCGGAGCTCAGGGGTGGCACACCCCCTCCAGGAGCGGCCAGGCTGGGCCCGTGCCTAGGGTGGGTTTGTCCACCCCGGACTCCGGTTCTTCCTCTGTTCCGTCTCGTAGTCTTCCTTATGTATTAAAAACATCAAAAAATATAAAAAAATGGACTTTCACGAACCTTCTGTTTTCACCACTTTTACCTATTCAACGACAAACTCTGCAGATTCCTCTCTCCTTCTCCTGAAAATTTCCTTCTTATAAAACCCTTGCACAAACTCAATGAAAACATTAGTGTAAGCAAAAACAATAACCTTTAGGTAAACACTTCAACTGAAAACCCATAAAAAAGCTTCTATAAGAGGCAAA
Source organism: Avena longiglumis (assembly GCA_030063025.1). NCBI lineage: Eukaryota > Viridiplantae > Streptophyta > Magnoliopsida > Poales > Poaceae > Avena > Avena longiglumis. Next base: position 87,322,788 of record CP125973.1, on the reverse strand, counting down.
ATGCAAATGACGGCAGAAATATATCAAAATAGACCAGCATGTAAAGATTGATTTTTTCAAAAACCTTTTGTTGCTCAAATAAAAAAGTGCCGAAATAATGAAAGTTGGGTAACAACCTAGAGAACAAACCCAGAAAAATACAGCTCCATCCGACGTACTGAGCTCCTTCACGAATTTTTACAATGTAGCACAAAAATCTGTCCCACGACAGCCACTTTTCACAACTCCTCTACTTCACAAAAGAGTTGAACTTGACACAAAAACCAAAACAAAAAGGATAAGGAGAGTTTATCACTGAGATAATAACTTCCAAGACTCGACAAAACTCTTGGGTTATCTCCCAACAAGTACTTTTCTTTAATGCCTTTAAGTTAGGCTTGGAACTTTCAAAGATGCTCACATAGGAGATAAATATTTGAAGTGAAAGAGAGCATCAAGAAGAAAATAACCAACACATTTGAGTCTAACCCACTTCCTATACATGGGAGTAGCATGAGAAAATGAATTGTTGAAACAAAAAGGCACTGGCATAGGAAGACAAAACAAATGCAACTTCAAAGCTTTCAACATAAAACGGGGAAACTTAACATCATTGAGATGCATAAAACCATGTTTCCCTCTCTCATAATAAATTTTAGTAGCACTTTGAATAAATTTGACAATATAATTGTCACTGGAAACAACTTTATCATCAGAATAAGCATACTTACAGTCATCAAAAAGAGGTCCAAGGTCATAGACTAGATCAATATAAGCAAGTTGTTCCATCCTGAAATCTTTATTAGGCAAGCTATTTTCACAAAGAGCTTTAGCAAATTTGGAAAAGTTAAGCTCATAAGAATCTCCATCAAACTTATTCAAAAAAAATTCCTTCTTACAATCAATAATATCTCCACAAGTGTTCAAGAAAGGTCTACCAAAAATGATAGGACAAGTTTTGCTAGCTGCTGAATTAAGACTAGAAAATCAGCAGGATACTTAATCTTACCGCAGAGAACCTCCACATCTCTTACAATGCCGATGGGGAAAATGGTTTCCTTATTAGCAAGGTGAATAACCACATCAATGTCCTCAAGCTCACAATGAACAATCGCATGCATAATTTCCCTGTAAAGCTCAGAAGGAATAGCACTAGAACTAGCACCAATATCACACAAACCATAATAGCAATGATCACCAATTTTAACAGAAAGCACAGGAACACTAGCTTTTCTAGCCGTACTAGGATGAGAGATAATATTAGAAGCGTCTTCACAGAAGACAACATGCTCATCATCTATATTTCTAGTGACACTGTCTTTCACAATAGCTACCATAGGTTCATCATTAATCTGCTCACCACGCTCCACAGTTTTCATAGTACCTTTGTTATTTGCACTAATAATCATAGAATATTCCTTTACCTTAGCTGGAAAAGGCATTTTCTCAACATGAGGTTCAGGCATAATATGATTAGTAGTACAAACTTCAGTACTTCTAACGGGAACATGATTAACAACATCTTTATACAGAGCATGGTACTTATTCCACTTCTTCTTGGGAATTTCAATGTAAGAAGCAAAGGCCTTAAAAGAGTTGGCAATACTTTGGGAATCAAGACCAAACTCATTGCTAATATCACAGAAGTCATCAGCTCCCATAAAAGATTTAATACATTCATAATCATAGTTTATACCTGACTTTCTTCCTTTGTCATTCTCCCAAGCTTTAGTGTTCTCTTGAATACGGTCTAGTAAATCCCATTTAGCTTCTTCCTTAATACGTGTGAATGATCCAACACAAGAAGCATCTAGTAAATCTTTATCATGAAGAGAAACCCTAGCATAAAAGTTACTGAGAATAATATTGTTAGGGAGTTCATGAATAGGACATTTAAGCATTAGTAACTTCAATCTCCCCCAAGCTTGAGTTGTACTCTCTCCATCAAGAGGCCAAAAGTTATATATAAGATTTCTATCCTTATGAATTTCACTGGGAGGATAAAATTTAGAGTAAAAGAGAGATGCCATATCCTCCCATTCCATGGAGTGCCATTCTTCAGCAGCTTATACCATTCTTCAGCTCTCCCTTTCAAGGATATGGAGAGTAACTTCTTCACCTGTTCAGTTGTGATACCTGCACACTTAAACAACCCGCATAATTCATGGATAAAAAGAAAATGATCACCAGGATGGACTGCTCCATCCCCTAAATAATAATTATCCATAACACGATCAACAGTACTTGTAGGTATCTTAAAAGGATCTATCTCAACAGGTGGTGGTTCATCTACTACCCTAGAAGTGGGAGTAGTTTTCCCAAACAGAAAACCAAGTGGGTTATCCATATTGGAAACAAAGTAACAAGCAGTAACAAAAAGCAATACTCACAGTAGAAGTTTCCCTTACCAGTTCCACTCTTCAATAGCGGTTCACTCCCCGACAACGGCGCCATAAAATAGTCTTGATGACCCACAAGTATAGGGGGTGTATCGCAGTACTTTCGATAAATAGGAGTGTCGATCCCAACGAGGAGCAGAAGGTGTTGAACAGTGGTTTGGAGCAGGAAATCCTTGTGAATACTTAGCAAACAGATTTTTAGTGGTTTTCTGATAAGGCAACAAAACAAGGAGCAAGTAACAAATGTAACGAACAAACGGAGCAAGTGGCCCAATCCTTTCTTAGCAAAGGACAAGCCGGTGGAAATATTTATAAGGACCAAACGTTCTTGGGGACACATGGGAATTCTATCAAGTGCTTTCTCTTCAAATAACTGAGTACTCTTCTCTGGTGTTGTAAGTGTTGTGTGGGTGAACCTGCGCTAACATACTGACCTTACTTGGACTAATACATACTTGTGATTAAACCCCCTGCAAACATCCGTAACTACAGGAAAGTAATTAAGATATAAATCTAACCACAGCCTTAAACTCTGAGATCCTACACTCCCTTGTGCAAAGGTGTCCTAACGGGGGTTCAGGTTTCTGTCACTCCGGCAACCCCACAATTAGTAGCCAAATACACAATGCATCCCCCTAGGCTCATAAATGGTGAAGTATCATGTAGTCGACATTCACATGACACCACTAGAAGAATAGCACCACAACTTAAATACTAAACCATTGAATAATAACTCATCACAGATTCACTACTAACAACATGAATTCTCCCATGTCCTCAAGAACACAAAGGACTACTCACAAGACATCATATGGATCAAGATCAAAGATGATATGGTAATGGATAACAATCTGAACATAAACAATAATCCAATGGTTCCACTCACAAGCATCAACTACAATAGTAATCAGCACCGGGAAAGTTTCCCCTAAGAACTAAAGCAATATCCAACACAATTGTTACAGCGGGACGGAGTGGTGATGATGGTGCTAGTGGAGATGATGGTGTGGATGATGATGATGATGATCCCGGTGAAGCCTAGCTTGACGATGGTGTTGATGGCGACGGTCTCCCCTCTCCGGGAAGGAATTCCCCGGAATCTGTCATTGGAGATCTTTCTCTCTCGTTTCTGCCCAGTGACGAAATCTATCTATGGTTGCTCTCCCAGGCTTAGGGTTCCATAGGAAAGATATAGGCGAAGGGGCAGAGTTGGAGGTCGGGCAGGTGGGCCACACGTACCCTAGGCGCGGCCTAGGGGGGGCCCGCGCCTAGGGGGCGTGGGCCCCCTGCGGCCCCTCTTCGCTCCTCCTTCTGGCTTCCTTCGTCTTCTAGGAAAATAATATGTTTCCATATTTTTCTGGTATTTTTCTGATCTTCGCTAAATTGCACCGAAACACCTTCTTTTCCATTAGAATCCAGACTCCGGCAGTTCATCCTCCAAGAATCATCCAACATGCATAAACATAAAAAATCCATAAATAATACCTCATAATAAGACAAATATCAATGAATATAGGTAGATTATGGTATAGAAAGGGGATGCAAATTGGGCGTATCAATGATGAGGATGAGGAGGCTGATGAGGAATTCAGTGGCTAGTGTCTTGGGGCTGTTAGTAGTGCTCTTTTCCATTTTTGGCGTCTCGGTGTCAAAGGGGGAGAAGTAGCCCCATATTAGGTTGATATCGGGATTTGCATGGGTCCACGAGCTTCACTTTCTCTTGATTTGCCTCTTTGAAGCTCTGTGTCTTTATCTTTTATCCTATTTGTTTGAGATTGGTTTGAGAACTTTTTGTGTTGTGTGTCATGACTTGTGTACCCGGTTATGTCTAAGACTATTCTTTATCCAGCTTATCTACCTAGTCTTTATCATATCTTGTCATAACTTGCTTAACAATCTAGCAAGGAAATGATCCTAGGATGTGTGATCTTGTATTCAAAACCAAAGCCAAAATTGGTCACACATCTAGGGGGAGCCTTGCTATGTTGTATTATCTATCCCATATGCAAATCCTTGGGTTGTCATCAAACACCAAAAAGGGGGAGTTTGAAAGGGCATTTTATGCCTTTCATATTATTTGGATTAGTTTAATGCTTTGGTAAATGTTTCAGAAGATATCAGATTTATTGTGGAAAATATATATACATATGGAGAGATGACTTGACAGGAACAAAACAAGGGAAAAGATCTGTATCTCGTCGGACTGTCCGGCTGGCGTGTGTCGGACTGTCCGGCCTAACCGGAAACTCCGCCCGAAAGCTGCCAGAATGTCCGACCGTGAGTTTGCGCCAGGTTTTCTCCCCAGCTGTGGACAACCAGTATATCAAACCGAACACGGGCCAAACACTGCCCGGACTCTGGCCGGAAACTTGGCTAGGCCGGAGTGTCCGGCTGGTGTTGAGCTGAATGTCCGGCCGGGCCGGACTGTCTGGCTTAAGTGGTTCCAACGGCTCTAAATTCTGGGGCCCTATAAAAGGACCCCTTCTTCTACCTTGGAACCTGCTCGTCCAGTTCAAGAACAACAACACATTTTGAGCCACCAAATCCACAAGATCTCTTCATTCATCCATCCAAAGTCATTGATCTTTGGAGAATCGAAGGAGGAGGCCTTGATCTACAGCTTCACCAAGAGAGATCTTCATTTCCCCATCATTCACTTGAGGGCCCCTTGCTCTAGTGTTTCTTTGGAAACCCTAGCCTTGATTTGGTTCTTACAAACTTGTCTTTGATTGTTTTGACAGCTTGCTTGTATTTGGGAGCCTCGAAGGTTGCCGATATAGTGGAAGGTGAATCGATCCCCTTGGGGTGAGGTTCATCAGAGAACAAGGGAGGCCTCTCGTGGAGTTGGTGGTTTGAAACCACCCCCTATCCAAACGTAGACGTACTTCCCCTCAAAAGGAACGAACTACGGGAAACAAATCCTTGTGTCTCCGCGTCCACCACTTTGGTTACTTCTATCCTTTACCGCACTTTACTTACTTGTTCTTGCTTTGTGTTGTGCTAGTAGTTGCTTGTTTGACATATAGGTAAATTCACCTTAATTGCATAATCTAGAGAATTTACCTTTCCTGTCAAACCCTAAATTGAAAAAGAAGAAAATTTGAAGTAGCACCTATTCACCCTCCTCTAGGTGCCCATACGATCCGTTCAACCGTGTTTTTCGCGGCTTTAGGAGGTCAACGACTACAACCGCTTATTGTTCGTCGGCAAACCCGAAGCTCAACAGCTGCAACAATGGCGGTAAGGCCTCAAACCACCACCTCAAAGGTTTTAGTAGCTCAGATCTAGTTGTTACCGACTGATTCGCCTAGTAAGAGTGACATGCACTATAGATTTGTACCGATTTATGCTAGTTTTGGTCGATTTGATGTGTTAGGATCTTTTCTTTGTTTGATGTGCCTACGTAGGCACTAGTTCTACCGATGCATTGGTTCCATATGTGCTTTTTATTGGCTAGATTCCGGTAGATGTGGTGATTAGGGTTCCTCCGATTGGGAAATTGGAGATTTTGCACTATTCATCTTCTTGGGCCTAGGCCGATGATTAAAAGCTTGTAACGAATGACACGAGGGGGATTACATACTACCTTCAATCATTCATAACAATCTATGTTATGCATTGTACTAGGTAGTACAAAGTCCTCTCGCCAGAGTTTGTGTGCACCTCATATATGAGGCCTTCATTACTTTGCACAACACTCTTTCAACCACGTTTTTCGCGGCTGTAGGGGGTGATGTCTACGCACTTCTATTCTTGTAGAAAGTTGTTGGGCCTCCAAGTGCAGAGGTTTGTAGAACAGCAACAAGCTTCCCTTAAGTGGATCACCCAAGGTTTATCGAACTCAGGGAGGAAGTGGTCAAAGGCATTCCCTCTCAAGCAACCCTGCAATCAAGATACAAGAATTCTCTTGTGTCCCCAACACACCCAATATAGGTGCACTAGTTCGGCGAAGAGATAGTGAAATACAAGTGTTAACGGTGCCAGAAAAGAGCTTGACGTTGAGGCAAAGACTAAAGGCAACAAGAAGGAAGCAAGCAAACATTCAACAGATCTAGTATCAAACGGTGTTTCAATGCTTAGAAACAAGGCCTAGGGATCATACTTTCAATAGTGAACACTCTCTCATATAAATATCCTTTCTTCATGATACTACTCTTACCTACTCGCCGGTTGGACACTCTAATCCATGGTAGGGCTATAACAACACACCTCAAAGTCCGCCTTCCCCAATCTAGATAACCCCACACTGTCACCTTGAGCACTAGATGGTTCCAACAAACACCACAATTTCATAGAGACATCCAACTCCAAATATAACTCATACCAAATATTAAATCTAGCCAAAGTGCCACACACGGTATGCCCACTGTCACTTTCACACACGTGGGGAAAGCATAGATCTATTAAAGCACAAAGAGTATTTATGTAGACTCAAGCCTAAGTCCAACCATGGCGCGCTCGCTGTCACTTTCACACACATGGGGAGAGCAGAGATCTAATGAAGCACTTGAGTAGCAAGGTAGATCTACTTGATTACAAATCTCATGACCACAACAAGATCATGCATAGAGATATAGATGAACACATAGCTACCGGTAGAGCCCTTAGCCTTGAGGAAGAACTACTCCCTCCTCATCATGGGAATCAACAACGGCGATGGAGATGGTGGTGGAGATCGATGGAGATGTATCCGGGCGTACTTCCCCGTCCCGTCAGGGTGCCGGAACAGAGACTTTCTATCCCCCGAATCTCCCCTTCGGAGGCGGCGGCGCTACAGTGGTTTTCGTGGATTTCTTCTCGGTGATTTAGGGTTTTCTCATCGGGGGCTCTTATAGGCGCATGAGGTAAGGTCGGTGGGGAGCCTAGAGCCCACACCTCCTATGGGCGCCCCCAGAGCTTGCCCGCGCCTAGGGGGTGCGGCCACCCTGTGCCCCCCTTCGGCTCTGCTTCGTGGTTCCGTGTTGCTCCGGGAAAATAATAACTTAGGCATTTGTCCCGTCCAATTCCGAGAATATTGATTTTCTGCCTTTCTGGAACCAAAAACAGAAGAAAACAAGCAACTAGCACTATGGCAACTTGTTAATAGGTTAGTTCCGAAAAGTGTATAAAAATACCCCAAAGTGTAGACAAAACATAAGACAAATGATACAAAACAAGCATGGAGCATCAAAAATTATAGATATGTTTCTGACGTATCAAGCATCCCCAAGCTTAACTCCTGCTTATCCTCGAGTAGGTAAGTGATAAAAATAATAATTTTTGAGGTGACATGCACCCTCACAATAAAGATCCAACCATTTGCAAGCATTGAAAGCTGGGATCAAAGAACTCTAAACATGTGCATGAAAGAATGGAGTTCTAACAATAGGACACAGTAACTATACATGCAACATGAAAGGCTATAAACAAATATCATGAGTAATATGCATTGAAAAATGTTTGTTTGTTTCACATACAAAAAACATGGCATAGTGGCAATCAGCTTGTCCCTCATAGAGTAGCAATATAGATACATAGGACACCTTCAAAGTTCACAAGGGTGACTAGAAACAAATAACACAAGAACAAGTAGTATCACAATATGCATCAATCAATAAGCTTTGGAACACTGCACATAGAATGACAACTATGCTCTCTTAATGGTGACTAAAGGTAGAAGGTGGAGACTCAATAGTGGTGGAAGAAAGGCCTTTTTTGTAAAGGAAGCAGGGATTACAAGTTTCAAAAAGAGCTTCCAAAAATTATGGTACTTGTTAGCTTTCAACCCTCATTGCCCCTATCATAAGCATCTTGAAGTGGTTAAGGTTAAAGTGGCAAAGATGGTGTAACATCCCCAAATTCATATTTCAAAACTCATTCATATCATCTAAGCATTCATCATCATTTAGGGTTCTTCTCAAAAACAGAAACTTGTGCTATGATTTCATGTGAGTAAATTTCACTCATTAGGCCATCACCTTTTGAAACTTGAAAGATATAGAACTTGTTTGCTTGCCCCACTATGGGAAAGATTGGGTATAAAAGTTTAACCAAAATATTCAAATTAGAAATAATTTCCAAAACCTCTATTTCAAACATTTGCAAATGATGCATAGTCTCTGTTTATTTGAAATCTAAGTCTGACCAAACCTTTGCAAGGCAACCCCACAAGTTTTGACTCATTTCTGAGACCAAGTCACCCCTGCAAAATCTCAGAAAGATTTGAATTCAAATTGAGTTTGAAACCATTTGAAAACATAACGGAAAATCGAATTGGAAAAAAGAACTAAACAATGGAAAAAAGGCGCCAGAGAGTGGCCAGCGGAAACAAGCCCAACTAGCCCACCCGGGATTTCCTTTCCTTCTCTCACATGAGCCTGACCCGATCAGCGACGGACCCTACCCCCATCTTTCACATCGTCACGACAAGCGGGCCCATCCGCTGTCATCGTCTTCCCAAACCTCGCCCGACCACGCGTCAGCTGCGATGATCGCCGGTGATGGCGCGGCTTAATTGGGCCATTAAACGCAGCGTTTCTTGTCGAGGCACCCTATAAGATCCCCACCTCCCCACGATCATTTTACCCCTCAATATCACGCTCACGCCACAGGCCCACGACTTCGCCAGAACCGCCATGCCGACGACTCCGGCGACCGATTCCGGTGAGCTTTGACCGCCCCCTTCTCTCTCGATCAAACAAGGATGCTCAGCATGTTCTTACGCACCTGCTGACACATTTCTTTTGCCTGCTCGTGACCCAGGTCGTCGTCTCCATCCACGACCGAAACCACCTGCGCCGCCGCTTGACTCCGGCGACCAATTCAGGTAAAACCCGAGCGCCCCTTGCCCCCTCTTTCACGCGAGTTTGTTCGCCTACGTTTTGCGCAACTCCTGATGCCTCTGGCTCATGTTAGGGCGACGCCAAACCTCGGCAAGCACCGCGTCTGCAAGCGACCGACGCCGCCCGTTACTCCGACGAGCTCCTAAAGCCGTACCAGCACGCCCCTCCGCAAGCCAGTACCACCACGAGCTTCAGCAGCCTCCGGCGAACCTGGTAAGACCCCTCTCCCTCTCGCGGACGATGTAGAACGCCGGCGCCGCCGTAGTCAGACGCGCCGCTTGCACCGCCGCCGCCGTTTGGCACGGTGATTTGGACCGTTGGATGCGCATCGTAGGCTAGGATAGAACCTTGAACGAAAGGTAAGCGCATCGAGCGCGGATCCCACTTAGATCGTGCGGTCCACAAAGCGCGATCCGATAGCGATGCGCACCACCAGATGGTTGCGACGTGGCAGGATTTAAATCAAAAACAGAATTTAAAACCAGATTTTGATCCAAACTTTAAACTGCTATAACTTTTGAATGCCACGTTAGAGTTTTACAAATTTTATGCCGTTGGATTCAGTGAAACAAGACCTTTCTGAATGTCCAATTGGTTTAACAAATAGTAACCATTAAAATGACTTTATTTGTGGAATCTTGCTTAAAGCTATTTTGAGTATAGTTTTGTTTTGGAAATTAGTTTTAATGCTAAATAAGTTTTAATAGGGCAAATTTTGTGTCATGTTATGTTTCAGTATCATGCACATGCTTGGGAAAATTCCAAAATCACCACTTAGTAAAATACTTGCATGCATGCATTCATATTATGTTTGATTGAATAAATTGTGTGAAATTGAATGCTATAATTTTTCTTGTAGATTTTGCTAGTGATTGTGATTGTGAAGAGTGCTACTCTCCCCACTACCAAGGAAAGTGATATTTTCATGAATATTTTTATCCTATGTTTTGTACTAGCATTAGATGTTTTGCTATAGTAATGCATGTTATTTGTCTAATGCAAAAATTGGGAAATCCTATGTAGTCTAGTAGAATTGCTAAGGAATTTTCCCCTAAGATAAGTTGCCATGCCTTGCTTAGCCTAGCTATATAGCAAACAAGGGTTGGAGAAAAACTACACTTACTATGAAGAAAATGTATCTAAGTCATGAGACTTATACTTTCCTAATAAAACCACTAAGTCAAATGAACCTCACAGGTGGAATGGAAGAATGGGTTATGTTGAGTGGTTACACAAGGCCATGGACTTGGGTTGTGTATCTCACTTGTGGTAAGCCACCCAGGCACAAAGGATTTGGAGGCCAAGTGTTGAGAAAGCTTACGGTGCAACCACTTGGCAATATGGGCTGCCTTGATCATATAGGTTGCTAGAACTTAGTCATTTGGACAGTTGGTGGTAGATGGGATGATAGGTTGGAGCATCCATTTGACTAAGGAAAAGCATCTGAAAGGTCTGTCTTGGGAAACCAAGTGCGGTGGGGAAAGTGCACAACCTCTGCGGATGGAAAACCTAAGTACTTAGCCTAGTCCAAGGAAATGGACACTTTTGAGCATCAAGACATGGAAGCTACAAGAATCTCATCACTCCAATTTCTAAGTAAAATTATGGGTGAACAAGGGTGAAGACCCCAATGTCTATTGGTGGTTCTTTGGGAATGTTTTGACAAAGAAAACTTAGTGATTTCAACTAATAGGTAAAACTTATTTTCAAGCAAAGCAAAGCTACACTTAGCCAAAATTGCATATAGTAATATAGTCCACTTAAAATATACTAAGGTATCACTTGCCAATACTATTCCAAAGTATTGACCCTCTGGTCGTAACTTGTGATGTTGCAGGTTACTCCGATGATGATTAGGAGTCATGAGTCTACACTCAACATGCTTGCCTGTGGCACATGAAGATGAATACTTGTGTTTATTTGCTTATTCCTTAAACTCTTGTATTAGGCCTATGGCCATGAGTTGTAAAAGACTATGTTTTATCTCTGGAATGAATGTAATAAACGACCTTTGTATCTGTGTACTTCATCTTAAACTGTGGATGCTAGCATTGATCCAGGGACTAGCATTGCAATCACAGGGATCCTTTCCTTTATAAAGGAGGGGTCTAACAGATGGAGTATATGCTTGACGAAGTATAAGTTGGCAATCTCAAGTCCCTTGAATACGAGGGCCACACCTCATGCATACCCAACTTTGGGCCCAGGTAAGTTCTTGTTATTGTAAGTATTTGCATATCATTGAGAACCGCCAACGGGGTACCCTTTTCACATGGTACAGGATCTTTCCCATAACCAAAATGACAAGGCAAGCATAGAATGATCATCTGAGCAATCTTTTTATTTACCATATACATAGATTTTTATTGAGGATGCTTCATAGATAGCTCACTATGGTGATGCTGCAAGTTTCCACCATGATTAGGCATGTCTTAGGCTAGCGGCCTAGGCGTTTCTCTAACACAGAATACAAACTCCATGGACTTACAAGTTCCCTCTTTATTTCACACCGGTGACATCCATAGACAAAAGAGCATGATATCAACTGAGTACAAAGTAGAAGTGCAATGTTGAAAACGTTCCCTGTGACAACACGGTTCTGCTATTTCCAACTTATAAGTGCAAGCATATACAACAAAGTTGTCACAATGGTTCAAGTTTATTAGGGGCAAAGAATACAAAGTGTGCCATAAAGTTCATGAGGGATTTAATCACTAAGTTTTCACATAACAAAATAGTTTTTAATTGGAAGATAGTTGAAAACAAGAATATACTTGGAATGGTGTAACACACCATGCATAGGAGTTTATAGTGGACACTTTGGAATAACTTGGTTTCTTGGGAGTTAAAAGCATGAGTAGAGCTTACTCATACAAGTGGAGGCTAGCAAAATACTGGGATTAACCAACTAAGAGAGCATAATGGCCATAATCATGCAGAGCAAAAAAGCATACTAATCAAAGCAAAGAGTGGTACTACAAGTCAAGGAATAAATGATCATAGAGGCTATGGTGACTTTTCATATTCATAACATGGTGTGAGCATGTGCCAAGTTAACCCAAACAAAGCATCAAAGGAGAATACCACTATACTATGCTTCTGCTTGCTAAAACAACGCATAATTTCTTCAAGGCACACTAATCAATCTCAATTGTTTGGAACAATACATGCTACTGTAGGGATTCGTAGCATGGAAAACAAAAATTTTCTATCACGTACAAACAAACAAGCCAAGATCTATCTACTAGATTGTAGCAACGATTCGATGGAATAACTTACCCTCGAAGATTCCAAAGTGTTTAACGAGAGCGGATTCTCTTGGGTGATGTAGTCGTACTCTTCCCGATCTCAAGATCGTGTAGACGATCCTTCCCACAGCGTTCGGCAGCGCTTCCATGATCACCTGCGTTCGGACTCGGCGAAGACCTTCCTCTCCTTGTTCCAGCGGCGGAGGTTGTAGCACTCTCCTCGCGATTCCCAAGACTGTGGCGTGGTACCGGAAGTAGAGGAGATCCATGAGGCCTTAAGCCGGAGCGAGTATGGTGGAGTATGAGAGAGCTTTAGTGGTCTAGGGTTTAGACACACCAATTAGAAGGCTCTAATCTGAAGGCTAGGGCAATTAGAAGCTCTAAACCAAAGCGGCTCTAAACCGGAGTCTAGGGCTAGGGTTTAGATTTAGAGGATAGGAACTTGTGTGTCTAGAGGAGGCCTGCCTCCTTTTATAGGTGGAGGCCAAGCTGGGGGAGGGAGGAGTCCTCACTCGGCTTGGAGGTGGGCCGCCGGTTGGAGGAGGGATTCCCTCCCCAACTCGGTTTGCCCCCTCTTTCCTCTTTCCCTCTCTTTCCTGTTTTAGCCGTTTGACTTTTCAAACTTGCTATTTGACTTTTCAGTTTAGGATTCAATTTAATCCTTCATTTGGAACAGCGAGAACACTTAGTACATGATGCAATCATTCCAATATGTAATGACACATTCATGTACCCCTCCCCCCCGGAGTGCCGGACATTCCGGAACCTTCTAGAACATTCAGATGAAAACACGGAATCATTCCCGAACTCCAGCGGACTTCCTTATATGAATCTTATTCTCGGACCATTCCGGATCACCTCGTGATATCCGGATCCCATCCGAGACTCCGAACAATATTCGGTCTCTTTCTCATAATACCATAACTACTCAAACAACGTCGAATCCTTAAGTGTGTCTCCCTACGGTTCGTGAATTATGCGGACATGATCGAGACACTTCTCCGAACAATAACCAATAGAGGAATCTGGAAATTCATATGGCTCCCACATATTTCTCGATTACTTTGCGTCGAATGAACCACTTACATACGATACCAATTTCCCTTTGTCTCACGATAGTTTACTTATCCGAGGTTATGATCGTCGGTATCTCTCGCATACCTAGTTCAACCTCGTTACCGATAAGTACTATTTTCTCGTTCGTGATATGTGATCCCTTGTGAGCAGTCACTTGCAAGCTAATTGGATGACATTCCACCGAGAGGGCCCAGAGTATATCTATCCGTCATGTGGATGGACAAATCCCACTCTTGATCCATGTGTTTCAACCAATACTTTCCGAACACTTAATGCCACCTTTATAGCCACCCAGTTACGGTGTGGTGTTTGATGTCATCAAAGCATCCGGTAAAGGTGATATGCATGATCTCATGGTCGAAGGAATTAGGTTACTATGTATCAGAAAGCATATAGCAATTGAACTATTGAAATGACTTGATCTTTATGCTACGCTTATCTATAGGAGTATGTCCACCATATCATTCTCCTAACGATATGATCTTGTTGTTGATAACATCTCAATGTTCATGATAGGGAAACCACAATCATTAATCAACCAACAAGCTAGTGAAGTATAGAGGCTATACTAGGTACTTCAAATTAAGTTTACAAATCACACAAGTATCAATGTTTCCTTGTTAATACTATTATAGCATGAATGTAAACATTTATCATAAACACAAAGATATAATAATAACTACATTTATTATTGCCTCTAGGGCATATCTCCAACGTCTCCCACTTGCACTAGAGTCATCTAATCCAGATTACATGGTAATATACCGAATACCCATGGCGGTTTGGTGTTGGTCATGTTTTGCCCTCGGGAGAGGTTTAGTCAACGGATCCGCCACATTCGATATGTGTGTACTTTGCAAATCTTTATATCCCCATCCGGATATGTTCTCGAATAAGCGTGAAAACGCAGCTTGATGTCTTGACTTCTTGTGTGACCTTGGTTCTTGCATTGGCTATGGCGCCCATGTTATCACGATGATAGACATTGGGTCCAGCGCTAGGAACCACACCCAGCTCTGTAATGAACTCTTTCATCCATATCGCTTCTTGTGAAGCCTCTTAAGCCATGTATTCGATTGGTTGAAGATCTCGCCACAACGCTTTGTTTTGCACTCCTCCCTACTGCTGCACCATTCAAAATAAATACGTATCCAGTTGTGATTTAGAATCATCCGGATCGGTGTTCCAACTAGCATCGGTGTAACCGTTAACAACGAGTTGTTCATCACCTCCATAAGAAAGAACCATATCCTTAGTTCTTCTCAAGTACTTAAGGATGTTTTTGACCGCTGTCCAATGATCCACTCCTGGATCACTTTGATATCTTCTAGTTAAACTAACAGCATATGCAATGTCGGGTCTAGTATATAGCATGGCATACATTAGAGATCCTATGGCTGAGGCATAGGGAGTCTTACTCATCCTTTCTCTATCTTCTGCCGATGTCGCACTACTAGAGAAAAGGCTATAGGAGACATGCTTATGCGAGGCACATTTAGCATATGCGCCTCCTATAAAAATAGGCGAGGCGCACTTTGTGATATGCGCCTCTAGTATAAAAATAGGCGAGGCGCATATGATAAGAATACGCCTCCTATAATCCTCACATGCAGACGAATCTAGCAGCCCCATATTATGTTAGGCGCATTCTAGTCATATGCGCCTCCTATATATCATATAAGCGAGGCGCATATGGACAGAATGCGCCTCGCATATTCTGTGTGGGCCCGCGTGTTGGTAGGTGCACGAATATGCGAGGCGCATATGGCTATATGCGCCTCCTATATTTGATAATATGCGGCGCATATGGCGATCGCCTCGCATATATTAATGGGCCGTGTGTTGGTAGGTGCACGAATATGCGAGGCGCATATGGCTATATGCGCCTCCTATATTGACAATATGCGAGGCGCATATGATCCATATGCGCCTCAGGTAACTCCTGCGGGCCCGGCCGTGGTAGGTCATATCGTGGGCGTTCCAGTACTACCTCGACCGCTCCACCCCGCACGCCACCGGCCGCTGGGTCGGCACCCTCGTCGTCGCCGCGATCTACGCCCTCAGGGTCTTCATATCCGTGGTGCTTGACAAAGTGGTATCAGAGCAGTTCGATCTATCGGCCTTCTTCCCACCCTCACCTCCCTCGTCATCCTCGTCGATTCCGATTTTTTTTCCTGCGGCGAGCGCTCGATCTTGCCCAAATCCATGGCTACCTTGCCCTCCCCCTCCTTCTTGCCCACCATCGCACCTGCGTACGCGCTGACCACTGTTTCCCCCCGCCCCCGCTTGGTTCTGGAGCACCAGCTTATGGTCACTGTACCTTTCCCTCGGCCACCACCTACCCATCTCCTCATTCCCCACGGCTACCCAGCTCGCTTTTCCTTCTTCACCGCTTCCTTCCCTCCCCAATTCCCACCCATTTTGATCCAAATCGGCACCGCTGCATTGAACCCCAATCCATGGCGACTGCACAACTCCCCTTCCACAGCCCACTGCGTTTCGTGCGCCGCCACCCACCCTACCCGCCTCCGCCTCCGCATACACGCCTGCTCTGCTTCTCCCAAAATTAGCCGTTTGGCGACCCCTACTCGAACCCGACTCCATCCGTCCCACCCACCCATCCGATTCCACCGCCTACTACCCATCCTTCCACTGCCCATCCTTCCCAATCCCACTTATCTTCTCCTCTAATTCTCCTCCAACCACTACCCGTATCCACCTCGGTGAGTTCTATGGTGGCCAATCCTGCAGGCCCCTCACTGTGGCCGTTCAGAAGCTGAAGACAAGGATGGCAGCGTCTTGAGGAGAACGGGACCCGCGCCTTACGATGCGCTCTCCAGATTGAGAACAATGGCCGTGATGCCCGTGTGTGCCCGACTGACCGCCGAAAGGTAACTCCACCTACAACACCCTGTTCTTGATGAGAAGCTCGGCCACAAACACACGGGTCTGAGATCCTCTCTGCCCGGCCAGCTCAACCACAACCGTCACGCGGCAGGCCCAAACTCTGCTTTGAACTTGCTCCACGGTGAACTATCAAAACTCTCGGTTTAGTCTCTCGATTCGCGAGTGGCTAGGGGCATGGAAACGGTTACTTGTTCTTCTCGGTATGCTTGCCGATTTAAATCGCCAAGAACTACGCCTCGATGTTCTGCGTGTGCAGCAACAAGCTCTTCAGAGCTCACGTAGCTCTTCTGATGCATTAGCTACTACATATGTCAAACCACATGTGTTAGGTGAAATTCCAACTCCACAATCTGGGTACAAGAGCTACTGCTATGGGCATCCAGAGAGCTACTGCTATGGGCATCCAAATCAAATTCAGAGTTTACAGAGTTCACGTGTGCATTGTGGAAGTACCAATCTGGGCGAGCAGAACCAAATTCAGAGTTTACAGAGTTTACAGGTAATAAAGGCTTAATCTGGCATGGAGTGACTGTTATGGAGTGAAATGATGCACCACCTGGTTTCATATATTGAGACCCTACTATAACAGAAAAGTTGTTTGTTTGGCTAGAACAAGTAGTTAGTTAGATTTCCCCTATTCTGTGTTACCTACCCCTGTTATTAGAACAAAACCAAGCTCTAGCCAAATGGTTTCTCATCGGCTATGCACTTTTGATGCTAGCATGATTTCATAATGCTTTCTAAATGCGTGATGACTGCAGTAGTTAGCAAGGCAATTCTTAATCTGAGATGCAGTGGCTATTTCCATCTATTTATTATTTGTTTTGCTCATGTGAAGGAGCTTTTGGAAGGCAGTGTCTTAATTGATTGCTGCTAGCCTCATATAGTTTTAACCCTCATAGGACATCTATCATTGTTGTTTTTGGCAAATGGCAAGTTGGCAACATATTTAATGGATGTTTTTTTGTTGTAGGGTCAAGATGGTTGGCTCATTCATTACCGGGCTTTAATGTAAGCAATGCGATTATTATTTAAATTGTAGCAATGGGGTGATTCTCTTGTTTACATCCACAATGTCCTTTGTTTATCATTTGCGGACTTGTTCTTGGATATGCATACCCGACCTATGATTGTTACAAGACGCTTGAGCTGAATAGGCCCGAGATTGAGCGATTCTGTTTACGGTGTCGATCTTGGTATATCTTGGATGCCCATTCATTTTATGTTGACTATCATTCTTGGTTTGTTTGTGCTTGGTCTCGATTCATGAACATGGTTTTGCAGGATTTTACTTGCAATGCTTACTGTTTTCGAGAGTTGGGGATAATTTCATATCATGGTAATCTTATGTTTTGGAATTAAAGTTTTAGGCGGTTATAGTTTGGAGGATTTAGCTACTTGATAGTTGATAATTCATTTTCCTCTGAGTTACCAATGTGCAGTGAAGCAAAACATGAATCAGATTGATCAATCTTCTTGAGTTGAGGACTAGATCTAGTGACATGGCAGTTGTTTACTTCCATAAGGTTGCATCTGACGGACAAGGTTCCATGAAATCCTGCAATATATTGCTTCTCGATCACAGGCTCAAAGATCTCGTTCTCGGTACTTCTAGAACATTCCGTTTGCTAGCCATTTTTCGATATCATGTCCATCTTCTTGAGAAGTGTCGCTAGCCATTTTGTATTGATGTCATGTCAATCTTAGTGAAAATTGTAATTCTAGCTATTTTCTATTGATATCATGTCCATCTTCTTGAGAAGTGTAATGCTAGCTACTGTACTTATCCCCTTGCGGTGTATTTGAGCGTCTAGAGTTTAATATAATCTCGTGATTTGTTTCATAATGGTAGCGCTATTTAGGTTTTCTTCTGTTTGAGCCCAATATTTTAGGTTGAGGTATTGCTTTCCAACGACATAAGTAATATCATCTTTATTATGTGTAGGAGATGCCGAGGTGTTATGTCGTGTACGTCGGTCGGGTTCCAGGTGTGTACGAGGAGTGGAAAGACTGCCAGAAGCAAGTGAACGACTTCTCGAGCATGGAAGGAAGAAGTGGAGGAACTTCCTCGTGATCACCACCTTGTTGCTCTTCATGGTAGGTTATGTGTTCTACTTCATCTAGGTAGAGCTACGTCGTTGGAGTTGTAATGTGACTGTGAACTTGTACTCGAAGGTGTAATGTGATTGTGAACTTGTACTCGGAGGTGTGAACTTGTGGCACAAACACTTGATGTATGAATATGTATGTCATGATTGATGTGTAATGTATTGTATTCATGTTGGTTCTATTATGCTTTGGCAAATTGCAAGTTTCTGAAAAATTCTGTGCTCTTTATATTGTATTCTGGACTATATTGTATATTTGAATATAAGTATATTAATATTTATAGTGGTCTATTGTATATTTGAATATCTGTATATTATTATTTATAGTGGTCTATTGTATATTTGAATATCTGTATATTATTATTTATAGTGGTCTGTAAAACTTGAATTTCAAAAATATTACCGGAGGCGCATATAGGATACTATAGGAGGCGCATATACTATAAATATCCGAGGCGCATTCTGAAACATATGCGAGGCGCATATGATATGCGTCTCCTATACTTCACATATGTGAGGCGCATATCGATATGCACCTCGCATATTATTATGCGCGTCGCATAACGATATGCGCCTCGCATATGTGAAGTATAGGAGGCGCATATCATATGCGCCTCGCATAAGAAATACCCGAGGCTTGAAGCTAGAGGCGCATGTGATATGCGCCTCAGATAGGCTTTTTGGTGCGCCTCGCATAGGCTTTTCTCTAGTAGTGTCGGACTTTGAGTTTTACTCAAGGTCGTATTGGGAAACATGGGAAAGAAACCTTTTTTGCTTTCTTCCATTCCAAACCTCTTTAGAACTTTGTCCAAATATGTACTCTGTGACAATGATATTTGGTGTTTCGATCTATCTCTATAAATCTTTATGCCTAATATGTAAGCTGCTTCGCGAAGATCCTTCATTGAAAAAATATTATTCAAATATTCCTTGACACTATTAAGAAGGTCTACATCATTCCCAATCAACAATATGTCATCCACATATAGTATTAAGAATGCTACAGAGCTCCCACTCACTTTCTTGTAAATACAAGCTTCTCCATAAGTTTGTATAAAACCAAAACTTTTGATCACCTTATCAAAACGTTGATTCCAACTTCGGGATGCTTGCTTCAATCCATAGATGGACCGTTGAAGTTTGCATACCTTGTTAGCATCTTTAGGATCGACAAAACCTTTGGGTTGCATCATATACAACTCTTCATCAATATCTCCATTGAGGAATGTTGTTTTGACATCCATCGCCATATCTCATAATCATAATATGCAGCGATTGCTAACATAATCCTCACAGACTTTAGCTTCGCTACGGTGAGAAAGTCTCATCGTAGTCAACTCCTTGAATTTGTCGAAACCCTTTTGCGATAAGTCGAGCTTTATAGCGATAACATTACCATCGACATCTGTTTTCTTCTTGAAAATCCATTTGTTCTCGACGACCTTAGGCCATCCGTAAGTCCACCAAAGTCCATACTTGGTTTTCGTACATGGATCCAATCTCGGTTCATGGCTTCTTGCCATTTATTGGAATCTGGGCTCATCATTGCTTCCTCATATGTCTCGGGATCATCGGTGTTGTCCACCAACATGACACTCATAACGGGATCATACCAATGCAGTGGTACGAGTTCTCTTTGACCTCCGAGGCTCAGAGCAACTTCAACCAAGTTTCATGATCACCATCATTAGCTTCCTCTCTTATTTGTGTAGGCACCACAGAACTTCTTCGGTGTTGCGCTACTCATAATTTGAGAGAAGGTTCGACAACCTCGAGTTCTACTTTCCTTCCAGTCACTTCTTTCGAGAGAAATTCCTTCTCTAGAAAGGATCCATTCTTGGCAACGAAGATTTTTCCTTCGGATCTATGATAGAAGGTATACCCAATAGTTTCCTTTGGGTATCCTATGAAGACGCATTTTTCCGCTTTGGGTTTAAGCTTGTCCGGCTGTAACTTCTTTACATAGGCTTCGCATCCCCAAACTTTAAGAAACAACAATCTAGGTTTCTTCCCAAACCATAATTCATACGGTGTCGTTTCAACGGATTTAGACGGTGCCCTATTTAAAGTGAATGCCGCTGTTTCTAATGCATAACCCCAAAATGATAGCGGTAAATCTGTAAGTGACATCATAGAACGAACCATATCTAAGAGAGTTCGATTACGACGTTCTGACACACCATTACGCTGTGGTGTTCCCGGCGGTGTCAACTGTGAAAGTATTCCGCATTTCTTCAAATGCTCGCCAAACTCGTAACTTAGATATTCACCTCCACGATCAGAACGTAGAAATTTAATCTTCTTGTTACGTTGATTCTCTACCTCACTTTGAAACTCCTTAAACTTCTCGAAAGTTTCGGATTTATGTTTCATGAAATAGATATACCCATATCTACTCAAGTCATCCGTGAAGGTAAGAACATAACGATAACCACCGCGCGATGCTACACTCATTGGACCACACACATCGGTATGTATGATTTCCAATAAGTCCGTAGCTCGCTCCATCATACCGTAAAATGGAGTCTTAGTCATTTTTCCCATCGGGCATGCTTCGCATCTTTCAAGTGATTCAAAATCAAGTGATTCAAGAAGTCCATCGAATGGAGTTTCTTCATCGCTTCACTCTAATGTGACCAAGGCAGCGATTGCCACATATAGGTCGAATTATCGCTTGATTTCAAACGTTTAGCCTCAATGTTGTTGATATGTGTATTTCCACTATCGAGATTCAATAAAAATAGACCATCTATCAAAGGTGCATGTGCATAAAACATATTACTCATATAAATCGAACAACCATTATTCTCTGACTTAAACAAGTAACCGTCTCGCAATAAACAAGATCCCGATATAATGTTCATGCTCAACACAGGCACTAAATAACAATTATTTAAGTATAAAACTAATCCCGATGGTAGATGAAGGGGTAGCATGCCGGCCGCGATCACATCAACCTTTGATCCTTTTCCCACGCGCATCGTCACCTCGTTCTTCGCTAGCTTCCATTTATTCTGCGGCTTTTTTGAGTTACAAATATGAGCAACCGAACCAAGATCAAATACCGAGCACTACTAGGAGTACTAGTGAGATACACATCAATAACATGTATATCAGATATACCTTTCTTCTTGATGTTGCCGTTCTTCGATCCGCCAAGTACTTTGGGCAATTCCGCTTCGGTGACCTTCTCCCTTGCGGTAAAGCACTCGATCGGGCTTAGGTCCAGCCTTGGTCTTCTTTCGGCGTGGTAACTTTCTTACCACCCTTCTTGAAGTGTCCTTCTTAGACTTGCCTTTCTTGAATTTGGTGGTCTTATTGACCAACAAAACTTGGTGCTCTTTCTTGATCTCCACTTACGCAGATTTCAACATGGCAAAGAGTTACGGCAGCGTCTTGTTCATGTTCGCATGTTGTAGTTCATCACAAAGTTCTTGTAGCTTGGTGGTAGTGATTGGAGGACGCGGTAAATCCCTAAAGCATTAGGAATCACTATACCCAAGCTTTGAAGTTTTTTTGCGTGCCCAGACATCTTAAGGACATGCTCACTGATGGAGCTGCCTTCTTCCATCTTGCAGTTAAAGAACTTTTCAGAAGCCTCATAGCTTTCAATTGCCGCATGAGTCTCAAAGATAAATTTGAGATCCTCGACAATATCATATGGGTCTGATTCTTCAAACCTTTTACAAGCTCGATTCCAAACCATACAAGATAGCACTGAACTATAGATCGATTCTTAGGCGAGGTAAACATTCTTTACTTCATCGGGAGCATCGGTGCAGTGGGTCACCAGCGGTGCATCCGGCACATAGGTCAAATTACCGGTGAGGACAATCCTCAAATTGCGGAACCAATCCATGAGTTGCTTCCATTGTTTTTCAACTTTTCTTTCTCTAGGAACGCATTAAAATTGATGGTAGGGGCTGCCATTGATCTACAACATATTTGCAATAGTTTAGACTAAGTTTATGACAAATTGAGTTCAAATTAATGATTAAATTAAACTAGGTGAACTCCACTCAAAACAATATCCCTCACATTGTTTTAGTGATCACGAACCAAATCCACTACATCAACACCGATCATCACGAGAGTTGATATAGTTTCAATGGCGAACAATCGTCATGTTCATCATATCTACTATATGATTCATGCTTTACCTTTCGGTGATCCGTGTTCCGAGACCATGTCTGTACATGCTAGGCTCGTCAAGATCAAACCTTAGTTTCCGCATGGGCAAATCTGGCTTGCTCACGTTGTATACACTTGCAGAATCTAACACACCCGATCATCACGTGGTGCTTCGAAACAACAAGCTTTAGAAACGGTGCTAACTAAGGGTGAACACTTTATGATTTGAAATTCATGTGCATGAGGGATCATCTTATAATGCTACCGTCGTCTACCAAGCAATACAAGATGCATAAAGGATTAACATCACATGCAATTCAATAATATGTGATATGATATGGCATTTATTCTTTGTGCTTCCGATCTCCATCTTCAAGCACGAACATGATCTCCATCATCACCGGCATTGCATCAAGGTCAATGACGCTTCTCCATGGTTGTCGTCCACCGGCTTCACCTATTACAACTACTTTGAATAGACACACGGGTCTTAACATAAATTAAAGACAACCATATGGCTCCAGCCGGTTGCCAACTTACAATAAGGAACATTGCATACATCAAATATAATCACAATCATGGTCATATCACATCACTGCACACCCCTGCAAAACAAAGTTAGACGCCTCTACTTTCTTTGCATATTTTACGTGGTTTGGGGCTTTCAATAAGTGTCGTTCTAACTTACGAACAAGAACCACAACATTGATACTAGCATTGTTGATCACCCGTTGTAAATTGGATCTTAACTATGCTAGGAGAAACAGGCACCCGCAAAGCCACTTATGCAATACAAGTTGCATGTCAAGCGTGGAGCAAGTCTCATGAACGATGTCATGTAAGGTTAGCCCGGGCCGCTTCATCCCAACATACCGCAAGATGCAAAGTACACAAGAAGCAATCGACAATAAAAGCATCAACGCCCACAATGACCATTGTGTTCTACTCGTGCAATAGATCTACATATAGACATGGCTCTGATACCACTGTAGGGATTCGTAGCATGGAAAACAAAAAAATTCTATCGCATACAAACAAACAAGCCAAGATCTATCTACTAGATTGTAGCAACGAGTCTATGGAATAACTTACCCTCGAAGATTCCAAAGTGTTTAACGAGAGCGGATTCTCGTGGGTGATGTAGTCGTACTCTTCCCGATCTCAAGATCGTGTAGACGATCCTTCCGGCGCTGCGTTCGGCGCTTCCATGATCGGTCACACGCGTTACTTGATGAAGACCTTCCTCTCCCTTGTTCCAAAGAAACGGAGGTTGTAGCACTCTCCTCGCGATTCCGGCCTGGCGTGAATGCAGGAAGTAGAGGGAGATCCTTGAGCTTCGCCTTAAGCCGGAGCGAGTATGGTGGAGTATGAGAGAGCTTTAGTGGTCTAGGGTTTAAACACACCAATTAGAAGGCTCTAATCCGAAGGCTAGGGCAATTAGAAGCTCTAAACCAAAGCGGCTCTAAACCGTAGTCTAGGGCTAGGGTTTAGATTTAGAGGATAGGAACTTGTGTGTCTAGAGGAGGAGGCCCTGCCCCTCCTTTTATAGGTGGAGGGGCCAGGGGAGGGGAGTCCCTCCCCAACTCGGCTTGGAGGTGGGCCGCCGGTTGGAGGAGGGATTCCCTCCCCAACTCGGTTTGCCCCCTCTTTCCTCTTTCCCTCTCTTTCCTGTTTTAGCCGTTTGACTTCTCACACTTGCTATTTGACATTTCAGTTTAGGATTCAATTTAATCCTTCATTTGGAACAATGAGAACACTTAGTACATGATGCAATCATTCCAATATGTAATGACACATTCATGTACCCTCCCCAGTCTTGGGACATTAGGAACCTTCTAGAACATTCGATGAAAACACGGAATCATTCCCGAACTCGAAGCAGGACTTTCCTTATATGAATCTTATTCTCCGGACCATTCCGGATCACCTCGTGATATCCGGATCCCATCGAGACTCGAACAACATTCGGTCTCTTTCTCATAATACCATAACTACTCAAACAACGTCGAATCCTTAAGTGTGTCTCCCTACGGTTCGTGAATTATGCGGACATGATCGAGACACTTCTCGAACAATAACCAATAGAGGAATCTGGAAATTCATATGGCTGGCTCCCACATATTTCTACGATTACTTTGCGATCGAATGAACCACTTACATACGATACCAATTTCCCTTTGTCTCACGATAGTTTACTTATCCGAGGTTATGATCGTCGGTATCTCTGCATACCTAGTTCAACCTCGTTACCGATAAGTACTCTTTTCTCGTTCCCGTGATATGTGATCCCTTGTGAGCCAGTCACATGCTTGCAAGCTAATTGGATGACATTCCACCAAGAGGGCCCAGAGTATATCTATCCGTCATATGGATGGACAAATCCCACTCTTGATCCATGTGTCTCAACCAATACTTTCCGAACACTCAATGCCACCTTTATAGCCACCCAGTTACGGGTGTGGTGTTTGATGTCATCAAAGCATCCATCCGGTAAAGGTGATATGCATGATCTCATGGTCGAAGGAATTAGGTTACTATGTATCAGAAAGCATATAGCAATTGAACTATTGAAATGACTTGATCTTTATGCTACGCTTATCTATAGGAGTATGTCCACCATATCATTCTCCTAACGATATGATCTTGTTGTTGATAACATCTCAATGTTCATGATAGGGAAACCACAATCATTAATCAACCAACAAGCTAGTGAAGTATAGAGTCTATACTAGGTACTTCAAATTAAGTTTACAAATCACACAAGTATCAATGTTTCCTTGTTAATACTATTATAGCATGAATGTAAACATTTATCATAAACACAAAGATATAATAATAACTACATTTATTATTGCCTCTAGGGCATATCTCCAACAGCTACAGCAATAATCACTAAGCATAAGATCAAAACAACACCTAGCATGTCATGCTAAAGCCTAAGCCACAGTCAAAGCAAGCTCACTTTTGTACCACTTAAGCATGAAGCTTTCTACTCTTTTCCAACACCAATCAACTTATTTGAAACAACTCACAAAGATAGTAATCAATAAAAATCAGTGAGCATGTATCACAAATACACAAAGAAGAACTAAAAATTTCTAAGATGAAATCACAAGAAAACTAAGTCTAAACACAGTGCTAGTAAAATAGAACACTCACAAGACAATAAGAATGAAAACTAGAGTGTTCTAAGCAATGGAAACAGAGTGTGTCTCTCTCCAAAAGAAGTGTGGTGTAACCAACCAACATACTCAAGCAAACTAAACAAACGAAAATCAAAAACGAAAACTAAGACGCTCCAAGAACAACACAACTATGCATGAAACAATAAAAACGAAGTGTCTAGAGACACCTGAGCTTTTTATTGATGAAGAAGGGGATGCCTTGGGCATCCCCAAGCTTTGAAACTTGTATCTCTTGTATATTTCTTGGGGTGACACCAGGGTGGCATCCCCAAGCTTGAGCTTTTGTCCATTCTTCATCTCATTACATCATTCTTTCTCTACACCTGCAAATTTTCCTTCATACAAAACTTCACACAATCTTCATTAGCAACATTAGTGTATTCAAAAGATAATAGACCCTTGGGTTTAGTTTCAAAACAGCAAAACTTTCACTAAATACACAAGCTACTGTAGCAACTCCTTCAAAAAGCTTAATTTCCCAAAAAGAACCCAAAAAGGAATCAATAAGAAGCAAATGCAAATAATGGCAGAAATCTGTCAAAATAGACCAGAAGGTGGAAACCGATTTTTTCGAAGACCTTATGTTGCTCAAATTAAAAAGTGTTGAACTAACGAAAGTTAGCTAACATGCTGGGGGATGTATTAGTAATTTTTCATCTCAATCCAATTTACAGAGACTCCTCACAAATTGTTTTCGTGGAGGACAGAAATCTGTTTCGGGACAGCAACTCCCCAAATCTTACTTCCCTCTCATTAGAGGTCATTCTTGGCACAAAAAGCAAAAAAAAAGGATAAGTAGAGGTCATTACTGAAGTAATAACTTCTAAGACTCAAGGAAACTCTTGGATTATCTCCCAACAAGTACTTTTCTTTAACGCCTTTAAGTTAGGCTCGATAGCTTGAGAAGATGCTCACATAAGAATTATGAATTGAAGTCAAAGAGAGCATCAAAAAACAACATCAGAACACATTTAAGTCTAACCCACTTCCTATGCATAGGAATATTGTAAAGAAACAAGTCTTGAAAGCACAAAGCAACAAGCATAGGAAAGCAAAACAAGTGCAACTTCAAAACTTTCAACATAAAGAGGGAAAACTTAATATTTTTGATATGCATAGAACCATGTTTCCCTCTCTCATAATAACTTTCAGTAGAATCATGAACAAAATTAAAAATATAACTATCACATAAAACATTCTTATCATGAGCCACATGCATAAAATGATTATTACTCTCCACATAAGCATAGTCATTCTTATTAACTGTAGTGGGAGCAAATTCAACAAAATAGCTACCATTGTTATTCTCATCACCATAATCATCAAATATAGGAGGCATATTGTAATCATAATTAACTTTCTCCTCAATAGTAGGTGGACTGAAAAAATCATATTCATCATTGTAATCATCATACATGGGAGGTATAGTATCATCATAAGCAATAGAATAGCTATCTTCCCAAGTGTGTTCATTTGTAAACATATCATCATTGGAAGGAACATGTATAGCACTAATAGCACAACAATTATTAATATTATCATTTTCAGAATTGGTACCAAAGATATTTTCAATATCAAAAGTGGTGTGCTTTTCCCAATCATGATCACTACTATAGGTAACAGGCATAGGAACATCATCTAGTTCAGACTCATCAGCAAAAACTGTGATATGAGCAACATGATTAGAGGAAGATACCGTTTCCTCTCTCCTTTTACTCCTCCTCTTCTTCTTCTTCTTCTTATTATTTTTCTCCTCTTTAGGAGGGAGAGGCTTGAAAGGAAGCTTCTCCACATACCCTGGCTTATTGTTAGAGACAATAGAGGAAACTTTGGAGGATTCCTATTTTTCATTAATAAGATCAAAACTCATATCAGTCCTGTCATATTTTGGTCAAATATCATATTTTATAAGATTTTGTATGTAAGTATTCGTGTGGCAATTATCAACACAATAAAGATGACACCCATGCAGGACGCAATTCATACCAAAAGCACTCATGTCTACCAAAGAAGTTTTTCTTGATAACTCTTCACAACCCAAAAACAATGTAAGTTCATCATGTTGATTATCAGTGATCGCGTTATCACAATACAAGCTTGCAGTACTCATATGGCCTGAGCATTGAAAATTGAAATGACCCACTTCATAGCAGAGTTCACAAATAAAAGGATAGAGGGCACAAACTTTTTTACCAAGATCATTTAGAGCCTTATACCACGTTCTAGTTCTTTCATTACAGTGGGTGATACAATAATCTTCTTCATTTTGATTCTTTTCACAAGGTCTATGCATACCATAAAAATTAACATGCTTATAAGAAATAGTACTTTCAGAAGTTTGAGCATGTTTATTGCAAACATTAATAACATTTTCATTTTCCATGCAAGTGTCTTTAAAAGGTTCATGATACATGTCCCATATTTCTTTAGGAGCATTAATATGGGAAGCAAAGGCTCTATAATATCTAACAAGAGTTTGAGCATCAATATCATATTTAGCACTAAGCTCTTGAAAATCAGTAGTTTCAGCAAAAGACTTAATGCAATCATACTCATAGTTTATACCTAGTTCTTTACCTTTGTCGTTATCCCAATCTTCGGTATTGCTTTGAATTGTTTCAAGAATATCCCACTTAGCTTTGACCTTCTTACTTGTGAAGGATCCCTCTGAATAGGTATCTAGATAGTCCTTGTAATGTCCTGAAAGCCTTGCATAAAAATTATTAATAACAATATTACTAGGGAGCTCATGAATGGGACATTTGAGCATTAGTGACTTCAATCTCTCCCAAGCTTGGGCAATACTTTCTACCTAATGAGGATGAAAATTGTAAATATGATTCCTATCTTGATGAATTTCATGAGGAGGATAAAATTTAGAGTAAAAGAAAGATTCAAGTTCCTTCCACTCCAAATGACGAGGATCATCTAGTAGCTCATACCACTCCCTTGCTTTGTCCCTAAGTGATAAAGGGAATAGCTTCCTCTTAACTTGGTCCATTGAAATACCTGCACACTTGAACAACTCACATAATTCATGTATAAAGAGTAAATGATCACTAGGATGGACAGTTCCATCTCCAAAATAGCAGTTATTCATAACACGTTCAACAATTTCAATAGGTATTTTAAAAGGGACACTTTCAGTATGTGGATTTAAAATATCACAAGTATCATTAGAATTACCACATATGGGAGATAAAGTATTATCAGAGAAAATTTTCTTCCCTAAAGCTGGGGAGCTAAAAATATCTTTCTCATAAAAACTAGCTTCCCCAAGCTTAGACGTTTCCATACCATTAGTAACAATGGTGTTCAAAAAAATCATACTAATAACATTGCTATTAGCATGCAAAGAAGGTTCCATAGGTTTTTTTATTTTCTTTTGAAACCACTCAAGTTCTAACTCAAGATAAATACTATAAAGCTCTCTAATTTTGTTGTTGTTTTCGATTAAGCCTAACTAGTGAAAACAAGAAATAAAAAGACAAAATTTTAGAATCTAAAGGAAATAACTTCGAGAACTCACACCGGAGGATGTGAGTACCTTTTACCTTACCTCCCCGGCAACGGTGCTAGAAAAGAGCTTTCTAGCTTGCTGTTTCCGTGGGGTAACGTGTGCGAGTGCCTTTTATCTTTCCTCCCCGACAACGACGCTAGAAAAGAGATTGATGTCTACGCACTTCTATTCTTTATAACAGTTGTTGGGCCTCCAAGTGCAGAGGTTTGTAGAACAACAGCAAGTTTCCCTTAAGTGGATCACCCAAGGTTTATCGAACTCAGGGAGGAAGTGGTCAAAGGTATTCCCTCTCAAACAACCATGCAATCAAGATACAAGAAGTATCTTGTGTCCCCAACACACCCAATATAGGTGCACTAGTTCGGCGAAGATATAGTGAAATACAAGTGGTAACGGTGCCAGAAAAGAGCTTGACGATGAGGCAAAGACTAAAGGCAACAAGAATGAAGCAAGCAAACATGCAATAGATCTAGTAGCAAACGGTGTTTCAATGCTTAGAAACAAGGCCTAGGGAACATACTTTCACTAGTGAACGCTCTCTCATATAAATATCCTCTCTTCATGATACTACTCTTAACTACTCACCGGTTGGAAACTCTAATCCATGGTAGGGCTATAAAAGCACAC
This sequence comes from Avena longiglumis, assembly GCA_030063025.1. NCBI lineage: Eukaryota > Viridiplantae > Streptophyta > Magnoliopsida > Poales > Poaceae > Avena > Avena longiglumis. The sequence goes on along the minus strand of CP125973.1, from coordinate 87,292,786 downwards.
CTCAAAGTCCGTCTTCCCCAATCTAGATAACCCCACACTATCACCTTGAGCACTAGATGGTTCCAACAAACAGCACAATTTCATAGAGACATCCAACTCCAAATATAACTCATAACAAATATTCAATCTAGCCAAAGTGCCACACACGGTATGCCCGTTGTCACCTTTACACACGCGGGGAAAAGCATAGATCTATTAAAGTACAAATATTATTTATGTAGACTCAAGCCTAAGTGCCACCATGGCGCGCTCGCTGTCACTTTCACACACATGGGGAGAGCAGAGATCTAATGAAGCACTTGAGTAGCAAGGTAGATCTACTTGATTACAAACCTCATGACCACAACAAGATCATGCATAGAGAGAGAGATGAACACATAGCTATCGGTAGAGACCTTAGCCTCGAGGAAGAACTACTCCCTCCTCATCATGGGAATCAGCAACGGTGATGGAGATGGTGGTGGAAGATCGATGGAGATGGCTCCGGGGGCACTTCCCCGTCCCGGCAGGGTGCCGAAACAGAGACTTTGTGTCCCCCGAATCTACCCTTCGGCAGCGCCGGCGCTATAGAGGTTTTCGTGGATTTCTTCTGGATGATTTAGGGTTTTCTCACCGGGGGGCTCTTATAGGCGCAGGAGGTAAGGTCGGTGGGGAGCCAGGGGGCCCACACCTCCTATGGGCGCCCCCAGGGCTTGCCCGCTCCTAGGGGGTGAGGCCATCCTGTGGCCCCCCTCTAGCTCTGCTTCGTGGTTCCGTGTTGCTACGGGAAAACAATAACTTTGGCTTTTGTCCCGTCCAATTTCGAGAATATTGATTTTTCGCCTTTCTGGAACCAAAAACAGAAGAAAACAGGCAACTGGCACTGTGGAAACTTGTTAATAGGTTAGTTCCAGAAAGTGTATAAAATACCCCAAAGTGTAGACAAAACATAATACAAATGATACAAAACAAGCATGGAGCATACAAAATTATAGATACGTTTCCGACGTATCAGGGGGTCAACGACTATGACCGCTTCTTGTTCATCGGCAAACTTGAAACTCCAGAACTACAACAATGGCGGTAAGTGCGGTGACCCAGCATACCACTCCATGATGTATTACACTATAGTCATTGACATAACACCAATGAAACACCGTTCACTAGTATTACATCCCTCAGAGTGGTACAACAGAATCACAGCAGGTCCAAGACATGACTATAGGTTACAACTCAACTCTTTACACAAGATCCAGAGAACACTCTAGGTTAAAGAGAGAAAAAGAAACTTCTTACAATGAAGAATCATAAATAAACAACTCAGAACTAATATACTAATAGTCTAGTACCTGAACTATTAGGGCTTGTATTGCGGCTATTGCAATACTCTACAGAAGTATGTTCTATGGCTAGAGATTATATTTATATCTAATTAGTAACTTCCTCTTCACTTTAGTTGATGTATATGTTGACTTTCTTGACTTCATTGAAGAACTTTAGCTTTTGGTGATGCTTCCTGGAGCATAACTTGATGTATACATTGTCTTAATGGCTTCAGAATCTAGCAAGGGTTAAGAAGATACGTTGAGTACGAGCATACTCAGCAAGTTCACCAGAAAAGGAGTGTTTGATGCACTATATCTACAGCCACAGACCATGGGTCGTAGGCAATGCAAGTTTTCGTAAACATTTCTTCAAAGGTTGATTTTATTCTGAAAAGCTATGTCCTTCCGTCTTCATGGGTTTACCAGAACTTTCATGGAGTTCCTTTCTCGCCGCGTTCTCAGCTACTTCCCGGAACAGGGAGTAACAAGTTACAGTTCTTACACTCTGCAGAGGTGCGTCACTTTACCCATGAGAGATCTTAGCTTTGTTGCACATCCGAGTTGCATTCTCGTCCACACTTCCTTGGTGTGGGGCCCAGACTAAGATACAATCCAATCACTGCCCCCTTCGCGACCTAGCATGCCTCCTTGGTGTACACCATGCCCACCCATTGAATTACGGCAATGGTTTCTATAGACCGTTAGATGCCAGAACTATCATGGGATGTTGAGGGTTCCCACCCATATGTTGCATATCCTCTATGAATTACCAATTAATATTCACGCTACGAGTGATAACAGCCATGACCTGCACCTCCGGCTACATACGAGAGGAAGAAGATACAGCTGACTTCTCCATCCCATTCCAAATCTCATGGTTAACGCGTGATATACGGCGCAAGAATCACTGGCAACATTGGTTGTTAAGTCCTAGATAATATGTTCCTTTACCACCGGAACTTTCATAGTAGGTTACTACCTCATGGTAAATAACCTATAATCACATTATTATGAAAATAGTGTTTTCGGACCTTTTTCAAATGCAGGTGATCAAAACACTGGATTTGTAAAATACTTTGCAGAAAATAACCAAAGGACATGAGCAAGTGTGAACTTGCCTTTTGTGATTGCAATATTATGCACTCACGGTCTTCGAGACAATATAAAATCCAATATCTAAAATCAGCATCATTGGTCCGGTAAGGACTAATGTTTAAAGAAGCAAGATGCTATTATGCATAAGTAATATAATGCAATTAGATAAAATCGAATCCCAGGGATATCGTTGATCTAGGGTTTGGATACTGGAAATGATTTCTTTAGAATGTGTTGTCCTTTTAGATAAGTTTCACACTTGTGATTCTTATTAAGGTTTGTGACTCTGTGTGAAACAACATGTAATTATAATACCATAAAACAATGAGTTACACAAATGTGGAATGCTACTCAAGATTGCTTATACAATAATTGTTTATCTTCAAATTTTACTTTACAAGTAATGTCACTTATAAAGAACTTAAGTGTTATCAATCCTAAGTATACAAGTAAAGTATAAAGTAACGTGATTATGATTACTTGTCATCTATTGTCTGAAGTGTCAAAAAGAATAACACTTGAAGAAAATATTTCTTTACTAAGGTTTACACAATCCTGATAGCTTTTTGAATATAATTGATAGAATGTGGTTGATGTTGTTTATGTTTGCTTGAATAGTCTTAACTTGATATGCTTTACGACTTAATTATAACAGACCAAAGTTAGCTATAAAACACATAATAAGTTTTTATCATAATATTTAAAGTCTTGTAGACTAAAGTTAACTTTAAGAACATGGATGGACTTAGGGTGTAATGCTTATGATATTTGTATCTTGTTCACTTGATATTATTTCCTTAAGGTTAACTAAATATGGCATTACTTCTATTTGACTAGTGGTTTCTTGATTGTATAATGGAATAGAAGCTTTTATATCCTTATAAAGGTGTGGTTATGATTTGTATTTCAGGAATAATATTATTTAACTACTTATGGATTTACTATAGTGTGGTGATATGTTTATAAACTTGTAGTTCAAGTAAGAAAAAGACTTTATTTAGTCACAAATTATACTTAAAGATTTTATACTAGATACAAATCTTATTAGAAAATAATCTACACTTATGGTTGAATGATAATTTAATAAGGTTGTATTTAAAATTTGTTGAACCATTTTGACTTCATATTATCAATCTTTAAGACTAATACTAGTTATTAGACCTCAATTGGCTAATTTTAGAGATATTAGCAATTTTTTATTTACCCTTATATTAATTATCAATTAAGGAAATAGGTTTAAATTCAAGTTATTAAAGTGTTTAAATTTATATTTACCTCAAAATTGGAATATCATATTTTTAACATGTACGTATTATTTTTGTGATTATTTTGGTATATTACATTTATTTTTGTGATTTAAAAATAATAAGATATGATTTTTATAAGATTTACTATTTTATAAAGACTTAATAAATAATCAATATGTAATTAAGTGAAATAATAATGCATGATTATAGTTTTAAATTATAGTTCTTATTTTTCTAAGATTTTTGGTATTTTATTTATATTTTTTACCATTATTAAAATATGAAATGTCAAAGTATTAAACTTATAAAATCTTTATTAAATAATAATATTTAAATTGTTGGCATAATAATGTTTGATAATAGTTTAATGTTATAGATTTTATTTTTCTGAAAATTTTCATATACTAAACATATTTTTCTAAATTATAAAACAAAAGTTATTGTCTTAACAAGATTTAATCATTTTATTACATTTCAAGAAATATTTATATTTGATCTTATAATGTTTTATCTAATTCCTGAACAGGAAATACTTTTTATACCGAAGCTAAACCTACCCTAGGTTGCTGACTAGTGGGCCAGTGGCCATGTCATATACTTGGATCTAGCGAATACATTTGTTACTGGACTAGTTCTTACTCACAGGGGATGACACATGGGCCCTGGGACATGTCACATGCCACATGGGCAAAGACTAGGTCAAACATGCAGACTCGACGCAAGCATGAAGTTGCTGTGACGTCAGCACAACCTCCACCGCCAGTGGATGGTCGCCGGCGGTGATCTACGACGCCCCAGCAAGCGTGACTACCCTAGTTCGCACAAGCGTGTCATACTGAACACAAAAGTGGCGGCGCTGATCAGGAATGATCGTCGGAACCTCGTCGGCGACAAACTCACGCGGCGGCGTTGGCAGATGGCCACTTCGGTGGTGATTTCGGAAGCAATTCAAAAAAGGACGGCACCGACGTGTTCAGCAACTCACCAGGAACACGATGGTGTGGCCAGTGAAGCGAGGCAAGGTCGGAGACGACGGTGAGGTTGACGAACAACGCCGGGAACAAAGGGTGCAATTGGAATAAACCACGCCTCCCCAGCTGGTGCGAGTTTGGGCAAACGAATAAGAGGAGCACGGCAGTCTCCACCGTGGTCGCATCTGGCCGAGGCGAGCACAGATTCGACGACACCGACTTACCTCTGAACTAGGGTTCTTGGTGGGAAGATCGGTGCGAGTTGGGGCAAACGAACTAGGGTTCTTGGTGGGATTTTCTCTAGAGAGCAAGAGAGAGGATAAGATCGGTATGGATGGATAGAGGAGAATGTGGCCGATCTTATCAGCGAGGTCCAGGGAAGCGACGAGCATCACAGCGGTCCAATTTCGCTGACGATGTTGATTGGCATCGAGCGACGGCGGAGCCTCCAGAGAGCTGCTTGTGACGTCGAGGAAGACGACGAAGCGTTATGGGTGCAGGCGAGCTGGGTCGTTGCGGAGCGGCGGAGGATTGGGCGCGTGGCTCATGACGACGAATAGAGGAAATGGGTCGTGGGCCATTGCTAACTGCTACTCCTTTTCCTTTACCCTTTTTTATTTCTATTTTCTTTTCTAGCTTGGTATTTATTCATTTGTTTTAAGCTTTCTAGGAATTATTATTTAGAAAATTATAAGTTTATGGAAATGTAATTAAGATTCTGGTATGAATTATTTTATAATAATGTATTTTATTGATTTACTCTTGTTCTACTCTCATATTCATAATCATATAAGAAGTTATTATATTAAATGGAATAAGTAGAAGCTAGGGTTTTGGGGTTTGTGATTTGTTTATGATCCTATAAAAATGATTTTATTATTTCCCCTTAATGAATATAATTAGAATGGTTTAAGATAGTTAAAGATATGTAAATAATATATCCACATTTATTATTATATAGCAATCATTATACAAGATGTTTTAATTATTAAAGTTCTTAATATGGTAACTTCTATTATCCCAATTCCACTAATAGGTGAATATTGTTTTAATAATCTTGGTTATGACCTTACTTATATATTTACAGTCATGATTGAAATAGAAGTTAGGGTTTTTAATTATAAATATTTACCATTATTTTTAGGAGTTTCAAAATAAGTGTATTATTTTTTGAATGTGGATGAACACTATAGGTGAATACATATTGCCCTCATGTTTGTGATCAGAAATGATATTACCTTTTACAAATAGTGGGGTGATTCTTTAGAATGATTTATGAGAAAGAATTGATAACTATAGTTTCTAGGCATATATGATTTGAATGTTTGAAATTGTCAAAGATATGCTTCAGTGATTTACTATAGGAAAATATTCCTATAAACCACTATGGAAATAAGATGATTGATCACACAGATGGAATAGAGATTAGTTTGATTATAGATTTAAGGTTTAGTGTTTACCAAGAATTCCTATCTTCCATAATTCATAATTCTTTACTTCTAATTAAGAAATTCCTTTCCTAGATATTCTACTTCTTCATATCTAGCATCATGTGTTCACATGATGAGCTTTGATTCAGAAGAATAATATTATCAACACTTCCTCTTTACTCATCACCATCATTACTCCAGTAGATGTACATATCAACTACTCTCCTCAAAATCTTACTATCCTTTAAGAGGAATAACACTACTTCTATAACTCCATGCTACACTAGCTTTAGCTTAATCATACTTTCTTATATTTACTTGACTCCAATATATTATACTCAAACTTCACATTATATAATGGTGACTTGTCATGACTAACTTAGATTAACATATCTATACTAGGTTTAATCATGTTCTGTAACGTTCCCAACCTTTAATAAGGTAGAGATCCCTGTGTTTACAATGCTAGTCCCTGGATCAATAGCTAGCATCCACAGTTAAGATGTAATATCAAGAAACAAAGGTCATAATACAACTTTATAACCAGGAATAACATAATCTATTACATCTTACATAGCTCATTTGGTTATTACATTACATTGCAGCAGAATATCTATAAGCATGGGGTCCTTCATCTTCAAAGTGCCACAGGCAGACATGTTGGTTGTAGACTTGTAATCCTATTCATTAAACTTCACTAATATCAAACAAACCTGCAACATAACAAGTTACAGCCACAAGGGTCAATACATTTGAATTGTATTGGCAAGTGATACTATGGTAGTATAGTGGAGTCTATCATCTATATGCATTTGGCTAAGTGGAGCTTAGGCTTGCTTTGCTCAAAATAGATTTTTCCATATCATTTGAAAACTCTAAGTTTTTGTTTTGACAAAATCTTTCCCCGAGGCATCTCCCAATAGAAATTGGTGATCCTTTCAACCCTTGTTCAACCACCAGATTTTAACTTAGAAATTTGGATGAGGAGATTCTTGATAGCTTCCATGTCTTCATGCTCAAATTGTCCTTTACCAGGGACATGGCTAAGTACTTAGATTTTTACACTCTGCAGAGGTGGTGCACTTTCCCCACAAGACTTGGTTTCACCAAGACAAGATCTTTCAGAAGCCTTCCCTTAGACCATAATGGACGCGTTCCAACCTATCAAACCCCTACCACCAACTGTCCATTTGGCTAAGTTCTTGCAACCTATATGATCCAGGCAGAGCCCATAATGCCAAGTGGTTGCACTTGAAGCTTCTCAACATTTGACATCTCAAATCTCTTTGTTCCTGGGTGGCCATCCACAAGTGAGATACTCAAGGTAAACCATAGAAATGGGCCTTGTGAACCACTCAACACAAACCATTCCTTCCATTCCACCCAGGTGATTCATTCACTTAGTTGTTTTATTAAACAAAATACAAGTCCTCAGACTTAGAAATTTTTCCATAACATGAATACATATTACACCCTTGTTTTCTATTAGCTAAGCTAAGCATGATAGTAATAGGAATCTTAACTTAGGAAATTTTCTACTAAGGTTTCATCTACTAGGATTTCCCATAGCATAGTTTATACTTAGCAAAATTTCCATGCAAGTCTTACTTAGAAATATCACTAATGCATAGTGAAAATAATGGGACAAAGGTATGAAGCATCACTTGCCTTTTTGGTAGAGAGTATAAGTTCACTTCCTTGTTCTTTGCAATGTTCACTCACTTCAAGTCACTACAATTCAATCAAGCAAACAATATTCAATCTACCATTCAAGCAATTCATCACATAAAATGACAAAAAACAAAGCAATGCATGCAAGCATGCAAAAGATTGTTTTATTTGTAAAAGTGGTTTCTAATGGTTCATAAACATTTGAAAACACCTAATGGTCATTTTATAAAGTGGCAAAAATCATTTGTATAAGATTTTATTTCATAAACCATTTTTACATCAAGTCATTATTTTATGTGGTGAAGAAATGCTTTTAATAAGGCCAAACTCTATAGGTTTCACAAAACATGTTTTCAAACCATATAACCTTGTGTTTAGGGCCATGGAGTTTATTTCCAAAACATTTCCCAAAGGTTTTCTTCCAAAACCATTTTTAATAATTAAACCATATTTTTATTTGACTAGAAATGGTTTAAATCAAAGATTTGTTCTTTTGCTTCACCAAATACATTTTTGAAACCATAATTTGTTTCCTATGGTCAGTAGGTTCAAAACACTCCATTTGCAAAAGATTTTATCCTCAAAAACATTTTGGAATAAATTTTATAACCTAAACAAGCATACATAAGTTTCTGCAAAAACAAACATTTTACCAGAAGCTTTTTACTAAACAAAGTGCATGGTTGGCTAGGGCTTGTCTTGCTGAATCCATTGATATAAAATTTGCAAAATTTGGACGTGTGGTTTGAAAGTTATGAATTTTGCAAGTTTACTAATTCAATAGATCAAATTCTGTTTTAATTCAACACACTAACCACGCGTCTTATTCTGATTCGTCCATACCGTTTCGTCCGGATCAGCTACTCTGGCGTGTTGGATCTAAAGTAGATCGTGTGGCTAAGAAGCAAACATACCCCTTCGCCTAGATTCTATCGCAGCGCTTGGATCTGGATCCTACGGTGCATAGCACTTGGCCACAGATGGGCGGCGCTGGCGGTGGCTGGTGGTGGCGGAGTGGTCAGACGGCGGCGGAGTTGATGCTACAGGAAGCGAGGGAGGAAGGGGAGATACTCACCGGGTTTAGGAGGTCATGGCGATACTCAATGTGCCTATGGTTCGTCAAGGGGTGCACTGGTGTTGCAGGGATTGCTCGCCGGAGCTGCGTTGCGCCTCAAGCTCGCTCAGATGTCGTCGGGGGCGAGGCTACAGCGTGTGCTAGGACAAGTGGAAGACATGGTCAGATGCGCACGGTCCTGGCGATGATGCGTGTGTGAAGGATAATGAGAGGCGCGGTCAGGTTCTTACCAGAAGCTTCACCGGAGAGGAAGCAGACGGTGGCGATGGTGGTCGTCGTTGTTGCCGAGTGTTACTCGCGAGGGGCGAGTTGGCGCCAGGGAGGTTCGCCGAGTGGGGAGCGGTGAGGGTGGTCGAGGGCAAGGGGTGGCGAGGTCCGCGGAATCGGCCGAACTCGTCGAGCGATGGAGCTTCGTGAGGAATTAGGACGGCTGAGGCGTGCTAAGGTGAGGCGAGAAGCGTGGGGGATCTTTGGCGATTAAGAGATCATGGTCTAGGGGCGGAATCACTGCGCGATGTCTGAATTAGCGGCGTTTATAAATGCCTGGCGGCCGACAAGGTGAGGGGCGTAGTTCGCGGGTGAGGAAGAAGGTGACGTGGGCGTGGGGTCGTCTGGCAGCGAGAGAGAGAGGGGTGCGGTGGGGTCCTCGCGTCAGTGAGGGTGTGGGTTAGGTTTGCGGTGGGAAAACGTTTCACTCGGTGAGAGAGAGAAGTGGGCTGGCTGGGCCTCGTTGGGCTAGTTGGGCTGGGTCGGTTTGATTCTCTCTTTTTTTATTCTGTTTGCTTTTCTTTTTCCTATTTGATTTTTCTGTTTTGATTTTGAACAAGCATTTCAAACATTCATTTGAATTCAAAACTTTGCCAGATTTTGTGTAGGTTTAAGTATTGATTAATAAAACTTTCTCATAACATTTTTGGAATAATTTATTTATTATTTTTAAGGTCTTTTAATTATTCAAAATAGGCTCTAGTTTTAAATCAAACAAGATTTCATAATATTTTCAAACACCATTTAAGTTTCTAAAAACTTTCCAAATCTTTTCAGTAGGTTTTTATTTGAAAATATAAAACACTTGGAAAACTTATTTAAAATAAATTAATAAGTTTTAGTGTTTATTTAAACGGTGGCGATTGCTCGCCGGAGACTTCGTCGGCGTCGGGTGGCTCATCATGATCGGCGTATTTGTAAACGCAGAGGCAAGGCAGAGCATGGTCGGTGCATAAGACCAAGGAGAAGATGCTCGCGTGATCGAGAAGCGGAGGCGGTCAGTTCACAGGGACGCGCCGGAGTTGGAGGCGAGCCGGTGCTCGGAGTTTGTCGAGGCGGTGTTATGGGCGCCATGATCGAGCGAAAACACGGGGAAGCGTCTGGGAGTGGGAAGCTAATTGTGCTCGGGAGGCTCGGGGTGGTGTGTCTTGGCGGAATCGGAGATAGGAGTTCGTCGAGAGCAGTGGAGTTCGAGGAGAAATTAGGCGGCACAGTGGCGAAGAGGTTGGCGTCGAGGAGCGGAAGGAAGGGCTGGCGTTTTATCGAGCAGTCAAAGCGAGTAATGGTGGTGGCATTATGACGAATTAAGTCTGCGGAATCACAGCAGAAGCAGCGAGGGAGGAAGAAGGAATTCAGCGGGTGTGAGAGAAGAAACGAGGCGGTGGGAATCACAGCCGATTGGGAAAAGCGAGGGAGGTCCACTGTCATACTGCAGATGCATTGAGTGGGTGTGAACCGTTTTCTCCGGGAAAGAAAAGCTGGGCTAAGTGGGCTTATTGGGCTCAGTTGGGCCTGTCCTTTTCCATATTTTTTTCTGCCTTTTTGTTTTATTCTTTTCTATTTCTATTTTATGATTTGATATTCAAACAATTGATTCAACCAACAATGCAAACCATTCAAACAATTCAAACAAGTAATGAGTTTTTGGTTTTGTTTAGTAGCATAAACCAACTTCCAAAATAAAATAATATTTTTAAATATTTTTAGGTTCCATTTATTAATTAAATAAAATGGACCATGGTTTCTTAATAAAATAGGGTTTGGTTTATTTAGTAAAATCTCCATTTTGAATCTAAATATTTTCAAAACCAAATCAGTAGGTTTTATTTGGAAATAAAGAATACTTGGAAACTTGTTTAAAATAAAATAACATTTTATTTTAGGGTCCATTATTAAATAGACTTTCATTATTAATTCAAATAGGACTTATTTTATTGAGATATTTATTTTAAAATCTAAAATAAAGCCAAAACACTTAAGTAGGTATTATTTGTGAATATCACATATTTGGGAAAACTTATTTTAAATAATTTAATAAGTTTTGATGTTTCAATTTTAAATTGGTAAAACCTTTTATTTAAATAAGGTGGGATATTAAATCCTTATTAATTTATTTCAATAAACCTTTGCTAATTTTATTTAAAATAAAATGTTTTAATTCCCAAAGTTTGGCCAAGGTTTAATTTGGCTTTATAAAATATTCTTTATTTATAAACTTCTATTTCATTTGAAAATTAATCTTTTCACTCAAGAGTTTCAAAATAGTATTTCCAAATGTTTTTTTTTGTTTTTTTTCCTTTTATTTAATGTTTATATTTTTAGATCCCTTTAGGTTTTATTTAATTCAAATGGGTTTGAAGTTCCAATTGAATTCAAAAAGTTTCTTCTGGCTCTGAAAATCAAGCAAAGTTTTATTTTATTCATTTATTTTCACATTACAAGAATTGGAAAATCTTGGGATGTAACAGGCTACCACCCTTAAAATAAATCTCGTCCCGAGATTTGGGGAGGCTAGGGTTACAAGCAAGTTCAAAACAACTAGGGTACTACCACCCTTAAAATTTTCAAATAAAAATTACATATTGTCCTTCTTGGGATCCTAGGGAAATTTCTCATAGCAAACACTTGCATGGTTTCCTTGGTTTCCATACTTGACTCATGGGCCAAGGTTGAGCTTCTCCATAGGCTTGTTTAACTTGCTCTTCATCTTCTCTGGGCAGTTGCTTGCATAGTGTCCTGGATTTTTGCAGTTGAAACAATGAATGTCCTTGAGTTCTTTACGTGGCTCTTGTGGACAGGTTGCTACATAGTGGCCCAACTCTTTGCAGTTGTTGCACCACACTTGGTCAATCTCTTTATTATTCTTATTCTCTAGGCATCCACTGGAGTAGTGTCCCATTTCCTTACATTTACGACATTGTGCAAGGCTCATGTCTTGCTTTTGTTTCTTAGGTTTCTTTAGTCCTTTGAATTGGGTTGTCTTGTTTGGAGGTATGAGTGGTCCTTTTCCTTTGGTAGACTTGGATCCTTCTTGTTTCCTTTGTTCCACCATGGCATAGATGGGACATTGGTCAGGAGTATGATCACTTCCTTCACAAAGGTAACAAGTAGCCTGAGAGGTGGGACATTGTCCAATAGGATGTTCTTCTTCACAATTGGGGCATTTTCCTTCATGCTCCTTGGAAGTATGATCCTTCTCTCCACAAATAATGCAAGCTGGGGCTCCATCTAGAATAATATTCTTGTCATCCTTGTTATCATAAACTCTTTTAGGATAGCTTTCTTCCATGCTAATCATTTGATTAGTCACCTTAAGCATCAGTTGGGATTGTTCCTCCAAAAACTTTTGTAGTGTTGGATATTTATCACTATTGTTGGCTAGGAACTGAGCTGTCAGTTGGTTCAACTGATGTTGGGTTGCTATGAGCTCTTTCATGCTGTCAGCTTGGTTGGTGTTGGTGTCATCAACCTTGATGTTGGAGTCCTTTGGAGTAGTCATCTGTTTGGGTTGAAGGAAGATTAGAATAGGCAAGATATTTATAAGGACTTAATTCTAATCACACACATCATAATTCATACAAACAATGTGCATGCAATCACAAACCAAACATTTCACTCAAATAAGGCTCAAGCACAAACTTAGCCAACAAAATATTTTTGCTACACCACATAGGTTGGTGTGTTTTTGACTTATCTAAAATATGGTGGTCCATCTATATGGTTCATTTGTGACCTTTCCTTCCTTTATGATTCTTCTCGTATGAGATCGTGGCTTCCTTGAGATAAACTCTTGGTTATAATACTTCAAAGTTGTTGATGCTTCCTTCTTATTTTGCATTCCCTCAGTCTCTAAATCTTGAGTGAGATTTCCTTGTTTCACTTGTAGTCCTTAGTGGTATCCAAGTTGGAAGTCCTTGGTGGAAATGCTGAAGATGTTGAAGTCATTAGAGTTGAAGAAGTTGAAGTCATCCTTTGCACATAGTGTAGTCCTTGTCCATGGGTAGGTTTTTCTATCAAGTTGAAGTAGGAGTGGTGTAGAGTTGAAGCCAAAATGGTTGAGGAAAGAATTTACAAGTTTTTGTAAATAAGTTTTGGATCAAATACAACTCCTATTTTTCTAAGGGGTTTTGTCCAATCCTAGGGATACAATCCTACAGGCAACACAGTGCTCTGATACCATCTGTAGAGGTCCCAACCTAATAAGGTAGGTTCCTCCTGTGTTATACAATGCTAGTCCCTGGATCATTAGCTAGCATCCATAGTTAAGATGTAATATCAAGATACAAAGGTCATAATATAAATTTATAACCAGGAATAACATAAGTTTATTACATCAAACATAGCTCATTTGACTATTACATTACATTGCAGCGGAATAACTATAGTCATGGGTCCTTCATCTTCAAAGTGCCACAGGCAGATGTTGGTTGTAGACTTTGTAGTCCTAGTCAAACAAACAATCTTCATTTAAAAACAATCAACCTGCAATATTACAAGTTACAGCCACATGGGTTAATACATTTTGAATTGTATTGGCAAGCTTCACTTTCATGTATAATAAGAGTGGATCCTATCATTATATGCATATTTGGCTAAGTAGAGTTTAAAGCTTATTTGCATAAAGCAATATTTTATCCTATCTTTTCAAAAAGGGTTTTAAGTCCTTTGTCAAATCTCTTTTCCAAGAATCCCTTGAACTCCTTGGTAGAAACTCAAGTGTTCAAGTCCTTGTCAAAATCTCTTGAGCCACTTGGTAACCCCAAGTGCATCGAGTTTTAAAACCTCATGAGTTCCTTGGTAACCCCAAGTACATCATGTGTTTAAACAAAATCTCTTGAGCACCTTGGTAACCCCCAAGTGCACAAGTTTAACAAAATCTCTTTGAATTCCTTGGTAGACACACAAGGGCATCCAGTTTTATTTTAATTTAGAAGTTGGAATGTCGAGATCTCCCATAGTTCAAACTTTAGTTGCTCAGTTTTGTCCATAACCGGGGACACGGCTAAGTACTTAGGTTTAATTAACTTCTGCAGAAGGAGTACACTTTACCCACATGTCACAATCCCATCTTATTGCCACCAGTGGCCTACTGGATTAGTGCTCACCAAGATGGAGTCTTGGCGGTGAGAGTGTGACGAAGTCTTTCAAAAGGTCCTCCCATACATCATTGCTAGCTTGTCTTCAGCCCCCATGAAGCATTCCAGATCCCCATGTCCGGTAACTAAAGACAATGTATGGGTCTTCCTAATGTAGTTGACTAAGCCAGAGCCATAATAGCATGTGGTTGCACACGAAAGCCACAATTGGAGAAACATGTTCAATCTCTAAGTTTCCTAGGTGGTTTTCTTTTGGAGCACAACACAAAGTGATTCCCATAGACATGGTTCCTTTTGTTGCTACCTTCTCCAAAACTTAAAGTATCCACCACCTAGGTGATTCATTGAGTCCTTGTTTTATTATGTAAAACACAAGTCCTTTTCTCAACCTTTGTAAAATCTCAACATGTATCTCTTTTCAAAACATAGCATGGCTAAGCATGTACAACTTCAATATTTTTACTAAGGAGTGTATAGGGAATCCTATTAAGATTTAGCATAGCATAAGTATAGAAATATCTTTTCATGCATGTTTTCAAAATCCACTAAGTATAATGAAAATAGTAGGACTTTTTGAATGATAGTGTAACTTGCCTTTTTGGTAGGGAATGGTGGTTCACTCCTTGATCTTGCTAGTCTCACACTTTGCAATTTTACTACAATCAATCAAACAAGCATAGTATCAAGTAGCATTCCAAACCAATATTCATACAACATTTCACACACACAAAGCAATAGATTCTAAGTCATGCATAAGTATGCAAATGATGGTTCTATTGCAAGAATGGTCTCTACTAGGTTTATAAACTTTGTAAGGTCCAAATTGGTCATTTACCAAAATGGCAAAGTCATTAGTTAGAGGGTTTTGCTCAAAAACTATTTTAAAATCCATTCAACAATTTATGTGGTGAAAAATGGTTTTATCAAATCAAAAATCCTTAAGTTTCTAACTCTCAATTCTTGGTGTTTTGGGTAAGTATCTTTGAATCAAAATATTTTCCCAAAGTTTTATTCCAAAATCCTTTTTCATAATAAAACCATTATCTTTACTTAGCTAGAAATAGACTAATTCAATTAATCCATTCTAAATTTTTCCAATTTCATTTTCAAAACCATGGGTTGGTTCCTAGGGTCAGTGAGGTCACAACAAACCATTTTGCAGAAGTTTTAACCCTAAAATCATTTTTAAACATTTTTCCTACTCTAAATAAGCATACAAATGAATCTGCAAAAATAAGCAAACAAACAGATACTATTTGCTAAACTAATTACACAGTTGGCTAGGGCTTGCTCTCCTGAATCCATTGATATAAAATTTGTAATTTTTGGACGTGTGGTTTGAAAGTTACAAGGGTTTGAAGTTTGCAAATAAATCTGTTTTCAAATTTCTTTTAAACAGATCTAGTGCCATGCGTCAAGTTCTTACTGGACAATACCGGTTCGGTCGGATTGATCTCTCTGGATCGTTGGATCTAAGTGGGATCGCACGGCACTGGTTGCTCGATACCCCTTCGCTCACTTTCTTTCCTAAGCGTCAGATCCAAATCTAACGGTCCTAACTACTCTGACTATTAATCGGCGGCGTTGGCGGCGGCGCTCTGGCGACAGCGCTCAGGCGAGGTGGTCGCCGGTGATACTGGACGCAAGGAAGAGAAGGAGAAGGCTCACCGTGATCGCAGGAGGCTGGGGAAGCTCAATGTGTGGTCGATGAAGCAGGGGGCGCATGGGAACGGTGGCGATTGCTCGCCGGAGACTTCGTCGACGTCGGGTGGCTCTGTCCGCGGTCGAAGGCGGCGCTGCAGAACGCAGAGGCAAGACGGGACCATGGTCAGGTGCGTAAGACCAAGGAGAAGATGCTCGCATGATCGAAGCGAGGCGGTCGGTTCACAGGAGCACGCGGAGTTGGAGGCGACGCGGCGGTGCTCGGAGTTTGTCGAGGGCGGTGTTAGGCGCCCGTGATCGAGCGAAACACAGGAGAAGCGTCTGGGAGTGGGAAGAAGCTAAGTGTGCTCGGGGAGGCTCGGGGTGGTGTGTCTGGCGGAATCGGAGATAGGAGTTCGCGGAGGCAGTGGAGTTCGAGAAATTGGGCGGCTGGTGGCGAAGAGGTCGGCGTCGAGGAGCGGAAGGAAGGAGGCTGGCGTTTTATCGAAAGCAGTCAAGCGAGTAATGGTGGTGGCATTATGAAGAATTAAGTCTGCGGAATCACGAGGAAGCGGCGGCGAGGAGGAAGAAGGGGTCGCGCGGGTGTGAGAGAAGAACAGGAGCGGTGGGGTCTACCTGTCAGTGGGAAAAGAAACGAGGGGAGGTCCACATGTCATACTCTGCGCGGGTCTGTTAGTGGGTGTGAACCGTTTTTCTCCGGGGAAATAAAAGCTGGGCTAAGTGGGCTGTTGGGCTGGTTCAGTTGGGCCTGTCCTTTTCCACATTTTTTTCTGCCTTTTTGTTTTATTCTTTTCTATTTCTATTTTCTGATTTGATATTCAAACAATTGATTCAACCAACAATGCAAACCATTCAAACAATTCAAACAAGTAATGAGTTTTTGGTTCTGTTTAGTAGCATAAACCAACTTCCAAAATAAAATAATATTTTTAAATATTTTTAGGTTCCATTTATTAATTAAATAAAATGGACCATGGTTTCTTAATAAAATAGGGTTTGGTTTATTTAGTAAAATCTCCATTTTGAATCTAAATATTTTCAAAACCAAATCAGTAGGTTTTATTTGGAAATAAAGAATACTTGGAAACTTGTTTAAAATAAAATAACATTTTATTTTAGGGTCCATTATTAAATAGACTTTCATTATTAATTCAAATAGGACTTATTTTATTGAGATATTTATTTTAAAATCTAAAATAAAGCCAAAACACTTAAGTAGGTATTATTTGTGAATATCACATATTTGGGAAAACTTATTTTAAATAATTTAATAAGTTTTGATGTTTCAATTTTAAATTGGTAAAACCTTTTATTTAAATAAGGTTGGATATTAAATCCTTATTAATTTATTTCAATAAACCTTTGCTAATTTTATTTAAAATAAAATGTTTTAATTCCCAAAGTTTGGCCAAGGTTTAATTTGGCTTTATAAAATATTCTTTATTTATAAACTTCTATTTCATTTGAAAATTAATCTTTTCACTCAAGAGTTTCAAAATAGTATTTCCAAATGTTTTTTTTGTTTTTTTTTCCTTTTATTAAATGTTTATATTTTTAGATCCCTTTAGGTTTTATTTAATTCAAATGGGTTTGAAGTTCCAATTGAATTCAAAAAGTTTCTTCTGGCTCTGAAAATCAAGCAAAGTTTTATTTTATTCATTTATTTTCACATTACAAGAATTGGAAAATCTTGGGATGTGACATGTTAATTGTTCATGTATGATCACATGTGCTGATTCTTGTTGTAGTGCTCCATGGATGTTGTTGAGGGTAGTGGCTCCAAGAGCGTGAACGATAGAGGTGAAAGCAGCAGCAAGAGGGAGAGGGGCAAGCCTTTCAAGATAGGGCACTTCCACGACCAGGTAGGTCCAACCCATTTTGTCAAGGTGATCTTGGCACCTGGGTTAGACCTGCTGCCAATCCCAGATGGCTTCAGGCCTTTCCTCGGCAATATGCCGAGGACGATCATGCTGAAGACGAACACCGGATGCAGCTGGATGATGAAGCTCCGAGATGTCAGTGGAAGGATCTGCCTTGAACAAGATCGCCGTTGCACACCAAGTGAAGATCGGGTTCTTCTGGACCTTCAAGATGCTGAAGGGTGACATGTTCAAGGTCACCATCTTCGACTACACCATGACTAAAGACTTGAAGAAGTGCATGCAACATGATTCACCCCTTGCCATGATCAACGTGTGATCTTTGCTGCCTACTTTGTTGTCTGTTCGATTGCTGTGATTTATGTCGTGATATTGCTACAATTTTTATGTACTTTGTTGTGTGTTAGTTGTGGTTAAGACACACTTGTGAGGTGTGGTAAGATCACCATATGGTGAAGAGGTTACCAAAGCACATGCTATAGCTGAAACCAAACAAGCTTATCTCTTTCTCCCGGTCCTAATACAGTCCTCCAAACAACATGGCCTCAATTCTGCCCAAGTGCTAAACAGTGTCAATGCGGGAAAGCAAATAAGGGGGGAAATTTACCAAACGACTGATCTCGGCGTGCAGTCCCCACGCGTGTAAGTTACACGCACCGAAAAAAACTCACGCCGGAACCAAACACGCCCTTAATTCACATTAACGTACCGAAAGTACGCAAAGTGCTCATATTTTTCATAAAGTAAGAGAATTAGGTTATCTCCAGGGCCGACGGAAACGGTCTTAACCGGTCCGAACTAGTCCGCGTGAACGCCTCACGCACGTGCTCCAGCGGCGTGATACATACAAACCGACATGTCTGACGTGATCCAATGGTTCACCGAATTTGAAAACGGTTGGGTCGGTGGGGATAGCGCATAGTACACGCGCGGAAATTTGCCAATGGGGGCCGTGTGTAAGTGGCATATCGATTTGATAATCGTTTTTCATTAGATTGATAGAAGGTTACACCCAGATCTAAGCCAAATTAACTAAATTATGCCATCTGGTCATTGCCCCTAGTCCTGGCCATAGCTGTGGCCTAAGGGAACATCTGTGCCGGCGTGACCACCCTGACGGTTCTGACGACGATCCTAGGCGGCGGAGCGGACGCGCTGCCTCATGTATTGTCGGCCCGCTCGTGATGCTCCCTCATCGCCCTACCCTCATCTACGTCCCGTCATGCTACTCCCTCATCGCCCTCCCCTCATTGGCGGCCCGACGGGCGTACACTGCCTCCGACTCTGCTGCCCAATGGTCACTGCTCTCTTGGGCCGTTCGCTCCGCTGAGGTGAAAGCGCAGGAATCGGTGAGGCGATGTGCGGTGACGTAGGACTTGACGATGGCCCGCTACTCGTCGCTCATTTCCTGCATGGCTTTCTCTGACTCGTCATCAAAGTGGGAGAGGAAGCCGTCATCGTCCTCCTCCTCTTCCTCCTCCATGACCATCACTGCGGCAGCCGCTTGTGCCACGCGCTGCTCCTCCATTGCATCGCGCGCCGCTCGCCGGGCATACCTCTGCCTGCTTATTACCGTAGTGGAGACATCGCACATTTCCTTCTTAGCCGCCGCCATGGAAATGGCATTGCGCATCGCGGCCGCCGCCCGAGCAGCCGCTTCGTGGGACACATTCTCCACCGGTGTCTCGTAGGCGACGAGGTTTGTCTCCCGTACCGCGGCTTCGTGGGCATCACAGACCTCCTGCTCTTTGTTGCCGTGAGGCATGGCTACTGTATGTTGGTGCTTTGGTGGAGCTTGGTGGTGCAAGGTCTAATGTTCATCGCCTCGTGTGCTGCCGTCTTTTATAGATTATGGCCAGGACGGGAAGCAACCGCCTAGACGCGGGATATTTCCGGCCATGGACGGGAAACGACCAAGGGGCGCCCACGGGAAACATTAGCCAGGAGGGTGGGAATGGTGTTGTAGCAGAACACCCCGAACGACGTGATGAACGCTATCTTTTCCTGATCTTCGACCTTCACACAAATTTTGTTGTAGCCTGAGTAGGCGTCGATGAAGGAGAGTTTCTCACATCCTACAGTGGAATCGATGATTTGATCGATCCGTGGCAGTGGGAAGTGGTCCTTGGTACAGTGCTTGTTAGGCGACATGAAGTCCACGCACATCCGTGGGATGTCCGTGTCCTTTTTGGGGACCAGCACTGTGTTGGTCAGCCATTCGCTTTTCTTGATTTCTCTGATGAAGTTGGCATCGAGCAGTCTGTTGACTTTGATTCCAACGGCCTCGGCTCTTAGCTCGGATAGTCGACGCATCGACTGCTTCACTGGCTTCGCATCTGGAAACACATTGAGTGCGTGCTCGGCGAATTCCTAGGGAACTCCTGGCATATCCGCAAGACACCAGGCAAAGATTTCCCATCGCTCACGGAGGAATTCGATGAGAGCGCTTTCCTATGCGGGACTCAGGTCGTTGGCGATTAACGCCGTCTTGGAGGTATCCGTCGGATGGACCTGCAAATTCTTTGTGTTGACTATGGAGTCGAACGACATGTCAGGTGCGTTTTGCCTGGTGACTGGGGGTGCCCCATTGTCTGTGATCTTCCGAAATCTTCTCAGTTCCTCCTGCATGCCGAACGACTGGGAGATTCTGTTGTAGTCTCTGTCTCAGCTGTCGGACCTGGTGAAGCTTCCTTGTACGGTGATGACGCCCCTAGGTCCTGGCATCTTTAGTAGCAGGTATGCATAGTGCGGTACTACCAGAAATCTTGTGAATGCCACGCGCCCAAGGATGGCGTGGTATTGCGATGGCCAGTCCACTACTTCAAACTCTAGCCGCTCGCATCTGAAGTTTTCGGGCTAGTTGAAGATGACATCGAGCCATATCTTGCCTAGCGGGTATATGCCCTTCCCTGGGACTATGTTGTGGAACTTCGTGTCTGACTGCTCCAGGCTGCACAGTGGGATCCCATTGCTGCGAGTATGCTAGAAAACATCAGATTAATGCCGCTGCCGCCGTCCATAAAGACGCGACTCATTTCGAATCCTCTGATTTGGCCTCGACCACCAGGGAAGCATGACCTGGGCGAGGAATCTGGCGTGTGTGATCCAAACGATCGAACGTGATGCAGGACTTCGAGCCGCTGAGGTACTCAGGTATCGCTGGCAGAGAAGTCACGGCTAGGATAACTTGGTGGGTGATCTTCTTATGCACCCTATTGGTTGGGCGTCCCTTCTGGATCATTGATACGTCGAAAACGTATCTATAATTTTTGATGTTACATGCTTGTTTAGTATCTACTTTGCTTTGCTTTGTCTTTACTTTGAGGTGTTTTTATATGTTTTTCCTGGACTAACCTATTAACAAGATGCCACAGTGCCAGTTGCCTGTTTTCTTCTGTTTTTGGTTCCAGAAAAGGCAGAAAATCAATATTCTCGGAATTGGACGCGACAAAAGCCAAAGTCAATATTTTACCATGGGGAACAGGGCGCCAGAAGACGAGACGGAGAAGAGCCACCAGGGGGCACACCCCCTAGCCGCGCGTCCTAGCCTGGCCCGCGCCTAGGGGTGTAGAGCGCCTCTAGTGAACTATGGACCCCGGTCCAATATTTACCATTGATACATCGTCCACTGTTACTGTTTACTTTCTGCAAACCACTATTACCTTCCACACCATACAATTAATCCTTTGTTTTCAGCAAACCAGTGAGATTGACAACCTCACTGTTCTTTGGGGCAAAGTCTTAAGTTTGTGTTGTATAGGTTTCCAAGTTGCTAGCAACACCTTTGGGTCGTTTCCTTCCTCATACTGGTTCGATTACCTTGGTTTCTTACTGAGGTAAAACTTGCTGCTGTGCTCATCATACCTTCATCTTGGAGTCTTCCAACGAAGCCCAATATGTAGAAATGTAAGGTGAATGGACCAGACATTTGTCGTTTGCCGAGGGCTCGTCGTCGCGGTTTGCAACGTTGCCATGTTTGTGTGGGCCATCCGTTGTCGCGGTAGTTGCCGCTGCGGTATCCGCTGTTGCGGTTGCCGTCGTTGCGGCAGTCAACATATCTAGCCGCGACCATGTCGACGCCATCGCGATCGTCGTAGGCGCGCGATCTCCTTTTGCTACGGCGTTCGCATTTGCGGCCGAAGTCGTCATCGTCATTCGAATTCGTTCGATTGATGGAATCGTCGCCGTCCGCCCAGCGGTTGGTGATGTCCATGAGGTGATCGAGGGTTTTGGGCTTGACGCGCCCGAGCTCTTCCTTGAAATCTAGGCGCCTGACTCCGTCCTTGAAGGCATTGATTGCTCTTTCTTCGGAGATGTGCACGGTGGAGTTCTTGATGTGGGACCAACGTAGTATGTATGAGCGGATGGACTCGTTGGTCCGCTGGGTGCAGGCCCGCAGTTCTTCGATTGAGGCTGTCCTCTTGCTGGCTCCCTTGAAGTTTCATATGAAGCTGTACGCCAGCTCTTCCTAGCTTCGGATGGATCCAAAGGATAGGCTGCTGAGCCAGACCCTAGCCGCGCGTGTCAGCTGCAGCTGAAGGCATTGTAGGGCGGTGTTTTTGTTCCCGCCATGGAGCTTGACGGACGACAGGTGATCGTCGAGCCAGGCCTTTGGCTCCTGCGTGCCTTCGTTGGGTTGTCCGAAGGGAGTTTGAAATTTTTGGCATCCGCGATTGCCGAACGGATCTGCTGAAGGATCTGGCTCCGCACAGCTCTCCGTTGTCTTCCTCTTCGGACTCAGTTGAACACGCACGTTTAACACGTTATTTGTCGATTTTGCGCTGAGTGAGCTCGCTACGAGCATCGTAGTTGCTGCTGCGGCGTCGTGGAATCCGACGGCGCCGGGGCAGGTCGTGCTCCTCCTCGTCAGTTGAGGGTGTGCGGATTCGAGTGAACTTGACTGGATCCTTTTTCTTCGGCTCCACAAGAGGTTCGTCATGGAGCGCAGCTCCAACAAGTCTGAGTCCTGTTAATGCAGACTTGTGCATTGCGCTCTTCGGATCGCCCACCGGAGGTGGGTTGGATGCGAGGTAGGCGGTGGCCGCCATGATCGTAGCCTGCGGAGTTTTCGGCATGACGTTGCCTTGCGAGTCCATTGTCATGAAGGACGTGTTGAGGGCCCCGGTGACCTCGCGTCGCGCGGTAGGTTCCATGTGCTCCATACAGGAGCGGTACTTGTTGGTGTTGTTGCCATGGGAGGTGGAGCCGCCAGCGGTGGAGAGCTCATCTCACCGCGCGCTTGACTCTGTAGCTGCCTGCTTACGCTTTTCAAGCTCCTCCATCAGCTTCACCTGCCGATTGTGCTCATCGGTCTGTAGGAGGTGGTAGGACATCAGCAGATTCCGGGAGGCATCCATAGGTAGGATTTTGTTGCCTGCAACGGCTTCGCGTGCTTGGCGCCAGCCTTCCTCATTGAGGTTGATCTGTTCATAACCGCGATTGCCGCCTTCGTTGGCTCTGTTAGCCCCGTTCTCGCCCTGGGGGTTAGAGGGGGAATGGGAGGTGGCTGGGCACCTGAACCTAGCGGTGGATCTGCTCCGTTGTTGATGACGACACACAGGTAGCGTTCGCGGAGTGGTTTGCTGCCGCAACTTTCGGATCCGGAACCGTAGGTTCCTTCATCCGAAGGGGGACCGCACGGATCGGAGTTGCAACTGTTGCTGTCGTCTGAATCACCTGTCAGTGTTGAAGCGTGCAGCGCGTCAAAGGGTGGGACCCATGAAGCGGTCCTGATGGATGGAAGTGGCACCCGCTCTGGGAGGCGGAGGGTGCCAGTCTGTCCCACCTGGAAGCAGAAGCTCCCGAATAGCATCTCGATCCCGTCGCCAACGGACTCGAAATCCTTCAAGGTGGCCAGCGAGTGGGCAGTGAAGTCGAAGGCGCCAAAGAGGAGGTGACTCTCCGTTGCCGATGAATCGTAGATCGCTCCGAATGGAACCGTCACGACCGCACGATCAGCGTCCCCATTTCCCACAGACGGCGCCAATTGACGAGGTTCGATCTCATTAATGCCCATTGTTACGGACTTGGATTTTGGAGAAGATGGGGATGCTGGAAGTCGCAGAACGGTTAACAGACAAGCAACACGGGGACACGAGATTTACCCAGGTTCAGGCCCCCAGAGGGAAAACCCTACTCATGCTTGTCTGTTCTTGATTAAGGCGGAACCAAAGGTTACAGAGTAAGCATATGTAATCTGGTGTAAGGTGTGTATGAGGTGAGTTGAGAGATCCTTCTTGCCGCACCCTCCTGGCCTTTATATTGATAGGCTAGGTCTCAGGAAAGGTCGAGTCGGTTACAAATTAGGGTTGATAACCTTTGGAATTGTATCTAATCTAGACTTATTCTCCATGGAGTCGAAGACGCCACGGGGTTGGGCCTCCCGAAATCTTCATGGGCTGCATATGTCCTAATGTGGGCCTTCCTTGGACTGGACCGGGTATACCAATATTGTGTACCCGTAGGGTATATCCATGTCAGAGAGAGAATAAATAAAAGTCCCCTTAGAGCACCTTCTTTAGTTCGGTGTTCTTAGTCTGAAATCCGACACTAAAGCTTAGAGCACCTCCACTAGTTCGACGTTCTCTACCAAAATCCGGCTCTAATTTCCACTCGTGTTCCCAGCATCCATTCATGGAAATTCGAAAATTCGCCCAAATTTAGATAAAACACGGTGAAACTAATACTAATTCAGACGATTGCATTAAATTATAGGCGGATTCGTGCATATTATGTCAAATTCGGATATATATCGAATTCGACTTGTAGTAGGCGAAAAGAAACATAAAGAAGACATGGAAATAAAATAAAAGACAAGCTGATGCCGAGGCAGCGGTAGAACACTGTTTAGTCAACATTATTGGTGTCGTCGTCGTTATCGCTCGGCGATTTTGGCGGCTAGGAGCTTCCCTGGCTGACATCACCGCAGCGCCACAACATGGACGAAGGCCCTGGACTGGCCCGCCCTCGTATTTGTCATCGTCGCTATCGAGGTAGATGAGCGGCGTGCTCTCGGTGAGCTGTGGACGCGGCCTGCCTCTCGGCCTGCTACTGCAGGCGACGGACGCGCTTGGTCTCCTCTCGCTCCTAGTCTGTCTTGGACCAGGTGCATGCGTTGGGCACCGGCATTGGAAGGACATCGTTCAGTGACGACTGCATTGCAATCTTGAGGAGGAACTCGTCCTCGGCCACCGGCACCGCCCACTCTGACGACTCCTTCTTCGGCATGGGTAGCTTAGGCCTCTCTAGGCAAAGGTGGCTGCTCGTGGTGATGGAGAATGGCGCTCGTTGGTGACGAGGCCGCGCGGGCGTGTGCATGATGGCGAGCGCGCCATAGACTTCGGCTCCCGCTTCACCGGCTGAAGCGCTGTCGTGAAGCGCGGAGAGTGGCTTGGTGCCGAGCCCGGGGAGCACGAGGTCGACACCAAAGACAATGACAAGGCGCCACCCACCTCCTCGGCATCCAGGAAGCCGCCCCGCGGCGCCGAGAGAAGGAAGGCTGCAAGCAACCACGGGGTGTTTCCCTACTTGGTGATCTACTCGAGGATAGTGGCGATGGTGTGGTCGGGCACGCTCCACCAGCGACGCCGTCCTTCGGCATTGTTGCACGTTGGCGCCATCCCCCCGCCCTCGTGGTGGGCCAGCTGTTGTGCCCGCCACTCGCATAAGAACTCGTCCAAGTGGGCGTGGTTCTTCAGGTGCTCCGCCTCATCGGGTTCCATGTCGACGATCACGGCGTGAATCTCGTCGATCCGGTCTTGCTCTCTGGCATCGGCGGCACCGACGTGCCTCCCGTGCTGAGCTTCCACGTTAGTGGGTATCGGAAGTACAATGGCGCCGAGTAGCCGGCGTCATGGAGGAAGCGAGCCTTCCACTGATCCAGAGATTGGCGGCCGAAGCCGTTCGCTGCAGACGGGTCGCCGAGATACCTCTCCTCCATGGCAGCCATCGAGCTTGTCTTCTCTTTGCCTGAAACTTGGAGCTTGGGGCGGGGGGATGGAAGGCTGGAGATGGTTAGGGCGACCAACATTTATAGCTAAATGGGGGAAGAGCGGTGAGGGGGGGGGGGGGGGGTTGCGACGAGGACGGGAAATGGAAAAGGGCGTGAAGGTGGGCAGGTGATGGCGTGCCATTACGCCACCGCTTGGACGATTGGACAGGCGGCCATTCGCCTGGCGGTCCATCATGGTAGTCGAGGCAACGCAATAAGGACGAAACGCCTTCTCTCGCTGATAGGGCGGGGCCACCACGAAAGATTTTTTCCGCCGATTCAGCTTTATCAGGCATTCCTAGGCTACACCCGGCGTCTCGGGTTGGGCCTAAAAACGTCAGATATAATTTGAGCTAAAATACGGTAAAAAGTCAAGTCCATAAAACACAACTGGATGAAAAAAATTACCGTCCTGCTAAAAAATTCAGCCCGAGAAGATCTTTTCGGAAATGCTAATGGAGATGCTCTTAAGCATTCTTCTCGGGTCCTCTTGAGCGCATGACACACGCATACGGCTCTTCTCGCTGAGTTGTCCCAGCTCAACGCTTGAGCTCAAATTTCTTGGACACTACAAAGTGCATGGAACTCACGTCATTTTGTTTTAGCTCTAACTTCCTTGAACGTTGCAAGTGCATTGAGTTCAAACCTAATTTTTCTTGTGCTCAACTTCCTTGTTCTTGGGCTCGTAGAAGGTCTAAATTTTCCATCTTTTCCCGTGTTCCCCCTTAATTTTCTTCTCGGCGATCAACTCTTGTAATGCAAGGGTGACCGCCCACGCTTGGGTGGCCTCTTCAAAATCCATGCATGACCGATGAATCATTCACACGATTCTCTCCTTCTCCTTATCCTCTCCCCGGCCTCCTTGCTCCTCTTCTCCTTCCTCCCCTTCTCTTCGTCCTCTTCTCCTTCCTCTCTCCTTTTCCTTCTTCTCTTTTCTCCAGCCTCCTTGCTTCGGCCTCCTTCTTCACCTCCGACGACATCCTTACTCCGGCCTCCTTCTTCACCTCCGAAGAGGCAGCGGCATCCACCTCTAAGACGCGACGGCGGCCACCTTTCCGATAAGGTGACGACGGCCACCTCTCCTACGAGGCGACGACGGCCACCTCTCCAACGAGGCGACGACGGCAGGAGACGGGGATATCAGGCGTGATAACGACGGCAGCGGCGAGATCTAGATCTC
The DNA here is from genome assembly GCA_030063025.1 of Avena longiglumis. Taxonomy (NCBI): domain Eukaryota; kingdom Viridiplantae; phylum Streptophyta; class Magnoliopsida; order Poales; family Poaceae; genus Avena; species Avena longiglumis. The sequence goes on along the minus strand of CP125973.1, from coordinate 87,265,918 downwards.
CCGCTTTTTTTGAAATTTGAATTTTTTACTCATGGCGCACTAGCTACCCCTACCAGCCACGGCTAACTTTTTTACCCGTGGAACACCACCTAGTGCGCCACGGATAAAAGTTAGCAGTGATGTACGTTTAGTGGCGCACTGCATGTGTGCCACGAATGTCCAAAACCGATGCGCCACGAACAGCCTTTTTTATAGTAGTGGTCATCACGCGCCTCTACTCTAGCCTCAGCATCCACTCATCTCCGGCAAACGATCGTGCCAAGCACGCTATGCTTGGTGCCCTAAGAGACGCCTTCACATGTCCTCTCCGGCTTCTCCATTTGCACATTGCCACCTTGTCGGCTCATCTTCACCGACATGAACCGGGACAATCGTGTCCGACTACGCACCTAGCCATCAACAAAGGGCCATATTTGCATCTCGTTGGTCATCATCGCCGACTACAATCTACACCAACAACTCCATCGCATGTACCGCAATAGTCACCGCCATCGCCCATAAAGGTTTTCATCAGCGCCAACGGATTTTGCGTCGCCACGCTTCTGCATGTAGATAAATAAAACAGGTTTGACCCCCCTACATCTACAACCTCTCATTCAACAAACACGAAAGAGCTCCTGCATGTCGATGAATAAAACGGGTTTGATCCCCAACATCTACTACCACTACAGTTCAATTTCCATCGACAACTGCCACGCCGTCTTCGTTTACCACGACCTCGCCCTTACCAGAGTTGTTGTCTAATTTTTATTTGCACCACTTGTGCTAAAGTTTCTTATTGCAACCACTCCGTCTACTCTGGCGCATACGACGCCCAACCGACCATACGCAAAGGTCTTCTCTACTGCTCCCTCTGACTCTGGCTCACATGGTTCGTGACGGTCCCTATCTTCGCACGTCCGGTATTGACAACACTGACGCGTGCCTTTGTCCCCGGCGCGCTCCCGAGTTTGGCAAGCTCGTTACGACGTGTTGCCTAGCTCTACTACCACAAACTTCAGCTTCTTCTAACTCGAGTTGACTAGCTCTACAGCCGCCTTTTACTATTTCATTACTCTGGCGACTCAAATGGGCTCAAATGATGACACCGATGACAACTACATCAACCTCAACGACTTCATCAACGGCGACCATATCACCAACACTCCAACGATACCATCGACCACGACAACAACGCCCACACTGTCGGCTACATTTATATCAGCATCAATGACTATCATCCACCGGAATCTTCTCCGGTCGACGCCTTCGGCTTATGCTCTAATCAGACCGTCCGCGGCGCTTATGCTGTTCTCGTCACTACAGGTACAACTGCCGGGGGTGTTAGAGCATACCACAGAATTGTATTAAAGTAGATCATGGATTTCTATATTTGAAAGTTTAAGATTCTATCTTTACTAGGCTTTTTAGTCCCCTAGTTTTCTAATACTGTATAAATATCCCAAGCGTTCACAATATAACAACGCGACACGTAATATCAGTCAAACAATACAATTAACTATTATTAACTTTATAAACAAGAAGTGAGACTTTAACGGGAACCCACCTGACACGTCATGTGTATGACACATCATGTGTATGACACGTCATGTGCACGTGGCCAAGGCAGCATATGTACATAACCCACCTAACCAAGCCATTGCACATTGCGACTTTCGATCCTAGATTACTAAAGAAAATAATTTCTCAGTCCACTGATATAAGCCGTTTTGGCAAATTAATCCAATGTTAGTATATGGAGGGGAGTAAAGATGCGTGTCCGTGCAAACGAACTTGTGGTTGAATGGCTAGTAGGATGTTTGTATCCTAGCTCATTAGAGTTTAAACTTTAGATTTGATACTGTGTGTTGCATAAAAGGCGAAATATTTTTTCCGTGAGAGCGATGATCCCGTCGGCAGCGAGACTCAAGGTGTTCGGTTCGTATAACGGAAAAACGAAATGAATCTCGGTTAAAATAATAAGCCTGTGGCTATGTTTGTGCGGAGACGCGGGACGTGTGTGGCGTACCCCACTGGCGGCATGACCCATCCTGACTATTCAGCCCGACCGATTTATTCTTAACTATATATGATGCATGAATGGGTCTATTCAGACAGACGCAAATACAGAGTGACTTAGATACGTACACACATGGGCCTTCTTCTCTTGAGCTAACGTTTAGGTCGTGTGGGCTAGCCAAACAGGCCAGAACCATGACCTAAAAGTGCGCGTGAGTTAAACCAAACGGACTAAGTCCGTTGGTGTGGGTCTTGCCGGTGAAGATGCACTGAGAAATACGTCCCCAGAGATGAGCTCCCGGGTTGAGCACTGTTTCTCGAGCGTCTGCTGCGCTACCTACTGCTTCGCGTGATCCACGATGAACATGCCATGATGGGAATGATGACCGATGAGACGAGACATGTCAACCCACCCACGGCCGTAGTATGATCAAAATGCTAATAACTGTAGCGCGCGCTTGCACGCACGGATGCATCTGCTAGTAATATATTCCATCCGTCTCCTCCTCCGTACAGTACGTGCGTACCGTATGTATGTGCACTGCGTAGTAGTAGGTCATCAATTGGTGACGGAGGACGCGTCGAGCCGACCCACGGGCCACGGCCCTGCGCATGTACTGCCACTCCGATGGGTGCGTGGCAAGCACTCGTACATACTGCCACTGTACACTCGAAGACGCTCCTAATTAGGCTTTGTTCGGAACACGTGTAAGGAAAGGAAGTGAAAACCGTATAGGAATAGGAAAGTATTGCTAGTGCAAAACTACAGGATTTAAAACCACAGTAATAGTCCGTGTATGGGCATTTGGACAAGCAATAAAAGACGCAGAAAACTATACGTAGGCCTCCTTTGATTTACAGGATTCGTAAAGGAAAAGTGTATGATTCATTTTCTTGTAGGATTATGTACTGTAGCAGTGTTTGTTTCTCTGGAATGCATCGAAGGAAATTTGAAGGAACTATTCCTTTGCAACCTAAGGGCATGTTTGATTCAAAGGATTTACATAGGAAATTTAAGGATTAAATCCCATAGAAAATTTTCCTATGATGGTTGTTTGATTTGTAGGATTGATTCCTATAGAAAATTTTCCTAGGTAATCCTTTGTACTAGATTGCATAGGAAATATAACATCCACTCAAACCTCTTTTTTAGAATCCTTTGCTTTTCCTTTAACGGAATCAAACAAACTTTCTAGCATATGGGTTCCTATAGGAATGAAGTGGGCATGACATTGCAATCCTATGTTTTTCCTATTCCCATGCTTTTCCTATCCTATGAATCAAACAGGCCCTAATTCCTTGGCAAAACATAGGAACGAAAGAATCCAGTCTGAGCTCTCTTTTCCATTCCCTTGAGAGGAACGAGACAATAAAGGTTAATACCGCTGCAGCATGGCCATTCATGCAACACCACCTAATAATGTTGCTTTGCTTGTTATTCACGTTAATCAAGTTGTTTACCACAGCATGGTGAATCCTCTACTTTTCCTTTCCTACGTCTCAAAGGACCATGAAAGGAAACATTCCTATACACTCAGTTTTCCACATGCATTCCTATCCAGTTTCTATTCCTATTCATATTTCTGCGTTTTTGGTTCCTATGAATCAAAGAAGGCCTACGGATGAACAGCAACGTGCAGATTTTTTAATTTGGCTGTCCATCGGTGGAGCCATTGTAGATCATTAATTTGCATTATTATGTTTAGCTACATGCGGTAACTTCTCCAATAGTGCACAGCACATACATGAGTATTTTAACAGCGCGACATCGCTGCTTGCCTCGGGCATCAACGAAAACTGAGTTTCGACTGAATGTTTCAGTTCCTGTGGAATCTTGCCAAAAGTACAGGAAATCAAACCTTTTCTAAGGAATTGTTGTTCCACTTTCCTTTGCTCCGAACGCTCCAAAGGAATTTTTTTCATAGGAAACTAAACCTTCAAAATTCCTGTGTTTCTCCTCCATACCGAAGAGGGCCTTAACTCATGGCGACAAAACGCGTCGACCTCGATCGCGGCGCGCGCTTGGATCCATCGACACCGGCCGCCACGCGCGCTCGCCGCCGGAGGAGCTGGCAGTCGATGCATGCTGCTGAGTGCGTACGGTACTATGGATGGGCCAATGGCAACTTGAGGAAGGCGACGACGATGGCTGTCCGTGTAGAGGATTGGACGTCGCAGCTGCGCGCGCCCGTGCGGTCCCGGCTCGCCACGTACGTACTCCTGTCCCGTCCGTCCGTCTCCTGTATACAGGGAAGAAGGAGCTGGTGCGCCCCTGTGTCGAGTATTCCCGCGCATAAATCTGGCGCCACCGTAATTTCCGCGGCCGGGGCTAGCTGTCTGAATTTCGCTTTGTTTCATTCGCACGGACCGGTTAAGCAGATTCAGAAGAGTGCTAGCACCCGCTACACCGGCGATGGCAATGATATCAAGACGGTTTCATTCAACGGCAGCAATAGCCAGCGAGCTGCTGCTGCAGCAGCACGCAGCACCAGCAAGTCGTACGTACAGCAAACCTAGCTGCTGCTGCAGCACGCAGCAGCAAGTCGCACGGTAATTCACCAGATCGGTCCATCCCAGCTTCAATTCCATAAATGCATACAGTACGTACGTGTTCATTTGAATATTGTGCTAGCTAGCTAGCTGCTGCGCGATCAATTAACTACTGTCCCTGACAGCCGTGGATCGCAATCCTCGATGCCTAAACCACCGTCGTTAGCTAACTAGCTAGCCAGGCAGCAGGCAGGCTTAACTACTGATGAACTGCTTCCGCTCGCGAGACAGGCTACCTCACGAGGAGCTACTAGCGCAGATCGGGCAGCTAGCACGCACATAAGTACGTTTGGTCAAAGATGCTACTACTCCCGCTGCTCCGGTAATGTTTAGTCTGATCGATCTTCCATCTGATGCGGTTGGTTCATCATTAGCCGTCAGTTCGCTACGCTACGAATTACGGAAGTTGTTATACTACTATTAGGGGCCATCTGCCAAATCTCTCCAACCCGTCGACAGAATTTAAGGAGGCGAACGATTGACCAGAAATGTTTACGCGCATGCTCAATTAATCAGCTCGTCGAGCACACATATTATATAGAAACCAAACATGTCTCGCACGTGTTCATAATTAGCTCCGAAGATTGTTTAAGCTTATCCACTGCTCTGCCGCACGTACGAGTCGCCGGTTAATGGTGCCAAACTGACACTCCATTAAACGCTTTAGTTAAATTATAACCACTAGATCGATCAGCTGAGCTCTGCTGACCTGCCTAGTGCTCTGAAGGTGCGGCTGGACCGACGGAATGCCGAAACGTGTGCAGAGACGGACGTGGGTGGCCTGGTGCGCTGCATCTCAACATGGTTTGAATCTGACTAGTTGGATTTGGACAAATGTAGGCCATTTCTCCCACCCTTTCTGCTCCAAAGCCAAAGGTGCGGCGCATTTGTTTGGGTTAGGTACAGTGAGTGCCTTGCCTCCTCCTCTGCCGCCAGAGTTTGAATAGGACCCCCAACTCAAGCAAAGGGCCCCGCGCAAATGGCGCCATGTAGAGCGAGAGAGAAACAGGGTGAAACCAACCAAAATGTAGCTCAATCAAAGGGGAAAGGCATGGAGGTTAAGCTTGTTTGGTCCTTCCCATCATTGCTTTGGATTCTACTACTACTCCATACTCACTTACTAGCGTACATACAGAAAATATTTTACGTACAAAAATTCCTCATGTTCATCTTCCGCTCTCGCTCTCTCCCTTGTTTCTTTTTGGCTGTGAACGAGGCGATGATAGGCCGGAGAGGAGGCTCTTTCCCTGGGGATGAGATGAGCTGAATGGTTCCTGGCCTAAATGGTCCATGCATGCTCTCTCTCCCCTCATCTTTAGGTGGCTTGTCCCTGTTCACCACACATGATAAAAAGGCCAAGGAAGCAATGATCTCAGTGGTGTGGAGGCCCCCCAAGCTAGCTAGCTAGCTATCTATCTAGCCAGACCTTTTGCCCTCTCGCCATCTCCCATCTGCATCTCCACGTCCCATGGTCACTTTCTGCTTATTATTATCATCACCACTGCATGATCCTGTATGCATGCACGAGAGACTAGAGCAATCTGTCCTGAGATTATGGGTCTTGACAGGGTTACCCCCCATGTTCTAGCGTTAATGACACCTGCACGTACTTCAGCTCCAATTTTTTTCCGCAAAAAAAAAAGTTCCAATTGTATCCACAAGGCTTATTAGGATCATGTTGGGCTTACTTTGTGGACTACTACTTCCAATTTGGCCGAATCCTGTCGAGTCGTTTTTCAGTCCCCAGTGCTCGCTGGACAAACATTTATAAGTGTATCAAATGTGTTGGGATGATGTGATATGTCTGTGGGGACAGTTAACACGGGGAAGGAAGATTAAAATTACTACATCTACCCTCATTTGATGCCGCCTCATGTTACTTTCCCACTATCTTTTTTTCTAAGACACCCTATTTATCTTTTGGACATCACATCAGGACATGAAAGGCAACTTGGGGAGGCAGGAAAACATACTAATTCTTTTTGTTTTTGCAAGTGGTGAGCTAGACTAGCTGATCCCAGTTTATTGCAGGTTAGGTGTAATTGGAGGAACATTCTTTCTTGTACTATAGTGGAGGAGCAATGCAAGTAATGTATTGTAAACACGTGGCGCGTTTTGAGGAGGATACCCACTCAAAGTATGCTTTACATCCCTGTCACTTGCGCATTAAGACACGTACTTAATCTAACCTCTCCCATGACGTGTCCATCAATGCTAGCATAGGAGCATTTTTAATCAGGGCACCATCAAGCCCAAAAGCAAATGCTAGTACACACTACATGTCTTAAAAATACAAAGATAATTATCATGCACTTGGACTTGGCAGGTGAATCACGATGCATCTATCCTTGTGGGTTTTCTTTGGAAGCTAGCCAGGTAGGTTCAATAATTTTGCAGGAAACGTTACCATATGCACTAGCGCTAGCTAGTGCTAGCACAAAATGGTCAAAGTGCTAGCTAGCCAGCCATTGCGATCTAGTACATGTCCTAACTGAGGATCAGATTAAATGTCACACTATGGTATCCTCATGGGGATGCATGTGAAAGCAACAAGTAATAGTATATGTAACCTTTAGGGGGTAAGAAAGAAGCTTGATGAGAACTATACTAATTAAAAGAGTTTTCTTGGAAATGAGGCCCCTAACTTTAGCATCAACCTCTTAAAGGCAAAGCAGGAGGGTGGGTTAATTCATTGATAATCATATTAGTGAGCAGGAAAGACAAACATTAGCTAAACCTAAGCATCATGAAAAAGTGATGGTGGGCAAATTGCTAATGATATTAGTGGCCAAAGACACATATTAGCCAACCCTAAGCATCATGAAAGCAAAGCTCCGGGTTTTGTTATGCTAAAGGGCACTGGAAGTCCTCGCTTTAGCGTTGCTTCCTCCACAAATTTGGTTCCAACACACCCAACCACCGGCTTCCTAGGCCCTACAGAGAGGAAATTAAAGACCCCAAGCACCACTACATTAGATGGAGGAGAAAAATAAAATGACAGTTTGTGATCAATCTCCACGGATCCTAAACACTGATCACACATGACTTTAGCTAACAGTGTGCGAATAAAGCTCAAAGCTTTTGTTATTCAATAGTAGAGATGTACTCAAATGTGCTTTATTTATAAAACGGGGCGCGAGCCTGATTCGAGAGAGATGTACTCAAAAGGTTAAGACATAAAACAAGAATATTTAAGTATATAGATTTTCTAATGTGGGGCGAGTTAATAAATCTCACTTCATCGGATAAATAATGTGGGGCAAGTAGTTAAACAAAATGTGGTGAACTAAATATAATCCGCATTACCGTATTGTTTTTTTAAAGAGTATATATTAATATCACGAAGATACCAATTACACTCATTCTCTGCAACAACGCATTTTCTAGCGGCCTTACGGATACGCATAACCCAGAAAAACAAGAAGAATTGCAAAAAGAAGAAAATCCCGCTATAGTGATTTACTCCTTGTTGCAGCAAACCAACCACCGCCAAGACATCACCACAAATCCAACTTCTCCAAAATGACGCCTCCAAGAAGAAAACGGTGCACAAGCGCCGTCATCGCTCTGATCATCTATCATAGGTTTTCACCTAGGAGAAAGTCTGAACTTACAAACAATGCCTCCAACAAAGTCATTGCCAGTCACAACCAACCAAGGCTAGATCTTGGGCTTTCACCCTGTAAGATTAGACCCTGAATTCCTCCTGTGTTGTCGCCCCCACATGCCGTTGTCACTGCTCCAAGTCACAAATCACCTAGCCGAAATCTCGTCATCACCAGAACTCGAGCCACCCTTACTCGCCCTGAGATCTTTGGCTTCCATGCCCTTCTCCACGACTGACTTCACCGTGGGACTAAAGACATGTCCCATGATGGAAATATACTTCAGAGCTTCACAACGCTTCCTTAAAGGTGCTTCATGATATCCGTGACCGGGAAATATACACCAAACGGTCAAAAAAAAAACATGAAAGCGCATGACCAAAATCCATCTGATCCGACAAAGTCCAGGCATGTCGTCCATTTGGAGTTCGTCAGTGGAGCACTCCGGAACTCGGCACTCCGGCCAGATCACTGACGACTGGTGACAAGAAGAACATCATCATGGCTTGAGAGGGATCTTAGGACCGCCACCTTTATTAGGCAGATCGGCAGCCCCCATGCCGCCACCCACACGCACCCAACGGGACCGGCTGCCCGATTCCCCACCGGCATGTCCGACAGAGGAGAAGGCAGACCGGGCCGCCATGACCGCAACCTGGAGCTTGGACGACGACCTGTGGAGATCGATGGCAGGGGAGGACACATCTGGTCACAAGGGCTAGGACCGATCGCGCACCCTCTGAATTTAGACCGGTGGAGATCAAGGAAATCCGACCGGCGAAGATCTTGCAGGGGCAGACATCGATGACCGCGCCACCGACGGGAACTACATGCCAGTCATCTCCCCAGCACCACCGTGTGCCATGATGCCGGCCACCAGCCCCACCTAGGGCTGCCGCTCCGGCAACTGCCCACACTCCCGATGGCCACGGATCCACTCTGTGCCGCCAGCAAGGGGAGGAAGGTCCCTGCCGTCACCTTCCTTGGGGCTACGGGCTTTGCTCTTGGCCCCTCTGGCGACGGCGAGAAATTTAGCGGCAGCGGCGCCTAGGATAGGTCGTGTGCGTGGGTTAAGTCGTCTGCGTGTCTATATAAATTTACTAACTCACCCTAGTCTATAGAAAAGCTGAGTATGTTTTTCCCGCGGTACTTTTTCCGGACAGTGTTCTTTTAGTACATGTTAATTAAATTTTGGTTGCGCATGAAACTTTTATGTTACCATCTTCTAGAAAATTAGCGTGGGCACATTCCGGTTTAACGGAGCCCAAAGTGCAGCGAGTGCTATGGGGCAATGGACATAGCCATCGGTGGTAAAGCGGCGATGCATCTCCATGTCGGGTCACAAAAGGAACTAAACTATGTACTCTCTCAAATCAAGTACGTAGTACATATGAGGACGAGAAATTTTGTGATTCGATCCTCTCCCTACTAGGGAGAACAATTAACATCATTGGCCTCGATCGTCTGGTCTTTATCAGATGCCTTGCAAGGGACGCAGCAATTAATTAATCCGCCCAGCTAGCAGAGATTGGCGGCAGACAAAGAAAATAGGGAAGCAAGAAGAAACCATGGAGAGACGATGCTTGGCGCATTAGCACAGCTAGCTTCTCATGATTTTTCCTCTCTCCTTCTTCCAATCTGTATTACCCTTGATTCACATTCCCCGAACCGAAAGAACGCAAAAGCATTCATTTTTTATTAAAAAGTTAGTATTTTTTCTGTTCTAAAATAGATGTCTTAGTTTTTTTAAAATTTAAATGTATCTATATCCTAAATAGTGTCTAGATTTATCTAAATTTTAACAAATTTACGACATCTAATTAAAGACGGAGGAAGTACTTAAAACATCACCTAAACATGTACTCGGAAGCTTAAATTAGATCCCGGTCTCATTAGGATATGGAGGCAGTGCTGAGTGCTCTGTCCTTGTCGTCGGTGTGGCGGCCACAGGGGAGGGCGGCGTAGCGGGATCGGAGGAACGGACGTGGGGACGAAGGTACCACGTGTCTTGATGGGAGTGGGCTGGTAGAGGATCCCACGTGGAGGCATCTGCAACCGTCCAAGGGAGTCGCTGTCCTGCACGAGGACGAATAGGCCGGCGGCACAATCCATTCTGGACATTTAAATAGTTTGATTTGTTAGTTGGATCGACGCACAAATAAAATTTGCGTTGCGGTCTGGCCTGCCAGGGCAGTGTCCATAACGGCGTGATCTATTCGGTCCGTATTGGCAAACATTGCCTTAGACAAAAATATATTAAAATTCAAAATAAAATTGAAATGTGTGAAATTTTCAAAATATTTCATTCATTCATACATAATTTATATTAAAAAAAAATTCTAGCTACGGTTAGGGTTTCAGCCGCTTCCTGCGCTAGCTCAACCGAATGGTTCGTGCCGTTGGTCACATCTAATGGCGGATGATCAACGGATTTCTTAGGGCACCCTTCGACGATGGCCCGCATTACGGACATGTCTTTTGACGGTTTGGTCCGCTTGCAGGTCGCGGAGGACAGTCACCCCACAAATTCTCGCATATGATTAATCAAATCATTTTGGCGATTGATGTGAATTGCCCGTCACGGATATCATGAAGCACCTATAGAGAATGCTCGAAAGAAGATAGTGGATCTGGCTCTTATGCAACCAATTCTCACTCGAATTCCCACCCTCGGTCATATCGACGTTCATCATGCTCCTCTTTGAGGATCATGTTGTGCATGATCACACAAACAGTCATCACCTCCCACATCTGGTCCTTGCTCCGGGGTGCCACACAATAGCCAAATGAGATTGGAGCACGCCAAATGTCTTCATCTTGAGTTTCTCTTCAGTTCTAGTGGCCCCTTGCTCCGTTGCAAACATCTTGAGTTTCTCTTCAGTCGTCCATGGTTTTCACACCAATTGTGCTCATGGATAAGCACAGCTATGACCATCAAAATCTCACTATCATTGTTGGACTCGCCGGATGATGACTCGACGAAGGTCCTGGAGAAACATCCATCAAAATGGACCTGTCCACGGAGGTGTCTCCGTTTCCGTGTGGCCGTCAGGTCGTGCCGTCGGTCTGTCGGACGGATCGCAGGCGGTCCATTTACATGCCATCGTGTGAGATGTCCTAAGAGGAAGAAGAGGCTGGTGATGAGGTAATTAATCGTGCATCGCACATTCGCACGGTGCATCAAGCAAAGCGAGCTGATCGAGTCACACGGATCACCTCTAGCCGGCCGTGCGTGCATGGGTCGTGTCACGGCGCACGGCCGGGATGCAAAGCTTCTTGCCACTTTTTTTTTCTCGACACGAGCGGGTGCCGCAAGATCAGCAAGCGAGCAACGCATGTCGAGGCGTAGCTAGCTGACGGATGAAAACGACGGGTCCTTGCCTTGCCGCTGCCTCACATCACATGTGTACCGTACGCACGTGCGTCATCCTTCTTTGGAAGCGCCGAGGTAGTACCGTACAGCGCGCCCACGCATGGCACGTACCATTGCGTACACGTACATGCATGCCACCCCCATACGGCCGGCCACACTGCCTTCTCTTCTTCTACTCCCTCGCTAGAAAACACCCGCTCCTGTTGAGCGCGTGACACACATCGGCAGCATCATCTCTCACTTTTTCGTTACAGTGTGCAGACATAAGGGAAAAAAAGCTTCCCCGTACGTGTTCACCTCGTTTTTCTTGAGCTCAACTTCCTTGGACGTTGCAAGTGCGTTGAGTGTTCAAACCTCGTTTTGCTCGTGCTCAACTTCATTTCCCCTCTTTTTACCGGTGTTCCCCCTCTTCCCTCTTGGCAGTTGGCATCTTCTCCACGATCAACCCTTCGATGTCTCTTGCAACGCAAGGGTAAACCGTCCACGCTTGGGTGCCCTCTTCAAAATCCATGCATGACTGATGAATCGTTAGCACTCCAAGAAGAAATCCAATGCTTCGAGCACCTACACATATAGATGAAAATTAAATAAGACCGAATCACACATGTACATAATTCAAAAAAAAAAACACATGTACATATCAAGGTATATTCACATATTTAGAATAGACAGGTTCCTGCCATGTCTTTGATGTAGATACCACTCATGGGTTGGTTCACAACATGGTCATGTGCACCACAAAACTTACTACACTCCGCTCGGATGAATGCCCCGCCTCTTTTGAACAGAGTTCTTATTCCGATCACTCTCGAAATTGTGGTACTCGGAGAATCTATGTTCACTAAAGCACTCCCAAAACCCTCCTCCAAAATGCCCCTTCTTTTTGCTCGGCACCACAAACTGGGTCTTGTTCAATTACCATCCAAGCCTCGCAAAGCAACTTGTCCTCTATGATCGTGTATTCTCCGGTTCTCTTGCCTTGCCGTTTGGCTTGTGCGGTGAGATCATTATCGAACAACGCCTCATAAATCATGTACGTCGTGGCACAGTCATCATCACATATAGAATGCCCATGCATAATTGCATATTTCACTCCACTTTGAACAAACTAATCGCGGAGGGATGAGAGTTCAAAATCATACCGGGTTGGCCGACATCGAGATAGATATTTCAACAAACAAGTTCCTAGGATCATGGATGTTGCCGACCGTGAACACCCGTGGGATCTTCCTATGCATTACTCGTGAGTCGCTGGACACATGTGTGGCGTTGAGGTCAATGGTAGGTGCCACAATGACGGTCTTCGGCATGGACTCAATCTCTGGCAACGTGTCTCACGAGGATTCTAGCTGAGATGTCCCTTGTCTGGATCTGCCGAAGTTGCCGAACGCCTCATACTTGAGCATAAGGATAGCTTGTGGCGTCTTGGGAACTAATGGCGTTGGTGGTTGCCATGGAAGACATGAACGGCAGCGGCGTGTTACAAGACCACAACGGTGGTGACTTGGGCGACGGCTTCGGCCTTCCGGCTCTTGACCTTGTCTCTCTAGCTTCCCCACTTCTTGGTCTTAGGAGCTCGATACTCCATTGTGAACTCTTCTTTTGGCTTGAGAAGGCCAACTGTGGGCAGTGTGGTGGGTGGCGCGTCCTCCGTGAATTTCTGGGGCTTGGGCACCTACGATAGATGGGTTTAGTCTAAGAGAGGGAATGTGGGACTATGTCACTGACGGGAGGGACCAAAGTGGACTAATGAATGACTGTCACTATGTGGACATTGTCCGCTGGACCGCAAACCCAACCAATATTTAGGCTAGAAGAAATGGACACGGCATGTCACTCAATCTGATTTTGGATCATGCCGTTGGGTGATGGCGCCTTGTACTTGTCACGGGACGCTTCGTCGGGAACCCCAAGAGCAAGGTATGAAGCAGCACAGAAACAAGTTTTCCCTTGGTAAGGAACCGAGTTTATCAAACCAGTGGAAGGAAGGAAACGTCACACAGGTGTTCCAAGCAACGCGGAGACCTGCACAACACAAACTCGATACTTTGCCCAAACGAATCAGTGAGGTTGTCAAGCTTACCGGTTTGCTGTAACAAAGGATTAAACGTATGGTGTGGGAGGTAATGGTTTGCAGCAAGTAAACAAGTAGCAGTGGAAGATGTATCGATGGTAAAGATTGGACCGGGGTCCATAGTTCAGTAGAGGTGTTCTCCTTAGATAAACAACATGGCATGAAGGGTAAACATATTACAACAGGGCAATTGACAGGAACTAATCAAGGTATAACAATGCAATACTAGTCAAAAAGATCCTATGAGATTCGATTGGGCAATACAACAATATACATAGACCGCCATCCAACTGCATCTATGACTAGAAGTCCACCTTCAGGTTATCATCCGAACCCCCTTCAGTATTAAGTTGCAAGCAACAGCCAACTACTTTAAGCAAAGTGTGTAAAGTAAACAATCCACTTATTCCATGAACAAGAGACCGTTGTTTTCTCCCTAGTAGCAACAACACATCTACAACCGAAGAGATTTCTGTCACTTACCTTGGAAACTAGAGGCATGAACCCACTATCGAGCATAAATACCCCCTCTTGGAGTCACTTGCAACTACTTGGCCAAGATAGCTACTAACAACGAAGAGCATGCAAGATCACAAACAACACAGACATGATAAAATCATAAAAACAAAACCACTAATCAATATGACATAATAATCTCAATATCCATCGGATCCCCGCAAAAACAACATGCATGATTACAAATAGATTAGATTTTGATCACGAACGAAGCTCACAAGATCTATACATGAAATCACAAAGGAGGAGATACAACCATCTAGCTACTACATGGACCCATAGTCCAAGGTGGAACTACTCACGCATCATACCGGAGAGAAGGCCTCCAGGATGATTTACCCTCCGGCAGGGTGCCGGGAAGAACTTCAGACCCCTCCCCCCCGATCTAGGGACGACGGTGGCAGTGGCTACAGAAGGTTTTGTGGAATATTGATCGAGTCCTTAGGGTTTCTACATCGGGGGCTTCTTGTGGCATCCCGCAAAAACCACTACTAGAAAATCGCGTTGAATTTGTGCATTGCATCGTCATCATCATGCATTGTTTGCCAAAACTATATTCGCAAAGCCCGTTTTGTTTTCTAAAACGCCCCATCTTTATTCAAACGCCAAACCCCGGATGCTGTCGGATATTTTATTTGTCTAAAAACTACTTGCAAAAGTTCATCGCGAATTAAATAAAAAGTTAAATTATTTTGGGCGGGGCAGTCGAACGGGCCGATTGACCCGAACGACCGCCCCAGAAATTAAATCGGTCCACCTGCCCCTTATCCTAAAGCTACCCATTCTAACCTACCCCCTGCCTGCCACCTCAACCGGACCAACCCCTGAACTCCACCTCACCCCCTCCAATCATCGCTTGCCACCTCACCTTTTCCCTAGCCTCCCTCCACTCCTAGCATGACACCTCACCCCAACCATGTCATCTCCCTCACCACCGGCCACTCCACACCACCAACTCCCTCTCTCACCCCAGCACATGCACGCATGCGGCCACTCCTCACCTCACTCAGCCGCCCCACCCATGCGACACTGGGCCGCGTCAGCCTGCCCCAGCCCTGCCCCTGTTCCTCTTCCCTACAATCTCCTCTCTGTCGTCTCTCTCTCGCGTCCCCAATCCCGCACGCAACCACCTCCTCTCTTCTTCCCCTGCACCGCCACCTCGCCCAACCGCCGCCGGTGCGAGCCCTCTGCCTGATTCTCGCCTCCCAGACACACCTGCGTCCACCGCCCGTACCTCTCCCGCTGCATCCTCCTTCCCCAACCTCGGCGTCGCTCCGCCCGCTCGCCTCCCTCCCTCTCGCGCCTGGCCCCGCCAAGCCGCCTCGTCCTGCCAGCCACCGCGCCCGCACGCTTCGCCGACCATGGCGCCTCAACCGTCGGCGTTCCGTCGGCCCGCTTCTGCCCTTTGCCTGCCCGCCGCATCCGCTCCCCTGCGCCCGCTGCCCGCCTCGCCCGCCTCCCGACCTCTGCCGGCCACCTCTGCTGCCATGCAGCGTGCCTGCGTCTCCCGAGCTCCGCTCTCTCCTCCTCACGCGTCCGCCGGTTCGCGCCTCCAGCGGCCCCTCTGTTCCACGCCGTCGTGCTGTCCCGACCCCGCTCGGCCACCGCCTCCTCCGACCCCCGGTGTTCAAGACCGGCCTCGATAAGAACTGCGTGTAAGCCGTGTACTCGTGAGGTGACAAGGTATTACAAGATCTCCGCGTCGACAGGGTATCGAGAGAAGGAGCATGGTGACGCTCGATGGACCACCGACAAGTACTTCGACGTGGACCTCAACGAGACTCCGCCAAAACCCAAGATCCGCCCGACCCAACCGAACCCGATGACCTCCATGATCTTCATCACGGACGCCGAGACCCCGAACCCCGGAGACCCGAACCTGAGATCATCGCCACAGATCGTCAAGGATTCCACATGGATGCGACAAGTGCTTCACCCGAGCGACAAGACGCCGACACGACAGCGGATGCGGGATCGCCAGGCGCCAAGATTGCCACGAACGCTCGGCGCTAACACCACGATGGCGCGAGCCGACAAGATCCTCGCAGCGGCAGGATCGACCCGTGGACCCGACAAGATCGGCCGCGATGGCGAGAACGGCACCGACCGGAAGAAGCCGATGCGCCCGACACCGACCCAGTTACGCTCCCGGGCATCGAGACCCGGCGCGACAAGATCTGATACCGAAACGA
Organism: Avena longiglumis; assembly: GCA_030063025.1. Classification (NCBI taxonomy): domain Eukaryota; kingdom Viridiplantae; phylum Streptophyta; class Magnoliopsida; order Poales; family Poaceae; genus Avena; species Avena longiglumis. The sequence goes on along the minus strand of CP125973.1, from coordinate 87,249,610 downwards.
CCGAGTCAAACGTTCCGTCGAACCTCGTCGATCCCGTCGAACCCTGGACCCCGAGACCGGACCCTGGACCCTGTCGAACCCCGAACCCCGGAACCCCAAGATCGTCGAGCCCCCTCTGATGTGTGACCCCTTTTCCTCGAACCTTAATCTATAACATAACAACTTGTTGCATATTTAAATGTCATCTCGCATGCATATCTGTGGTTTGGGGGCCTTATGCCGATTCACCTCATAATTAAATATGGGGCCCATATGCGGGCAAATCTAGCCTTATATTGGCCTCATTTAAATTGGTGTAGCGAACCGGTACTATCTCTTTGCCATGTTAAAACAACATTTAAATTGCGGGGTATCTAAACAACTTGAACCATCTAATCAATTGTCGGGACCCTGGTTCCACTTAATATGACCTAATTGCATCGCACCTTTGCCATGTCATCCATCATGCATGCATCATGCCGACCTTCTGCCGTGTATTAAATAGTGCATCCGGTGTTGTTCTAGTGTTTTGCTTCTTCGCGGATAAGGCCGTTGAGTTGATGTGAGCTTCGCCCCGATCTTCGGATGAACCCTTCAACAATGTTTTCAGGCGAGCATCTCCCCCTTTCTACCTATCTTACTTTTATAGTATTTACTTCCCTCCTGTTGATCTATTGCTATCTGTGTTGCGATGCTTTAGTTTCCGTACCCTTGATATACCGTGCAGCCCTATATTGCCTTGGACACACCCTATTACCTGTTGTTTGGTAGATAGTTGGACTTGCGCGTCGTAGTGCTTGCTCAAGTGCTGATGTGTGTCGTCATATGCCACCGATTCTTGATGTATTGCAGCGTGTTGATGTTGGAGATGATTCTAGTTTTACTTATTGTCCACTTTAATTTCGTTTAACAACTAAAATTGAAATAAGGAGGCATCGGTGGGTGATAGAGAATATTTGGTTTCGAGCCCACTTGTGTCCGTAAGACCCCGAGTACTTGATACTGTTCCTTAATTTATCGCGCTATCCACATCCGGAGGTATATGGGACCCCCGAGCGAGCTTGATTAGGTCTTATTTCTTGGGGCCACAAACTAGTTTGAGGTTTTATTTACGATCTGTACTTATGCCATGCTACTTTACGTATTTAAATTGTCATGCGAGCACCTTTGTCTTATTTAGGTAGCGGAGTGATTCTGTGTATCGACAGCCCCCGATTGGGGATCTGCTGTCGCTTCTGACCATTATCGCAAACCTTGAGTCCGTCTTGAAGCTTGCTTACCGTTCTTGGTGTACTCAAGGGTGGCCTGAAACATTTCGAATCTGTGATTGTTCGATCGTGAAAGCCTCGTTGGGTTTTGATTTGGTTTTTCCGAGGATCGAGTGTGTTGCTATTGGTGCACCGGCGGGTAAAACTTTCAAAGCCGTGTCGCGGATATGGACTTGGAGCCAATATCTCGATCATAGACAAGCATAACTAAAGTTTATTGTTATAAATTTGACTTTATAATGACTAGTAATCAGCCTCACTATAACGGAATGGCTAATTAATCGCCCACCATTGCTTGTTTGGAGTGTCGCTTGCGACCATTGTACTGACTAGTAAGTATTGCAACTTCTAGCGGAATGGTGAATAAAAGTACCAACAACTCGGGTTTTGGTTTATCTCATGCTATCTCATGTCGATTAGTAATTGTTGCAACTACAACGGAATGATTAACTAAAAGTGCCCATCTTATTTTATCGGACGACTAACTAAACTGACTAGTAATTGTTGCAACGATAAGCGAATAAGTAAAGCGCCAGCGGTGTGAGTTCCTCGGTTGACTTCCTCGTTTGGTCGCGAGGGGAAACACCGAGATGGGTTTGTTTGGTGTTAGTTTCAGGTTGGATCCGGATAGGTCTTTCTCACCTCTCGATAACCGCCATTGTGTCGAGTCTCTATAGGTTGTTTAGTGCATCTTTGCGCTGGCTCGATCCACCATACCTATGTGGCGAGGACCGCAATTCTAGCCTCATGGTGTCTTGGCCTCGATCTTGGCTCCTCTTTTTCCTTGCCCTTTGTCGGCACCCCTTTGTTTAAGGTTTGAGATCGGCGTCGTTAGCGAGGTTACCCTTCCGGCTTGGCCTGGGCAGGGTTATGGACGTCATTGGATATTCTTCAGGGCTCTTAGCCCCATTTGCATCTTGTCCGTAGCTGGACGCTATATCGTTCTCAAGGTGATTTGGATCTTTGTATATTATATCTGTAGTCTTGACTCATGGAGTCGCTTGTATATATCATTACGTGGGTCCCATCGAGGGTATTTGTGTGTAATGATATTACTGCTTTTCCACTTGCGAAAGTGCCTGGTGGGCACCTTTGAATCGTTTCTATGCGGGTTTGGCGAATTTTGCTCAAACTTGCATAGGTCCGATTCTGAGGGTGTTACACTTCTTATAGGCGAAGAGGCGAGGATGGAAGGCGACCAGGGGCCCCACCCTACCCAGGCGCGGGGCAGGGCCCACCCGCACCTAGGGGGTCTGGTCGCCCTGGTTTGCGTCTCCGTCTCTTCTTCTGGATTCGTGTTTCCAATAGTAAAATATTGACTTTGGCTTTTGCCCCGTCCAGTTCTGAGAATATTGATTTTCTGCCTTTCTGGAACCAAAAAGAGAAAAACAGGCAACTGGTACTATGGCAACTTGTTAATAGGTTAGTTTCAGAAAATATATAAAAATACCTCAAAGTGTAGACAAAGCAAAGCAAAGTAGATATTAAACAAGCATGGAGGATCAAAAATTATAGATACATTTCCGACATATCATTGGGCCATGCCATCTACCCACACGGGACAACTCTGTAGGGTTCGTTGCATGGAAAATAAAAAATTCTATCGCAAGAACACATAAAACCAAGATCCAATCTATGAAAAAACCAAGATATAATCTACGAGATCGGTGCAACGAGATTAAAGGGAACTACCCCTCGTATATGCAAAGCGTTAACAAGATCGGATCTTGTGGTTGATGTAGTCGATCACTTGCCGATCTCAAGATCGCATAGACGATCCTTCAACGCCGCGTTCCGACAGCGCTTCCGCACTCGGTCACACGTACGAAGTCAATGAAGACCTTCCTCTCCCTGTTCTAGCGGGCAGCGGAGGTAGTAGATCCCCTCGGAATCCCAACACCATGAAGACATGGTGGCGGTGGTGGAGGAGAAGAATCCTACAGGGCTTCGCCTAAGCTGGAGCAAGACGATGAAGGAGGGAGAGGGGCGACGACTAGGGTTAAGTTGAGGGGACGGGGTGCACCTTACTCAGCTCTCTTTATATAGAGGAGGGTTTGGCCAGGGTTCCCACCCCTTGGTCGAATCCTTTCCCAAGTCAGCGGCCCAAGAGGGGGAAACTTGCCCCTCAAGTTTTCCCTTCTTTCCTTATTAGGGTTTTGCCCCTTTCCTTGTGCTGGATGGTTGGGCCCCTTGGGCTTGGTGCGGCTGGCCCTAGAGACCCTGCGGCATGCCACAACCCAAGTGGACCCTCCTGGGGTGGTGGATCCACTAGTGGTCCCTCTAGAACATTCTAGAACCTTCCGTTCAAAACACCGAAAACATTTCCAAACCCCGGAAATTGACTTTTCTTATATGAATGTTATTCTCTGGACCATTCCAGATCTCCTCGTGATGTCCTGGATCCCATCCGAGACTCCAAACAACATTCGGTCTCCAACTCAAATTCCATATCTACTTAAACAATATCGAATCTTAAGTGTGTCACCCTATGGTTCGTGAATATGCAGACATGATCGAGACACTCTCTGATCCATAATGGCTCCCACATATTCAACGATGACTTCGTGATCGAATGAACCGTTCACATACGATACCGATTCTCTTTGTCGTGCGATACTTTACTTATTCGAGGTTCGATTGTTGGTATCTTCATACCTAGTTCAACCTTGTTACCGATAAGTACTCTTTATTCGTTCCGTGATATGACATCCCTTGTGACCTAGTCATATGCTTGCAAGCCAATTGGATGACATTCCACCAAGAGGGCCCAGAGTATATCTATCATTCATTTGGATGGACAAATCCCACTCTTGATCCATGCGCTTCAATACATACTTTTATAATACCCAACGCCACCTTTTATAACCACCTAGTTACGGAAGTGGCGTTTGATGTCATCAAAGTACTCATACGGTGACGGTGATTAACATGATCTCATGGTCGAAGGATTAGGTTACTATGTGTCTGAAAGGTTGTAGCAAAACGAACTTGATCTTATGCTATGCTTTCTTTGGGTGTGTGTCCATCACATCATTCTCCTAAGGATATGATCTTGTTATTAATAACATCCAATATGCATGATCAGGAAACCATGATCATCTATTAATCAACAAGCTAGTTTCAACAAGAGTCTTACTAGGGACTTTTTTATGTTTAGAAAACACATAAGTATTAATGTTTTCGGTTAATACAATTATAGCATGGGATGTTAATATTTATCATAAACACAAAGATATAATAATAACTATTTTATTATTGCCTCTTGGACATATCTCCAACAAACTCGCTCCCGAGTGAAGGGAATATGCCCTGAGAGGCAATAATAAAGTGTTTATTATGTGTATTCCAAGTATATGATAGATGTTTATTTTGCATGCTATAATTGTATTAATACGGAAACGTTAATACATGTGTGTTTAATAAACAAACAAAAAGTTCCTAGTTATGCCTCTCTCATAAACTAGCTCGTTGATTAACAAGATGATCAAGGTTTCCTGATCATGGACATTGGATGTTGTTAATAACGGGATCACAACATTAGTGTAATGGTGTGATGAACATTCATATGAAGTATAGCATTACGATCAAAGTCATTGAGTTTATATTGCTATAACAACTTACAGTGATCCTAATCCTTAGACCATGAGATCATGTCAATCACTAACACCGAAGAGTTTCTTGATAACACCAAACGTCACACCGTAATGGTGATTATAAAGATGGATTCAGAACTAATAAAGTGTTATGTTGAGGCTCATGGATCGAGAGTGGAATTTGTTAATCCCGATGACGGATAGATATACTTTGGGCCCTCTCGATATCACATTGATTAGCTTGCAAGCAAGTGATTTGATCACTAGAATGTTATATTACGAGAACGAAAAGAGTGCATGTCGAGAACGAGATCAAACTAGGTATGGAGATACCGATCGAATCTCGGACATGTAATATATCGTGAAACAAAGGGATTAAGATACTAGCGTAAAGGTTCCGACGATCACATGAAAGTCATCGTTGAATGTGTGGAGTCGATGGGTCTCTGATCCCGCTCGATTATTGATCCGAGAGGGGTCTCGATCATGTCCGCATTATTCACGAACCGTAGGTGACACACTTAAGAGACACCGACATCCAATTGGAGCAAATGTTTCATGCCGAAAAGAATGAATGCGCAGGAATTTATTTCACTAGATACCAAAGCAGTTTTCGGGTGAAATTGCATAAAGTGGTTATGCATGTGAAATAGAATTCTAGCAAGGGGTTATTTGTGAATGTTTTTCATTAAAGTAATTGACAAAATTCTGAATAAAATAAAAAAAGTTTTATTTAATGAGAGTTTGCATTAAATTTGGTGGAAATTTAATGGGAATTTGAGTGGACTTTTGAGTGGAGGGAATTTAAAGGAGATTTGTGAGTGGAGTGTCCACCCACATGAAGAGGGGAGGGCAAGGGGGCAGCCCCCATGCGCCGGCCACCCCCTTGGGGTTCCCCCTCCTCCTATAAAAGGAGCCCCCCTCCTCACTTGTCTCTCACACCTCCTCGTGAAGGATCTCTCTCCCCCTCTAGAATTTATCCCCCATGGTCTCGGACTAGCGAGATACATGTTCCCGGTGGCTATTCGGCAAGAAAGAGTTGTGCTTCCGCTGCATCGCTGGGCGAGGAGGCGGAGGTTGCTCGGTGCCTCGAGCGTGTGTGCGAGCACGGATCTTGGCTGGCGATTTGCGGCGCTAGGACTTCCTCTCGATCTTGAGATCGGCAAGAGATCGTCTACATCAACCACGAGTTGAACTCGTTAAGATTTGTCGGTCTTCAAGGGTATGTTCTCTGGATTTACATCCGCCGTTGTTTGTATCTAGTAGATAGATCTTGGTATATAGTTCACATCGTAGGAAATTTTTGTTTTCTATGCTGCGAACCCTACAGTGGTATCAGAGTCGGATCTATGCGTAGATACTTTACACGGGTATTACACATATGAGTATGTGGGCGATGATGATCATGTTGTTGCTCCTTTGTTGTAATTTTGGATATTGGTGGCATAGTGGGATGAAGCGGCCGGACAAACTTTACATGTCCTCGCACATGAGACTGTTCACGCTTGACATGCAACTAGTTTGCATAAGTGGCTAGCGGTGTCTGTCTCTCCTACTATAGTCAATATCTATTTTGCAAGCGAGTTGTCAACAATTTGATTATCCTCGTTGTGGTTCATGTTAAGGTAAGAACGGTTCTATCTCGAAAGCCCTAAGCCACGTAAAACTTGCAATGGATAAATTAGAGGCGTCTAGTTTAGATTGTTGCTGGGCTAGTGTTATGATATGGTAGTGTTGTAAGTAGAAGTATGAGATGATACTCTTACAACAGACATAGCGTGTAAAATCCATAGACCTTGGATTTACACATATAGGTATGATAGTGATCATACCACGATGCACATGATAAAGATCATCTGCGGGAACCATATCATTTCACTAATAAACATATGATGTTTGATAGCATCTTATATTGCTTGTTTAGCGCTTTGTTAGCATAATAAGATGATCCCTCATTTAAATATCAAGATAAGAATGTGTTCTTTCTTTAGTATGCACCGATTATGTTTTAAATCGCTCCAAGACATCACGTGATGATTGGGTGTTCTTGGATCCACGACCATATTTCGGTGTAAAAGCGATTACACGCGAATACTAAGGTTCTAACTTGGCGAGCCTAACATGTACAGACATGGCCTCGGAAAACGGACCGAAAGGTTAAGCATGAGTCATATAGTTGATATGATGCCCATTTGATGCTCACCTTTGAAGCTATACCGTCTCACGTGATGATCGGACTTGGTGTAGTGGATTTGGTTCATGTAATCACCAAAAAGGCACGAGGGATGTCGTTTTTGAGTGGGAGTTCATTCGTAATATGGATTATTTGAACTCAATCTATCATACACTTAGTCTAAACTTTACAAATTCTGTTGTAGATGGCACCACCTGCTTTTAATTTCAATGTGTTCATGGAGAAAGAGAAACTAGCATGACGGTAGCAACTTTCCGAATGGGCCATGAATTTGAGGATTCTCCTCTGCACAAAAGCAATATGTGCTAGAAGCACCGTTAGGCCCCACCTTTAGATGATGCCTGACGAGGAGAAGAATGTCTATCGGACTCGTCGGAGGACCACAACTTAGTTCATTGCGGCATATTGTATGGGATAGGCGAACTTTGAAAGCGTTTGAAGCGGCAATGCATTTGATACAATGGGTGAGTTGAAAATGATTTTCGACACACATCTTTGTTGTAGAAACTACAACTTGAAAAAGTTCTTTAGCTGCATGATGGAAGAGCACAACTCCGTTAGTGAGCATGTACTCAAGATGTCGGGTTACGCCTGTAGATAATCTTGTGTCCTTGGGAATATCGATTCCCATTGACTTAGGCATCCATCGTGTTCTGCGGTCTACGCCACCTAGCTATAAGAGCGTGATGAACTATAATATGCAAGGCATGAAGAAGTCTCTCCCGAGCTTACGCCAATGCTTAAAAGCTGAAGTGGAGATCAAAAGGAACATCAAGTGTTGATGATCAATAGGAACACTGGTTTCAAGAAAGACAAGAAGGAAAAGCGAAGGGAAGTAAGGCGGCAAGCTGTTGCCGCTGAAAAAAACTCGAGTTGGACCTAAGTCGATTCGAGTGCTACTATTGTAAGGGGCCAGCCCTTTGGGCAAGCGCCCCAAGTATCTGGCGGACAAGAAGGCGGCAAGGCAAACAAAGGTATATATGATATACATGTTATTGATGTGTACTTGACTAGTGCTCGCATTAGCACACAGGTATTTGATACCGGTTCAGTTGCTAATATTTGTAACTCGAATCAGGGGCTGCGGAACAAGCGACCGCTAGCAAGGGGTGAGGTCAAGATGCGTGTCGGCAATGGATCAAGCGTTGATGTGATCGCCGTCGGAATGCAGCCTCTCCACTTGCCGTCGTGATTAGTTATAAACTTGAATAAATGTTATCTGGTGCCTTTCACTGAGCATGAACATTGTATCTGGATCGTGTTTGATGCGAAGTGGTTATTCATTTAAATCCGAGAACAATGGTTGTTCCATTTATATGAATGAAATCTTTTATGGTCATGCACCGATTATGAATGGTTTATTTCTATTAGATCTTGATGATAATGTTACACATATTCATAATGTTGATGCTAAAAGGATTAAACTTAATGATGATATATCCGCATATATGTGTAACCGTCTAGGTCATATTGGCGTTAAGCATGAAGAAGCTCCATTCGGATGGAATTTTGGAATCACTTGATTATGAATCATTTGATACATGTGAGCCATGCCTTATGGGCAAGATGACTAGAACGCCGTTTTCGGTTCAATGGAATGGCGGCAGTTTATTGGAAGTCATACATTCTGATGTATGTGGTCCAATGAGTGTGTCGGCGCGAGGTGGATATCGTTATTTTGTTACTTTCACGGATGATTTGAGTAGATACGGTTATATCTACTTGATGAAACACAAGTCTGAAACCTTTGAAAACTTCAAGGAATTTTAGAATGAAGTGGAAAATCATCGTAATAGAAAGATCAAATTTCTACGGTCCGACCGTGGAGGTGAGTATCTAAGTTACGAGTTTAGCACTCACATGAAAGAGTGTGGAATTGTTTCACAACTCACACTGCGAACACCAATGAAATGGTGTGTCGGAACGTCGTAATCATATTTTATTAGATATGGTTCGATCTATGATGTCTCTGACGGACTTGCGTTGTCATTTTGGGGTTATGCACTAGAAACTCTGCATTCACTTTAAATCGGGCACCATCTAAATCCGTTGAAAAGACACGTATGAATTGTGGTTTGGAAACAAACCTAAGCTGCATCATTTCTTAAATTTTGGGGATGCGATGTTTATGTGAAGAAACTTCAACGGATAAACTCGAACCCAAAGCGGAAAAATCGTCTTCATAGGATACCCTAAAGAAACTATTGGGTATTCCTTCTATCACGAATCCGAGGCAAGGTTTTTGTTGCCAAGAATGGATCCTTTCTAGAAAGAGTTTCTAAGGTGTGAGTAGTCGGAAGGTAGAACTCGAAGAGGTTGTGGAACCTTCTCTTCAAAGTATGGCGAGTAGCCTTGCAGCAGGAGTTGTTCGGAGTTGGCTCCACTTGTTGAAGAGGAACTAATGATAATGATCATGAAACTCGAAGAGAGTACTCAGAACCTCGCGAGGTCAAGCGGAGACGTCGACTCCGAGCTGCGGAAATCCTATCATGAATTTCATGGTTGATGAAAATGATGACCTACGACGTATGAAGAAGCGATGATGAGCCAGTTCAACAAATGGTTAGAAGCCATGAAATCGAGATGGAATCCATGTATGAAAATCAAGTTTGGAACTTGGTGGAATTACCTCACGGCCGAAAGGTCGGGGAGAACAAATGGATTTTCAAAAAAAGCGTCTTGATGGTAATGTGACCGTCTATAAAGCTCGACTTGTCGCAAAGGGGTTTCGACAAATTCAAGGAGTTGACTACGATGAGACTTTCTCTCCGTAGCGATGCTAAAGTCGATTAGGATTATGTTAGCAATTCTTTGCATATTTCGATTATGAGATATGGCGGATGGATGTCAAAACCGCGTTTCTCAATGGTAATATTGAAGAAGAGTTGTATATGATACAACCAAAGAGTTTTGTCGATCCTAAGGATGCTAACAAGGTGTGCAAGCTTCATGATCCATCTATGGATTGAAGCAAGCATCACGATGTTGGAATCTCCGCTTTGATGAGGTGATCAAAGAGTTTGGATTTGTCCAAACTTATGGAGAAGCTTGTATTTACAAGAAAGTGAGTGGGAGCAATGTGGCATTTACGATATTATATGTGGATGACATATTATTGATCGGAAATGATATAGATCTTTAAGCAGTGTTAAAATTTATCTAAGCGACAAATTTTCAATGAAGGACCTAGGTGAGCGTCATACATATTAGGCATAAAGATCTATAGAGATAGATCTAGGCGCCTAATAGGGCTATCATAAAGTACATACCTTTATAAGATTTTAAAGAAGTTTAAAATGGACGGAAGTAAGAAGGGTTCTTACCTATGTTGCAAGGAAAGACATTGAGTAAGACTCAAAGTCCGGCTTGGCGGAAGAAAGAGATAATGGACAAAGTCCCTATGCTTGATCATAGGCTCTATAATGTCGCCATGCTATGTACAAGACGGATGTGGCACATGCTATTAGTTTGACTAGTAGGTACCAATCGGATCGAGTTGAACCTTTGGATAGCGGTCAAGAATATCCTTAAGTACTTACGAAGAACTAAGGATATGTTTCTTGTATCTGGAGGTGAAGAAGAGCTCGTCGCTAAGTGTTATGTCGACGCTAGCTTTGACATCGATACGGATGACTCTAAGTCTCAATCCGGATACGTATTTCTCATGAATGGCGGAGGCGGTTAGTTGGAGGAGCTCCAAACAACTGTGGTAGCGGGATCAACAACGGCCGAATATGTTGCTTTGCTTGAGCGGCTCGAGAAGCATTTGGATGAAGGAGTTCATATCCGAACTAGGAGTGGTGGCAAACGCGTTGGACCCAATGGTGATCTATTGTGACAACAATGGTGACATTGCCAATGCCAAAGAGCCAAGGTCTCACAAGCATTTCAAGCATATTAAGCGCCGGTTTCACTCCATCCGCAAGCATGTCAAGGATGGAGATATAAAGATTTAGAAGTACATACGGATCTCAATGTAGCGGATCCGTTGACTAAAACTCTCCTAGAGCAAAACATGATCAACACCAGAACTCAATGGGTGTTAGATTTATCACTATGTAACTAGATTATTGTCTCTAGTGCAAGTGGGAGACTGAAGGGAATATGCCCTGAGAGGCAATAATAAAGTGTTTATTATGTGTATTCCAAGTATATGATAGATGTTTATTTTGCATGCTATAATTGTATTAATACGGAAACGTTAATACATGTGTGTTTAATAAACAAGCGAAAGTTCCTAGTTATGCCTCTCTCATAAACTAGCTCGTTGATTAACAAGATGATCAAGGTTTCACGATCATGGACATTGGATGTTGTTAATAGCGGGATTACAACATTAGTGTAATGGTGTGATGAACATTCATCAAAGTATAGCATTACGATCAAAGTCATTGAGTTTATATTGCTATAACAACTTACGAGTGATCCTAATCCTTAGACCATGAGATCATGTCAATCACTAACAGGAAGAGTTTCTTGATAACATCAAGCGTCACACCGTAACGGGGTGATTATAAAGATGGATTCGGAACTAATAAAGTGTTATGTTGAGGCTCATGGATCGAGAGTGGAATTTGTTCATCCGATGACGGATAGATATACTCTGGGCCCTCTCGGTGATATCACATTGATTAGCTTGCAAGCAAGTGATTTGATCACTAGAATGTTATATCACGAACGAGAAAAGAGTGCATGTCGATGCGAGATCAAACTAGGTATGGAATACCGATGATCGAATCTCGAACATGTAATATATCGTGAAACAAAGGGATTAAGATACTAGCGTAAAAGGTTAAGCGATCACAAGAAAGTCATCGTTGAATGTGTGGGAGTCGATGGGTCTCGGATCCGCTTGATTATTGATCGAGAGGGTCTTGATCATGTCGCATTATTCACGAACCGTAGGGTGACACACTTAAGAGAACACCGACATCCAATTGGAGCAAATGTTTCATGCGAAAGAATGAACAAGCGAGAATTTATTTCACTAGATCACGAAAGGTTTTGGGTGAGATTGGATAAAGTGGTTATGCATGTGAAATAGAATTCTAGCAAGGGGTTATTTATGAATGTTTGTCATTAAAGTAATTGAAAAAATTCTGAATAAAATAAAAGAGTTTTATTTAATGAGAGTTTGCATTAAATTTGGTGGAAATTTAATAGGAATTTGAGTGGACTTTTGAGTGGAGGGAATTTAAAGGAGATTTGTGAGTGGAGTGTCCACCCACATGAAGAGGGGAGGGCAAGGGGGCAGCCCCCATGCGCCGGCCATCCCCTTGGGGTCCCCCCCTCCTATAAAAGGAGCCCCCCTCCTCACTTGTCTCTCACACCTCCTCGTGAAGGATCTCTTGTATGGGTTCGTAGCATGGAAAACAAAAAATTTCTATCGCATACAAACAAACAAGCCAAGATCTATCTACTAGATTGTAGCAACGAGTCGATGGAATAACTTACCCTCGAAGATTCCAAAGTGTTTAACGAGAGCGGATTCTCGTGGGTGATATAGTCGTACTCTTGCCGATCTCAAGATCGTGTAGACGATCCTTCCGGCGCTGCGTTCCGGCAGCGCTCTCGCAGTCGGTCACACGTTCGGTACTCGATGAAGACCTTCCTCTCCCTTGTTCCAGAAAGCAGCAGAGGTTGTAGCACTCTCCTCGCGATTCCCAGTGACAACTGGCGTGGTACCCAAGTAGAGGGAGATCCTGAGGCTTCGCCTAAGCCGAGAGTATGGTGGAGTATGAGAGAGAGCTATTAGTGGTCTAGAGTTTAGACACACCAATTAGAAGGCTCTAAACCAAGGCTAGGGCAATTAGAAGCTCTAAACCAAAACGGCTCTAAACCGGAGATTAGAGGATAGGAACTTGTGTGTCTAGAGGAGGAGGCCCGCCTCCTTTTATAGGTGGGAGGGCGGCCAGGGGAGTCCCTCCCAAGTCGGCCTTGGTTGGCCAAGCTTGGAGGGACTCCTCCCCAAGTCGGTTCCAACCACCTCTTGCTTGTTTCCCACGTTTTTTTTTAGCCGTTTGACTTTTAAACGGCCATTTGACTTTTCTGTTTTAGGATTCAATTTAATCCTTTATTTGGAACAGCAAGAACACTTAGTACATGATGCAATCATTCAATATGTAATGACACATTCATGTACCCTCCCCGAGTCTTGGGACAATCCGAACCTTCTAGAACATTCCATGAAAACACCGAATCATTCCCGAACTCTGAAGCGGGACTTTCCTTATATGAATCTTATTCTCCGGACCATTCCGGATCACCTCGTGATATCCCGGATCCCATCCGAGACCAACAACATTCGGTCTCTTTCTCATAATACCATAACTACTCAAAACAACGTCAATCCTTAAGTGTGTCTCACGGTTCGTGAATTATGCGACATGATCGAGACACTTCTCAACAATAACCAATAGAGGAATCTGCAAATTCATATGGCTTCCACATATTTCTCACGATTACTTATGATCGAATGAACCACTTACATACGATACCAATTTCCCTTTGTCTCACGATAGTTTACTTATCCGAGGTTATGATCGTCGGTATCTCGATACCTAGTTCAACCTCGTTACCGATAAGTACTCTTTTCTCGTTCCGTGATATGTGATCCCTTGTGAGCCACATGCTTGCAAGCTAATTGGATGACATTCCACTGAGAGGGCCCAGAGTATATCTATCCGTCATATGGATGGACAAATCCCACTCTTGATCCATGTGTTTCAACCAATACTTTCCGAACACTCAATGCCACCTTTATAGCCACCAGTTACGGTGTGGTGTTTGATGTCATCAAAGCATCCATCCGTAAAGGTGATATGCATGATCTCATGGTCAAGGAATTAGGTTACTATGTATCGTAAAGCATATAGCAATTGAACTATTGAAATGACTTGATCTTTATGCTACGCTTATCTATAGGAGTATGTCCACCATATCATTCTCCTAACGATATGATCTTGTTGTTGATAACATCTCAATGTTCATGATAGGGAAACCACAATCATTAATCAACCAACAAGCTAGTGAAGTATAGAGGCTATACTAGGGACTTCAAATTAAGTTTACAAATCACACAAGTATTAATGTTTCCTTGTTAATACTATTATAGCATGAATGTAAACATTTATCATAAACACAAAGATATAATAATAACTACATTTATTATTGCCTCTAGGGCATATCTCCAACATCTCTCTCCCCCTCTAGAATTTATCCCCCATGGTCTCGGACTAGCGAGATACATGTTCCCGGTGGCTATTCGGCAAGAAAGAGTTGTGCTTCCGCAGCATCGCTGGAGCGAGGAGGCGGAGGTTTCTCGGTGCCTCGAACGTGTGTGCGAGCACGGATGCGCTGCTGATTTGCGGCGCTAGGACTTCCTCTCGATCTTGAGATCGGCAAGAGATCGTCTACATCAACCACGAGTTGAACTCGTTAAGCTTTGTCGGTCTTTAAGGGTATGTTCTCTACGGATTTACATCCGTCCGTTGTTTGTATCTAGTAGATAGATCTTGGTATATAGTTCACATCGTAGGAAAATTTTTGTTTTCTATGTTGCGAACCCTACACCGAGATGCCCTAGTGGAGCGAAGGCAAAAGGTACTCTTCATCCGAGAGCGCCACTTTAGAGCCCGGGCTCCATGTTGGACTTTAATTTTTTAAAATTTTAAATTTAAAGATTCAAAAAATCCAAAAAAATAGAATGTAGATAATGATTTATAATACGTGCATTCAATAAATCATGTGATTTTTTTGTATTTTAGCCTCAGCAAAAAAGAGTTTTTTTAGGACCGTGCTAGGCGTCCCCAAGACGATTGGGGTTTCCCATCGTCCTGGTCCCCCGTGCGCCACGTGTCCCCCAAATAGCACAAAATCCCGCGTTTTGCTGCAAAACATCCCGTGTTTGCTGCATATGTCCCCTTTTTGCTTTCGAAGCAAAAAAACGGTTCGTTTTAGAAATAGAACGTCTCGCCGAAGACCTCGCCGGAGACCATGCAGCAAAAAAATTATACTAATGCAGCAAAATCGACTTCGTCGGAGACATCGTTGGAAAAACTCGCCGGTGACTCTTGTCGGAGACCTTGTAGCAAAAAGTTGACACTATTGTAGCAAAACCATAAGACGGTTGTAGCAATAAAATTCTTCTAATGTAGCAAAAATCCTACTTCACCGGAGATATCGCCAGAGAATTTAGCCGGAAAACCTCGTCGAAGAACTTGTAGCAAAAATTTTATGGTATTGTAGCAAAACAAAAAAATAGAGATAGCAAAAAAAATGTATCAATGTAGCAAAAATACAGAAGCTTTTTAGCAAAAATTGTGGCATCCTAGCAAAATCCGGGATCTTGTAGCACCGTCGTCGACGCATGTAGCAAACTCCGATGCCGCATGTAGCAGACATCGACGCCTTTTGCAGCCCAACAAATCAACCTTACGTAGCAAACCATTGACCTCACGTGGCAAAAACTAGCATGAGCCACCAACAGATCCAACGAATGCAAATCTCATCCATTCTCCTGCTCACGTACGCGTCCGTGCTCCCGCGGCTGACCGAGGCAAACCACGTCATGGCTTGGAAGGTCGACCGAAGGAGGGGCAGTGCTGCGCCCGAAGGTCAACGACGAGGCAAGCTCGAGAGGCGGCCACGCCTAGCGGGCGACAGGAGGCGGCTGGACGGCTGGGGTCGAGCCGAAGCGAGCGCCGACGGCGAAGCGAGGGCGATGAGACGGCCAGGCGATGGAGCTGCGTGGCGGGCGGAGGTCGAGCGACGAGAGAATCGATGGAAGGAACGGTGCGGATCGAGTGCTTGGCCAAGCTTGGCGAGGATGGCGGATGGCGAGGCGGGTCGGAGCTAGAGACGGGGCCGGGAGGCAGTTGGGGGCAGGCGGCGGTGTCGCTAGGGAAAGGGAGTGGGGTCGGTGAGCGTCAGAGGAGGAGATGGGATCGAGGAGGAGGGGTAGTGCTGCGCCCGAAGGTAGCGACCCGGACGATGTCCTCCGGGGGATAGGTATCATTATCCTTTTTTTTTATCTGGACATGAACAACATTTTTGAATGGACCTCCATTTTTCCAAAATTTGCCGTATTTATTTGTTTTACTGCGATTAAAATATAAAATATTTTCTGTCAAAAATTGTAGACTTGTATTTCGTATTGTTGGCTATACTAAGATATTTTTTGAGAAATATTTGATGTTTTTTGAAAAATTAAAAAAAAGTTCTTCATGGAGTTCGTGCTCCAAAGTGATTTTACGCTCTTTATACCAAGGCTAAAGGCTTTCCATGTACTATCCAGTCTTGTCTTCTTCTGCAGAAAGTGCTCACTCACGGCTAAATTAAATTTACCATCTTCTAGAACACACATGCATTACGGTTTAATGAAGCCGAGAGCGCGTAAAGACGCGAATGCTAAAAAGAGCAGTGGACATCAACATTGGCGGTAAAGCGGCATCCATCTCCGTGTCTGCCCACACAAGGGATTAAACAAAGCAAATATACCCTCGCATCATGTACAAATGAAGACACGAGGAATTTAATCAACATCAATGTCCGCTCTTGATCAAATGCCTTGCAAGGGACGCATCGAGTAATCTGCCGAGTGATTGGCGGCAAAAGGAAAGGGAGAAAGTAGTACGGAAGAAATTAAGCGACCATGCTGGATCCATATATGCTGGGAGCATTGACATGATTTCTCTTTTCTTGTTCTTCTCCTCCCAAAGTCCCAATCCGTATTTTCCATTTGTTTGATTCAAATTCGCTGGACCGAAAGAACACGAAAAGTTACATTTTTATTTCCACAGAAATCATTATAATTATAGAGCATCACCGAAATTAACGCCCACCTGAAGCATCCCATAATTAGATCCGGGCAGGATAATAAGCACTCCTCTCTCCTTGTTGGTGTTGACGCCGCAGAGAGGCGCGTAGGGTGGAGAAATACAGCGGGAGTGGTGGGGACGACGTGGGCCCGAAAGTGCCACGCGGTTGGTTGTCACTGGTTGCCGGAAGAACCCGTTTGGAAGCATCTGCAACCGTCCAGGCGGCCGGGTAGCTTTCCCTGGACCCGGCTGGATGATCGTGATGACTGATGAGGTAATCCTCATCGTGTGCATTAACCAAAGCTCGTCGAGTCACGGATACCTACATCTACCTGGGTCGAACCTTATAAAAAGGAAAAGGCATTTGATTGTAGAGAACGGCTGCCGATGGGTTAGCATATGCATGTGGGATTGATGTGAAGAGGCACTGCTAGACGAGAGTGAGACTTGTATAGAATTAGGTGAGATAGTAGGATCAGCTCATAAATATCCTTTTTAGGAATTACGAAAAGGTATGGAAATAATATACGTACAACAATCATACGGGTCGTATCTATAACTTCAAGAAATTTTAGCTCTAAATTTGATCTACAGCCGCAGTGCATTTTTGGTAGGAACCGAAGCCAAGCTGACCAATGGCATGTTTCTCCATCCGGAAGTAATCATCGCAAACCCTCACTCCTTGTAGAAGTCTTATGAACATTGGCCTTCTCATGATCTGGAACTGAGCGGGGGTGTACATCGCATTGGTGCGATAGAAGTTGTCGTTCTAGAGCTGGGCATGGACGGCATCTCTATTCCGATTCAATACCGGATCTCGAAGCACAACGCCACTGCATGGGACCACTCATGTCGGTGGCTTGGCCCGCGGAGGAGGTGGCAAGCAGAATGACCACCTGCTTCGTGTCAAAAATAAAAATTGGGGATATATATTGAAATTCAGTCTTTCTCTTCTAAAGAGAAAATTTCCGTAGACAATACTCCCTCCGTTTCAGGGCTTAAGGCGTCCTCGTTTTGCGTGTTTTTTCTTTGATAAAAAATTACTCTAAATACATAAAGAGTTTTGGTATAAAACTAGTATCACCGGAAAGTATTGTTCAATATGATTCCAACGATACTAATTATGTACAATATAATCAAGATTTTGTTCTTTCGATTAACGATCAACTTTCTTTTAAAGCGTGTTGTGCAGCATGGCGGCAAACAGGTAGTATGTATTGTTAGATGGGACTCGTTCGGGTCGAGTAGGCCATGACGTGTGTGCGGCGCCATTGACTTCAATGGTTCATTTTAATCAAGAGTTGCGCGCGCTTCATTAATGGATTACTAGGTCGAAGCAAGATAAGGGACAGTGACCACATGGAGTTAGCTACTACTACCATCTTCGTCATCATTGGATTGAACTACTAGTGATTGTTTATAGAAATCTGCCAAGCCAACACATAAACAAATCAGCTTATTGTATTTATATCGTCCAACGTATACCGCTAACTAAACTATATACTCGTCACAACGGGTAGGTACGACCTAGGAATTTCGCGTGCACGGTGTCAATTTTAAATGGACTTGAAGCCACCGCAGCCTGCAGGGCCGGCCGTCTTTAAAACGTCCCTTTGTCCCTTCTCAATTGTTAAATACTAGTACTACTACTCCATGTATATGTTTTATTCAGGTTTAATCATGTTGTACCAGTAAACATCTGCAGAAATTCAGGCGGCATCAGAGCAGAAATCCACTGCCCCTGTCATTTTTCGAGATACTCAAATATTGATTGCACCTTATGCCAAGCCAAAACCGGTACGACTGTGAATACACAGTACTGGATCAGGTGCTGACGAAAAAACTGGGGTCGACTCGACTGTCGAGTGTGGACTCACAGGCTGAAGTTATTTCACTGCGGTCAACAACAGTTTTTATTAGTATTTTAAAGAGATTTTTATCTTTGTGCCCTTGATTCGTTAGTTATACTTAATTTTCTTCAACCGCTAATTTTTTTCCTCGCGTTTCCCCTCGTCATGTTAAGAAACCCTCGCGGGCGCTTGGAGACGCTCGGACGGAGGGATGCCGTCAGGTCAAAGGCTTAACCATTACATGCCGACTCGTGGGACCGCGTTGGGACGGGTCGGGCGTTGAGCGTTATGTTAGACCGTTATATACCTGACCTGTGGGACCGCGTTGAGACAGGTCCTGCATACGTGGTGAAGGGTGGGGCCACGTTGTGATGGGTCTTGCATACGTGGTGAAGAGTAGGGCCGCATGGAGACACTTCGAACCGGCCATTCTCGCTCGCCCAAAGCATTCGCTTCCTCCGAAGCCTAGAACAGCTTCCACACCACCGCTCCGCTGCCCTGCTGTCGTGCCCTCCTACCTTATGTCATCCTCGGCCCCAGAGCCGCCCCCTCCCTCTAGCCGTGGAGCCCACTCCACCTCCGGCTCTGCTCCCGCCCTTGCTAGATCTATCCCTTTCGCGGAATAGTATGCAATGCCGGTTGGTGCACCGTCCATCCCCATCGAGCACGAAGAAGATTGTGTGGAATCACAGGGATCTAACGCATGGATTCCATCTGGGTAAGCATCGTTTCCCTTTTGTGGGTTGATTATTCGCAGTATTTGAACGTGAATAGCTGGTGCTCAACTAACTGCCTTGATTTTCGAATAGGATTGATCCAGTGCTGGTGTAATTCATGGTTGTGAACAATATATCTATGGATTTTACTTTCCAGTGGTGTTTTGAACCTCCATAACTCTCAGAGATAGATAAAATCTCTCTAAAATCTATTGTAAATTCCCCTAGAGTAGTGGCGATTCAGTTGGTTTGCAAGAGTGTTTATAATTATGAAACTCTCGCACGGTCTGAAACTATAATTGACACAACTCTCGCACGGCTAGCGATTCACTTTTAAATTAAAAAAATTATACAACTCTTAATGTACAAGAGTGTTTATAATTGACACAACTCTTGAACACTTTCAAATTTAAAAAATACAACTCTTAATATAAAAGAGTGTTTATAATTGACACAACTCTTCAACACCTTCAAATTTAAAAAAATTATACAACTCTTAATGTAAAAGAGTGTTTATAATTGACACAGCTCTTGAACACTTTCAAATTTAAAAAAACCATACAACTCTTAATGTAAAAGAGTGTTTATAATTGACACAACTCTTGAACACTTTCAAATTGAAAAAATTATACAAATCTTAATGTAAAAGAGTGTTTATAATTGACACAACTCTTGATCACTTTCAAATTTAAAAAAATATACAACTCTTAATATAAAAAAGTGTTTATAATTGACACTACTCTTGAACACTTTCAAATTGAAAAATTATACAACTCTTAATGTAAAGGAAAATGGTGTTTACCTTTGAACACTTTGAAATCGCACTAAATACATGATGATGATGTGCTAAGAAAATCTTGAGAGATTATCATTTTCATAGAATGTAGGGATGTAATGCATAAACTTGCATATGGCAAAAATTATACACCTTTAAACTCTTTGAAATCGCACTTAGGACATAGAGTGAAATATAATGCAAAAATTATACACCTTTGAATACTTTCCCTTCAAAATATATTCAAAATCATTTGTTTATGGAGTTAAAGCATCTGTGGCAAACTCGTTTTTTTTGCATGGATAGAGGGTGCCCCGACAGATACAGGATTTATCCTGTCCGCTAGATCACAAAGGATCAATCAGAGGATCAACGGTTGGTGGGTACAATCCGCGTGACAACTGTCTCGACCAATCAGAACGTATCAGCCAAGATGAGCACAGGTGTGAGAGTTTGTCACTAAGAGGGAGGGAAAAACTGAGTAGAACTTAAAACCAAGGTCAAAACTGACAAGGGGGTTCAAATATAAAAAAAGAGATTTAAAAAACAGAAAATGCTTCTTTTATACAATAAAATATATATTAGCACACATCAAACTATTTAAAATTCAAATATACATCAGTTTGACAATTATTGCCTTATTCAGACAAATTGTTATTTTGGGAAGGGATATTTTGGGGAGAGGCTTGATTAGAAAGCCATGAACATTCATAGATAGTAGGTGATTTGAGAAGTGGTGATTTAGGTTAAACCTTGATTTATATACATTTCTTATGGTGGCAGATCACATAATAAGACTCCCCGGGTAGATGCCACTATGTTTTGATTCTTTTGAATTTGTTGTGCATAAAATGACTCAATTAGCTAGCTAAAACCCATTCGTTGACTCTCCATTGACCAGCCACCGGAGGGTAAAAGTGGGTATATTGCACAGAGCAGTGTTAGTACTGGAGGGAAAAACTTAGTATAACCAAACTGCTAGTGCTACACTCAAGGGTATAACTGAGCACAACTGAGTGGCAGTGATACGTGTGTCGCGGTGCAGGGTGGTAGCAGATGCATGTGTCTGCGCACGGTGCAGTAGCGCACGCGGTTACGCGGTGCATGGTGGTGCAATCAAACGTCTCCTCCCTTCTCCTTTATAGAAGCCTCCTCACTCTCACTCATCACTCACTCGCTCACTCACACACGCAACCATCTCCACTGTCCCAATCACCTCTGCAAACCCCCAAGAAAACCCTAACCACGCCGACGATGGAGAAGAACGACGTGATGGCCATCGTCGCCTCCAAGGCAGCCGACGAGGAGGCCCCCTTCCCCGTACTGGCCCCCGTCGAGGCATTGAAGGCAGCCATCCCCGTCTGCACCCTCGTCGAACCCGTCACGCCCGTGGCCAGCCGTCGAGGAGGCCTACCAGAGGCCCCGCTGTTCTCCTGCATATCCCGCACGGTTGGGACCCCTACAGGGACCACGATTACATCAGGCCAGAGAACCCCTTCAACACGAGCTTAGCCGACCCATGGTCGGAGGTAACTAGGGTTTTCTCCCCTTCCTTTGTTCTTCCCCTATTCCCATTGTTGGATGCTAGATCGTGTGTTATTAGGGCTCGGCTAATCGGTGAATGCTAGGTATTTTTATAGTAGCTAATCCTCTCGTGTTAGATCTTGTATTTTGATGAATGCCCCTAGTTGGGATCAGTACTAGCACCGATATGTAGTTGGGATCAGTACTAGAACCGATCTGTAGTTGGGATCAGTACTAGCACCGATCTGTAGTTGGGATCAGTATTCGATTTGTTTTGAGATTTAGGGATTGGAGAATAATTAGGGGATCTCAATCGGTTAATTTATGCAAGTAATCAATCATAATAATTATGGTAGCTCAATCATGTCCTTGTTGCACGCTACTGTTTTTTGTAATAGGTGGATAGCAGCGACGTCTGCAGCGACAACGAGTCCATGGACACCAAGACTCGTCAGGTGCTGAGGAAGATGAAGTCCGGCCAGTTCAACGGCTTCTTCGCAGGCGACGTCTACAGGTGCCCCTTCTGCACCAGGAGCCTCGCCACCGACTTCAACTCCCTGGTGATGCATGCCGAGTACGTGAAGACATGCGGCCCGTCAAAGAACGCCAACGCCTTTAGAGTCCAGCACAAGGCACTCAGTTTTCACCTCTGCAGCCTCCAAAAGGTGGCCATCGAGGAGGGTCGCATGCCCCGATCAAGCCCAAGGCGCCCAAGGTCAAGGGACTGGGCAGCATGAAGTGGAGGAAGCGCCACAGGGAGGAGGCGGAGGCCCTCCTAGCGCAGGCCATGAGGGGCCACTGATCATGTGCTGCTGCTGTAAAGCAGCTCCTTTTGTTTTGTTGTCTGTGTTGAACTTGTAAGCTGCTGCTGCTGAGCAGCCTAATTGTCGAATCTGGTTTAAGTATCGTACTATATAATCGTTTATTAGCTGTTTTATCTACATATTCTCTGTTCATCTATATATTTATGGTGCTGGTTAAAATTGCTGTCAGATTGGGAAAATACGAGGGCCAAAAGGAACCATGAATGAAGAGAGAAGCTGCTCTAGATTCGCTGTCTTTTTGGGCAAAAATAACAACTGTTAGCGACATAAAGGGGAAAATGCGCTCTTAAAATGGCCAATCATAAAAATAACAAAAATAAAATCTTCCAATTTAGGCAACAGGGCGCACGTAACTACCATATGCGCCCCACATGGTCCCACACCATATCCCCCAAAACGCGTCCTCAACAAGCCAGACCCACACCATGGGGGGTCCTACTACGCGACCCGACCTAACGTGGCCCCACTTGTCATCACGCAATGGGTGTGGGTCCTACTTGTCAGCATGTAACGACAAGGGTCTACTACGGAACTCATCTGAATGCGGTCCCACTTGTCAGCACGTAACAACGAGGGTCCACTAATGGGACCCGACGGAGAGCGAGTTTCAGACCGATGTGAGAGTTCCATAATAGGAACTGGACAAAAGTAAGGAAAAACTAAGCGACTAGGAAAAAGTGAGTATACCTAATGAACCAGGGATACAAAAATAGAAATCCCTATTTTAAATAGCTCGTGAAAGAAAGACTTTAGCTTAGATTTAATGGTTAGAAACACATATTATTATTCTTGGGTGTAAGGATGGTACTCATTAAATCGGTGCTTAGTAACATGGTATCATTCTTCCAACTTTCAAATCGAGTCATAAAATGATTGGATTACTTCCGGTCTGTCAAGGTGATAGTGAGAAAGAAAGTACCGGCTAGCTTAGTGCAGTGTGGTTTGTCGTCCAAAAGACCAAGGGAGCTAGTATTCATGATTTTGTGGTAAAAATACAACCCTCCTAGGTAAATGAGTCTTATGATACTTACTAAAGTTGGTACGTGGCAAACTTCTCTTAGACGAAAATATATTGGCTCAAATGCGTTGTCACAAGTATATTGGAAATGTGGGGACTTGTATGTAATATCCGTTCTCTCTGGACCGGAGGCTGTCACCCTCACAGCTTTCTAGGATCTCTAGACTAGCCCACCTATCAACAATAGTCTTTTCTGTGCACTTAGTCCTCACTCGTGTGCACCTGGGAACTATTTTCTAGTCCGTGACCCATATTCAATTGCTTCAGATCAAGCACGTATAACCTGGAGTTTCTTTGAAGATAAGTCCCGAAAAAAGTTACAACTTGTTGGTATGAGTATCCTATCAATTCTACTAAGACATGTGCCACAATCTCACGTACACCCACCCTTAGGAGATCGACACCCTCGTCGATCAACCACAATTCAGTAACGTCCTGTGGCGCCCCGCAAAAACCACTACTAGAAAATCGCGTTGTTTTTGTGCATTGCATCATCATGACCTCATGCTCATGTCATCATGCCACATTGCATTTGAGCATCGTCATATCGTCATGCATATGTCTGTCTAAAACTATTTCCGAAAAGCCTATTTTGTTTTCTACTAGCCCTTCTTATTTCAAAGTATCAAGTCGGTTTGTCCGGATCTTTGTTTTGACTAAAAACTATTTATAAATCTTTTACAATTGAAAAATAATAAAAACTATTTTTGTCGGGGAGGCCGTCCAACCGGTCAAGCCAAAATCCCAACCGGCCAGACCACCTACTACCCGGCCTAAAAGAAAACCCTAGTCAAAAATATCTAATCCTAAAACTACCATATCCTAATCTACCCACCCTTCCTCCACCTCACCCCACCCAATCGGTGCTCGCCACCTCAGCTATCCCTCCTTCATCCACCCAATCCCCTCCCTCCACCTCACCTGCCCCACCCCCACTCCCTCTCTCACCCCATCGGCCCAACACAGCAACACACACAACACGCAGCCACACACGCCACCTTCCTTCCCGGTACACACGCACATCCCACCCTCGAGCTGGTCAAACCACACCTCCCCACGGGCCCCACCGACACCATCCTGGAACCTCCCAGACGCACTCCCTCGCCGCTTGACCTGCGCTAGCCCGGCCCCACCTCATCCCTTCCTCCCACAGCGCCTCTCGCCTCGCGTCCACCCGCCGCCTCGGCCACCCGCCCGCCACGAGCCCCTCGCCTCTCTCGCCACGCTGTTGGGCCAACCGCCGCCAACCGCCCTCAACCCCATCGGCCCCAGACGCCTCCTTCCTCCATGAGCCCGTCTCCGCGCCATGAGCCAAGCTCCGACCGTCCTGCCATCGCCTCACGCCCGCCTGCTGCCGGCCTCCTCCTCCCGCGTCTGCCTCTCGCCGAACTCGTCTCTGCCGGTTGCCTTGCCCTTCCCTGCTTGGTGATCACGGTGGCCGGGCTGGCGGTTTCAGCCTCGGCCTCTCCTCTTCGGCCGCCGCCCCGAGACCACGCCTTGGCCACCTCCCTCGCCCTGCAGACGCTGCTGCCTCTCCGTCGCTCACATGAAGCTTCCTCCGAGTTGCTCCGCCATGGCCCGCCCCCCGTCGTCGACCACAGGTCCCCGCCAGACCTCTGCCGCCTGGCCTTGTCCTCAGGCCCGACGTTCCCGGCCTTCCCCTCCGGTGTCCGGCGGGTTCTGCTTCCAGCGCACGCGTCTCCGTTTATCGGTGATGCTCTAGGACAAGACATATACAAGGCCATCTGTGTTCTGCACGTGTGCACGCAGTCAAATTCAAGTGGCAAGTTCCTACAATCCGCTGATGTTATGTCGTGGATCGCCTGTTGCTTGTCGACAAGGCCGCAAACAAGAACCAGTCCTCGTTTCTTTCGACAAGATCTTCCTCTCCGAACCCGGTGCCGCACCAAGACCTCCTATCCGGATCCGAAGACCGAACCCGGGCATGCCAAATTCTTCGGCCCGGAGGACACAGAGGCTACAAGTACTTCTTCCCGGATTTGATGCCCGAGAACCCGGACGCCCAGGTCGTCGACACGGATATGCCAAGTACTTCCTCGAGGACGCCAAGTTCTTCTTCCCGAATGCCAAGACCGATCTCATCGAACCGAACCTTGCCTTCCCGTCGAACCCTGAGTCCGACCCCGAACCCCCGGAACCAAGATCTCCCGAGCCCAGATGTGTGACCCGTTTATCCGAGACCCCATTATTTTATCATATGACATTATCAACTGATGCATATTAATTTGTTCATGCATGCATACTTGTCATGTGGTTTGGGGGCCTTATGCCGATTCACCATATAATTAAATATGGAGTCGATATGCGGGATATCTTTGTCTTATTCCGGACTCCATTTAAATTGGCATAGCGAACCGAAGCCATGTTTTGTCTTGCTAATCCAACATTTAAAATGCGGGGTATCTAAACAACATGAACCTAGTAAATAATGATCGGGACCCTGGTTCCGCTTAATATTGCCTTAATGCATCGCACCTTTGCCATGCCATGCATCATGCCCGTTCTTATGTCATAGAATTAAATAGTGCACCCGGTGTTTCTTCTAGTGTTTTGCTTCTTCGCGGACTAGGCCGATGAGTTGATGCGAGTGTCGACCCGATCTTCGGATGAACCTTCGGCAATGTTTTCAGGCGAGCATCCCTTCCCCTTCTACCTATTTTGCATTTATAGTCTTTATTTCCTCCTGTTGATCTATTGCTATCTGTGTTGCGATGCTCTAGTTCCCGTGCACCATTTATATCCCGTGCAGCCTCTATATTGCCCTGGACACATCCTATTACCTGTTGTTTGGTAGATAGTTGGACCTGCGCGTCGTAGTCGCTTGCTCAAGTGTTGTTGTGTGTTGTCAAGCACCACAGTTGTTGGAGTATTGCCGCATGTTTAATGTTGGAGATGATCATGGCTTTAATTATCGTTTAATTCAATTATCGTTTAATAACTAAAATTGAAGTAGGTAATGCAGAGGCATTGGGCAATAGATGTTATTTGGTTGTTAACGTCCACTTGTGTCCCGTGGGACCCGAGTTCTTGACACATTAGAGATCGAGCGCTAACCACAGGTGGGGTGTATGGTCACCCCATCGATTTAGTACCGATTCCAAATCTTCTTTGGGGCCACAATTAGTTTGGGGCTTTATTACTATTCGTACTTATGCCATGTTTTATCTTTATTTAAATTGTCGGCAATGCACTTGTACCGTTAGGTAAGCGGAGTGTTTTAAGCGGTATCGACAAGCCCGAGTTTCGTTCCATCGTCTGACCATTGTCGCAAACCCCGAGTCCGTCTCGAGACCGTCAGACTTCTTGGTAGCTTAGTGGGTGGCCCCGTGCTTGCTTTGGGTCTGGAAACATCGTCAAACCCCGTCGACATCTTGTTGGGTGTATGTTTTGTGATCTTGTACCTGATCCGACAACAAGGGTGTAGGTGCGTGTGGAAACTTTGGTGCACCCCTGCAGGGTTAAATCTTTTCGAGAAGCCGTGTCCGCGGTTATGGACGACTTGGAGCACAGGTCTCGATCATAGACAACTATAACTAAAGTTTACTGCTATAATTTGACTTGTATCCGATATGACTAGTAATCAGCTTCACCACAACGGAATGGCTAAATAAAAGTACCAACAACTGCTGGGTTTGGGGATATCTCATGCTAATGGTATCTGACTAGTAAGTGTTGCAACTACAACGGAATGGTTAACTAAAAGTGCCCACTGCTTATACTATCAGGATGCTATCTATATTTGACTAGTAATTGCCGCCACTATAACGGAATGAATAAAACTGCCAACTGTGTGAGTTCCTCGGTTGACTTCCTCGTTTGGTCTCGAGGGGGAAATACCAGGATGGGTATGTTTGGTGGTAGTATCAGGTTGGTTCCGAATAGGTCTTTCTTATCCCTCTCTGATAGCCGACAGTTAAATCGAGTCTCTATAGGTTGTTTAGTGCTCACCGCTTGATCCCATACCTATGTAGGCGAGGACCGCCAATTCTAGTCTCGCTGTCTTGGCCTCGATCGACCGCTCTCTCTTTTTCCGTTGCCCTCGGCACCCTTTGTTTAAGCAGGTTTTGAGATCGACGTTGTTAGCGGGGTTACCCTTCCGCTTGGCGCAGGTTTATGGACGCCATTGGTTATTCTTCGTGGCTCTTAGCCCCATTTGCATCTTGTCCGTAGCTGGACGCTCTATCATTTTCAAGGTGATTTGGATCTTTGTTACAGACATGTATTCTTGACTCATGGAGTCGTGTTGTATATATATCATTATGTGGGTCCCATCGAGGACTGTTGTGTAATGTTATTACTGCTTTCCACCGCACGCAAGTGCTTGGGCACCTTTGAATCGCGTTTCTATGCGGGTTTGGCGAAGCTGAAACTTGCATAGGGCCGATTCTGAGGGTGTTACACGTCCCCTCTTGGCACACATCTATGCATCTAGTGTCGGCACATGTGGCATACCGTGTCTACTTTAGGCCACACGCTCCATACGTCACATGTCCGCGCCCCTTATCCACACATGCATGTGTAAGTACGAGGATTGGCCCTGATACCACTTGTAACATCTCGGCCTCTCCGGATCAACGGTTGTCACCCCTGGCAGCTTTCTCTATACTAGCCACACCTACCAACACTAGTCTTTTCTATGCACTTTGTCCTCACTCTTGTGCACTCCTAGTCGGTCACCTATCCTCAAATTGCTACAGACCAAGCATGCTTAACCTAGGGTTCCTTTGAAGATAAGTCCCGGAAAACAAGTTGCAACTTGTTGGTATGACTATCCTATCAATTCTATTAAGACATGTGCCAGGATCTCACATCATTCTTCTGGGATGGTCTTATGGCTATGAAGAAACACTTTTTTCGCTTTGGATCTTTTTAATTAAGGATGAACTAGAGATATGTTTATGGGAAGATAAGTGGCTAGGTAATGCTACACTCCATGAACAATATCCTACTTCGTACGATATTGTTCGTCATAGAGGTGATACAACTGCCAAGGTTTTGGAGACTTCTCCGCCAAACATGATGTTCAGAAGTGATTTATTGGGTGACATGCTTGCATCTTGGAACCCATTGTTTTGACGCTTGTCTAATTTCCATCTTTTGCTTGGGACGATGAATTTCCCTAGAACCTACACAAGAATGGTTAATTCTCTGTTGATTCCATGAAAAAAACACTGGTCCAACCATAAATATAAGTCAACAACAATAAGAAAACCTGAAAAATGAAGATACCTCTTAAGGTTAGAATTTTTTGCTTGGTATCTTCATCACGAAGTTATTCTTATCAAGGGCAACCTTATTATGCTGAACTGGCATGGATGTAAAAAATGTGTCTTCTGTCATCATTATGAGACACATTTGTTCTTCCAATTTAATTTTGTCTGTTCTATATGGCAAATCATCCAATTATCTTCAAACTTGTATCCGCCTCGTAGTGTTGTCAATATATTTAGAAACTGGTTACATGGTATAAATACAGGTTTAGAATTCTTTTTAGGGTGAGAGCGTTTGTCATTATGTGATCGTTTTGGTTATGTAGAAATGATAAAGTTTTTTAATGATAACATTTCTTCCTTCTTGTAGGTTATGTACTGTTTTGCTAGTATGCTCATGTGTGGAGGATCAGATCACAACCTGTTTATGGAGGTACAATGATCTTTTTTTGAACGGAAAGGTCTCGAAAGGCCAGAAAGATGCATTAAAACAATAGCAGGTACACGATTACAAAGAGAACCCTAACGATACTTACATCACAAAACCAGAAATTTGAAGATAAGGCCTCCAAATTTATAAAAAATACCCTAGGACATTAGGAAGAAAACCAATCATGTCCTTGGCGTCTTCCTCCGCCGCTCGCAAGCGACCTCAAGGCACGGGCACGAGAGCCACCAGCGGGGACGCAACGACTTGTGGTGCTCTGGCACTGACTCCCATCCCGAGATTAAAGAAGCTCCTCTAGTGAAGGAGGGAGAAGATGCTCGAAATCGATCGAGCTCAACAGGGCCGTCCCTACGGCCAAAGATAGCGGCGACGATATCGCACAATCCCTTGGGCACTGCCGCAGAGGATGCAACCTTCGAGAAAAATGCAGCTCCTGATGTTCTTGACACTTCACGCCCACCACCAGCACACCGGGCTCCAGATCGACGGATCGCAGGGGCCCTCGCCACTTCGTGTAGATCTCCACGACCACGAGGAAGGGGAACGGGATCCGGATAGTCCATCACCTCCAGAATAGGTAGGCAGAAGATGACTCCCCATCTGCACGATGCAGAGGAAGGCGCCGTGCATCGGTCCACCTCCACGGCGCAACAACCGTCCAGGAGGAACTCTGCACCACACCTTGCGCCACTTCGCTTCTCCCTCCCGATTCCACAACTAGCCAGGAAGGGGTCTGCCGCGCAGCAACTCTGCACCACCAGATGAACTGTGGCACCACTTTTATTTGCGGAGACCGCGGCTCCACCGTCCTCTCATTTGAGGATCAACAACAGGGAGAGGAGAAGCCGAACTCCTAGGATCCGGCCACTGAGATCCTGAATTCTGCTGAAAAAACCCACTATGGGACTACTCCAATTAATAGAGACCCTACATCTACAACCGGCATCTCTTCTTCACGAACTCTTGCCAGCAATGCCGGCGAGAGCGGCTTCAGATTGGTCCAGAGTTGCTCAGCTCTCAGTCGAGGCTTCGAAGGAGCTTTCTAGAGGTCAAAATGATCAGAAGGGCGTTTGCTACTCACCATCTTCGTCATCATTGGTTTGAACTACTATCTTCGGTCCATATTAGTGTTCTCAACTTTGTCTAAATATAAAGCATCTAGTATAAATACTTAATTAGATACATATAAATCTAGACAAAGTTTAGAACACTAATGATACCGCCAGGAATGTAGTAAATACGTTGTTTAGAACCCCCAGGAACGTCTTTAAAACGTCTGTCCGTCCTTTCCCAACTGTTAGTAGTAAATACCGGCAGGAATGTTTATCCAGGTTTAATTTAATCGCGTGGTGCCAATAAAACACACGCACGCAGAAAATTCAGGCGGGCATCAGTCGTCAGAGCAGAAACCCACTGCCCTGTCATATTTTTGGAGATACCCAAATATTGATTGCGCCGTATGCCAAGCCAAAGCCAGTACGACTGTGAATACACGGTACTGGGGGTCAGGTGCCGACGAGAAAACTGGGGTCGACTCCTCGACTGTGGTCTGTGGACTCGCGCGGACTCACGCGCGCGGCCCCGAAGTGGGCGCTGCCGGCTTGCTATAAAAAATCCGCGTCGCAGGATCGTCACCCCTCTCAAACGTCTCGTCGAAATGATTTTGTTTAATGTTTATGCCGTCATTCCGGTAGCAGCATGCAGTAGTATGAGCGCTGTCTAGTGCTTTTGCTATCGATCGCACCTGCTGCATGATTGCAAGCGGGGAGGGGGTAGCATACGTTTGACACATGGAAGTAGCTAGCTAGCTAGTAGTAGTACGTAGATCTTTGGCAAGCGAGGACAATTATTCTTTGATTCCTGCCCAAAAAGAAAGAGGGGGAAATAATGGGTATCTATCCATCCGTCTATCCGTTCTATCGTTTCCCACAAATGTTACAAGAGCCAGCCATCAGGGTCAGGGTGATGGATGGATGCACCGTGTAAACTGGACTGGAAGCGCCACTTGCGCGAGCGTGCTGGTCCGGGCAGAAAGGAGGAGGGGGGGAAAACGATAGGGAAAGCCCCGGCGGCCAGGGCCAGCTCGATCGATCGGGGGAGCAAAACAGGATAACGCACGCAGGGGGGTGCGTGCGCAGGAGGAGGCATATAATTGGAGGAGTGCGGACGAACGGAGTGGAGTGGAACAAAGCAGGAGAGCCCCCCCTCCCTCCCTCCCTCCCTCCGGGCGAAAGGCATTGCATGGGCGATTCCACTCACATTGCTTTCCCTCCCACTTCCACTTCCTCTTTCCTTTTCCTCGGATCCGGGCGGCTCGTCCATCGCCATTGCGGCGCTTGCTTCTAGGCCCCCCTCTGCAGGATACCCGATGAGGTCGTCCTTATTTACCGAAGCAACGATCGAGTGAAAAACATAGACCGGAAAAATCATGCTGATCTGATGCCAGTACTACCTCCGTCACATCAGTTTATGTTTAGCGTGCATGCCTATGTATACTTTACTCTCGACCATGGATCACCAAGATCCTACCTGCGCTTACATGAGCATCTTTAATAGATACCGTAAAAGTGATCAAATCCGAAAAAATAACTGTGTCATTTGCAGTTTTGATCCAAAAAAATCGCACCAAGCGGATATATAGTAAAAGTGGTCAAACCCGCTAAAAATTTTGCGGTTCCCGTATATCGACCCCCATGTACCTTTTATATATATATATATATATATATATATATATATATATATATATATATATATATATATATATTCAGTTTTGGTATTTTTTTTTGGTAAACTACAAAGCAGTCAACGCTTGTCCGACGGAAATTTTACCCAATCGCCTCCCGCCGACGGTCGATCTCACGGTGGCGAAGCACTACAGACGCCACGCCGAGGGCAAAAGCCGTCGGTGTAGCCCAAATGCCTCGGCATATGCTACGCCGACGGCTGCCCTCAGAGCCTCCTAAGCAAGGCTCCTCGTGAGCACATAGAGGCCGTCGGCGTATCAAAATGCCGTCGGCGTATGCTACGCCGAGGGCAATGCCGTCGGCGTAGCGGCCGTCGGCATAGCTTGTCGACAGGTTGCAAAAATATTTTTTTTTTTAAAAAATAATTTTTTTATTTTATTTTTTTTCTTAATTTTTGAATCTTTGAATTGTTTGACTCGTTAATCTCTCACTTTGAACATTTTTAACACTAATTACACTTAATATTTAATTAAATTGCAGTCTTGGTCGAACTTTCCGAAAGGTCACCCATCCTAATACTACTCCAGCTCCAGCACGCTTAACTTCCTCGTTCCTTTAGAATCTGTTTCCGCAAAGTAATTCATACATTGTTGTCAATACTATGATATCAATCCTATTAACCCATATATCAACATGTCACATGTTTGTATTTATTGAAATTACAAACAATTGTTTAAATAAACATTAATGAATAAGTAAAAATATTATTGAATTCAAATAAAAATATAATAATTTTACTTTTTTGTATTTTTCTATTTAATATAGAATAATTAATATCTTTAAATTTATAAATCGGAATTTAACAAATAATATGTCTAAATTGATCAGAAAAATGAGAGGAATCCAAATATGATATCCATATCAACTAATCACAAACCCTACGTTTTTGAATTATCTATTTGGTGGTTGCTTTAAAAAATTCCCTTTTTACGCTCGGATAATGAAAAATGGCTTTTTGGTGTGATGAAAAGGAAAACTTGCATTAAATCTTTGATAAAATAGCATATTATGTGTAGCATCCCAGTTGTCTAACCCCTGTAATGCTACATGTTATAATAATAAAATGGGCCACTTCCAACATATAATTGTTGCATCATCATCATATATGCTCATGTCATCATGTCACCTTGCATTTGAGCATCATATAAAACCTTTTCTTGTTTGGTTCTTATCTCATGTGCATGATTAATTGTAGTTGCCTCTTGATATTGTATTTGGTTCTTGATATATTGTTAAATGCCCAAGTTGAGTTGAGGGCATCTCTCTTATTGACTCCACCACCTTTTCTTTCACCACCTTGTAATTCCACCATCCAACTAATATGAGCTTGGCATTTTAGTTTTGAGTATCTCTAGCTCATGTTGTTGGTTGGATCCACCCATCATCTTTTGCTTGGCCTTTGCCCACTTTTTGGGAATGCAAGGATTAAAGCCACATGAAATAATGTTGTTTTCACAATATAACCATTGAGCATTAATTATCTTGCATGGGCCATGCAAGTGCAACCTTTTCTAGTTTTGGGTTTTGCTTGAACTCTAAGTGGATCACCTCTCCCTTGGTTTAATTCTTGTGTTGGCTAGTAGTTTTTCTGCACCCATAGCATCTAAACCCCTACCCCCATGCCCATGCACACACATGTGCTATGTGGCATGCACCACAAAACCACCCCTTTCTTGGATCTTGCTTGGTCATTGGTGGATCATGCATGTACCAAAGAGACCACCCCATCATCATGTTCATCTCTCTCCCTATCTCTCTTTTTCTTGCCTTGTGCTAGTAGTTTGTTTGGAGCATTCATGATCAAGTGCAAGGAGCTACCCTTCTATCCTTCCCCCTCTCTTAGCTAAACCCTAAGACCAACCTTGCCATCCATCCATCCTAGCTAAGCTAAGGCCCTAATCCCCACCTTTCTCTAAGCAACACACAAAGTACCACCATCTCTTTCTTACCCCTCTTAGCAAACTCTAAACCTACCCATGCCATCTCTCTCTTTTACCCTAAACCAAAACCCTAATCCACATCTATCCTAAACCAAAACCCTAACTACCCTTTTCTCTAAACCAAACCATATCCCCCTCCTCCTTCTAGCTTCCACACCTCACCATGCCCTCCCTTCCATGCAGGCCCCACCCCAGCCCTACTACCCTTCCCCCACACGCCCAAGGACCCCACACCCAACCCTAGCCCGAACCATGCCCCTCTCTCCTAACCTAGCTCCAAACCTACCTAGCCGAGCCCCTCTCTCTCAGCATGGGACCCCTCCACCGAGCCTCCACCTCATTGTCCTCCCTCTACCCCACCGGCCTCCCTAGTGCCCACGCCCTGCTGCATGCATGCTGGCGTCTTAACTGCGTGGCGGGAAAGGTGGCGCCCAGTCACCTCCCTCCCACGCAACCCTCCCCGCCTCGTTCTTATCCTCCCCACACCTCTGGCCTCTCCCCGGATCCATCCCTAGCTCCTTTTCCCCTCCTCCCTCTCCACCTCTTCACCCCGACGCCAGACCTCAATCACCTCGCCAAGCCTCCGCGCATCGGAGGCGGCTGAGCGTCGAGGAGGCGGAAGGACGTCGCGTCGCCCGGTGCTACGCCCAGGAGAGAAGCCCCGAGCCCGACGCCGGCGCTAGCCGGCGAACCCTAGTCGTCGCTTACGCCTCGTCGGCGTTCTGTACTCGCCCGATCTGCGCCAAGAACCTCCCCGCATAAGCCCTCCACCTCCTAGACAACCTCCTATGCTCGATCTCGCCTTAGTTGTGCCAGTCGTTCCGTCGAACGCTCTCGGAGCGCGCCGTTCGTCGATGCTTGCCAGGGACCCGCACCGTCTAGAGCCCCATCTAGGCCCCAACCACCTCGCTGTCACCAATCCCCTAGCCACGCGATGCTCCGCCTGTAGCGTGCCCGCGTCAGCGGATCGAACCCCACTCCCATGTGCGCCAGCGCGCAACGCAGCGAAGAGAGGAAAGAAAGCGATGGCATGCGCCACTTTGCACAACCCCCACAAACTTTTTAGCAACCCGCGGTCCAGCCAGGCCCGTTGTCAGTGTCTGTGTAATTTTTGCAAAAAGGCTCCTCACGTTTTCTAGAATAAACCCGCGGCCCCTCTTGTTCCCGGACAACGCGTGTGGGTCGGAACCCCGCCCCACCTGGTGACCGAGCTGGATTAGACTGTATAAAACGTCCCGAATCGTTTTCAAATTCAAATTCTTAAATAATTTAAAAAATTCAAATTCGATTCGATTTAAATAACTTTTCCATACTAAATCCAATTTGGGCAAATAATATATGTTTGGATATCAGCAAGATGAGAGGATTTCAAATATACCATCCAATTTGACTTTTGCACAATTAAAATTCCAAGTTTATTTAAATTACCACCAATGCCACTGGATTTTCAAGAATTAATAACTTTTGTTTTATAATTCCAAATTAAGCAAATGATATGTCTAAAATGATCAGCTCGACGAGACCTTTCTGTGTATGCTATCCATGACTTCAATTGCAGCATGCATCATATAAATATATAGTGAACAACAACTGTTATGACAACAAATTGTGAACCAAAACTCCACTAAAATGTTGCTACTTGTTTTTCACACCTCACCAAGCCATGCTACCTTTCTTGCCATGTAAATTGTGCATCATTCATCATGGCATGATTGTTTGTTTGACGCATCTTATTCATATGCTTGTGCTCTATATTCATGTTGGCCTTGTTTGCTTGGCTTTTCTCGGATAGACACTGAGCAGGGGTTGTATCAAGAGAACCAGGAGCACTACCCAGATCCGTCCCTTGCTTCAACTGAGATACCAGGCAAGCATTTCCACATGCTTGCATACATACAGTACCTATTGCCTCTATCTTATTCTTGCATCATTGAGTCGTGATTGCATTAAAATGAATCCCAAGTATGCATTGCCTTTACTTTTAAACACCACCAAGCTTGTTTCCTCCATCCCATGAGCCACTACTATAGGAGTTGTTTGAGCCATGCGAGTCGTAGAACAACATGTGTAGGGTATGTGAGAGTCTGTTGTATAATGAGGTACCTAAACAACTTAATCTGAGTAGTTCTGGGATAACTAAAGAAAGTGGCACCGGTGAGCAACATCTGCTATTTGGTTTTTCCTGCTCACTTGTGTCCCGTAAGACCCCGAGTACTTGATTCCTGTTCCTTGATTTATCGCGCTATCCACATCCGGGAGGTATATGGGACCCCCCTGAGCCAGAGCTTGATTCCGTCGTATTTCTTAGGGCCACAAACTAGTTTAAGGTTTTGTTTACTATCCTGTACTTATGCCATGCTACTTTTCTGTATTTAAATTGTGCGACAGATAGCACCTGTCTTTATTTAGGATCGAACACGATTCCGCGGTGTCGACAAGCCAGCTTTTGGGTTCCCGATCGTTCACGTACGTCTAACAAACCTTGAGTCCGTCTCAAGCTTGCTTACCGTTGCGGGATCTACTCAAAGGGTGGCCCCCTGAAATATTTACGTAATTGTTCGATCGTGAAAGCCTCGTTGGGTTTTGATTTGGTTTTCCGAGGTTGATCGGCGTGTGTTGCTATTGGTGCACCGGTAGGTAAAACTTTCTCAAAGCCGTGTCGCGGATATGGGCGACTTGGAGCAGTTTCTTGATCATAGACAAGCTTAACTAAAGTACCGCTTTAATCTGACTAAGTAACATGACTAGTAAATAGAGCAACACTCATAGAATGGTTAATAAAATTGCAAACGGATGGGGGGTTCGTCGCTTCCTTGTTGGTAGCGGGGAGGAGGATGGATCGGATGAGATTACCATTATAAGCTGTTGTACTTAAATTCGCGGACATCCGCTATCATTGGTTAGGCGGATGGTTAGCGTTATCTGTAGAATTGCTAGGGTTTATCTTTCGGCTGCAATTCGTCACCCTGTGTTGTGTCCTTTAGAGGCATTAAGACTTCTTTGAGTACCCTTAGGGTCTCACGATAAATTCTTGATTCGGATGAGCAGGTACCTTCGGGACGGATCTTTGGGTGGAAGAAGCCAAGATGTGGGCAACGATCGTTCGTGTAGAGATTCCGGAACGGGATCCGTGAGACCAGGTTGGGATGTGCTTATTTCTATGGCATCTTATGCCGATTTGCTTCTTATCCGTACTCGGATCTTGTTTGCCGCTTCGCATGATACTCGATGTGTGTTGTATGAGGAAGTATCCTAAAATATAGATCTATCGAGGTCTTTTGAATCTTGCCGTATGGCGTTGGTATATTTCCTTTCTTTCTAGATGGTATGGCTCTGATGTACTCTTGTATGGTGGCTTGCGTACATACCCACTTGTGTACGTAGTTGATCCTTCGCCGACTACGCCCGCTGCATGAGGTTCCGTTGAGAGGGTAGTGGTTGGGACGTCTGAAAGGACTACCAGTGAGTGGCTTTTGGGGCCCCACCGTACTATTTCAACCACTACCACTCATCCAGGCTTGTATCTAGGAGCGTAGTTCACCGAGGTAGTTACATTATGAACCTAAAAATGATTTTTGTAAAAAAACATGAACATCGTATCATGTACATGTAGTTCATATCTGACCTACTTCCTACCGATTCAGCAGGAATTTGTCTTTTTCACCAAAGGTGGATGGAAAGGTTTCGGAACCCATGTTGGGACATTGTCCATATAAGGTGGTATATTATTTTAGTAAAATATGGTGGTAGCATTTTGAATTAGCCATTTGGTGGTTTCTTCACAAAATCGTCCGTTTTTTATGCTCGGAAAATGGGAAATGGCTTTTTGGTACGACGAAAAGGAAAACTTCCTCCTGCAACATTGTTCGTCATCCCATGATGCATGTGTATGCATAATATGGGCACATTATAACAAACTATGCCTTGATTCTAGCCATAACATTGGTCATTTGACCCGAAAGCCAAGAAACCTCGAATGAGATAGGTCATTTTGTGAAGGTTTTTTTGAGACATAATCAATATATCAAGTTTAATATTTTTACTTATAACTATGTCACATAATATGACACCACGTGAAGGTTTCGCATTGTTTCGATCGTTTTTGAATTTTTTATGCCCGTTTTAAACTATCGTCAAACTTTGTCGAGCACGGGCATGAAGATTCTTAGATCGGGGAGCCTCGCTAAACTTGCATTGGATCTTTGATAAAATAGCATCTTGTGAACCTAAAAATGATTTTTGTAAAAAACATGAGCATCGGATCATGTACATAGTTCATATCGACCACTTCCTGGATTCGGAAGGAATTTGTCTTTTTGCTAGGTGGGCGGAAGGTTTGATTCCCTGTTGGGACATTGTCTATATAAGGTGGTATAGTATTTTTGTAAAATGTGGTGGTACCATTTTGAATTAGCCATTTGGTGGTTGCTTCACAAAATCGTCCGTTTTTTGTGCTCAGAAAATGGGGAATGGCTTTTTGGTGCGACGAAAAAGAAAACTTCCTCCTGCAACATTGTTCGCCATCCTTTGATGCATGTGTATGCACAATATGGGCATATTATCACAAACTATGCCTTGATTCTAGCCATAACATTGGTCATTTGACCCGAAAGCCAAGAAACCTCGAATGAGATAGGTCATTTTGTGAAGGTTTTTTTGAGACATAATCAGTATATCAAGTTTAATATTTGTGCTCAGAAAATGGGAAATGGCTTTTTGGTGCGACGAAAAGGAAAACTTTCTCCTGCAACATTGTTCGCCATCCCATGATGCATGTGTATGCACAATATGGGCACATTATCATAAACTATGCCTTAATTCTAGCCATAACATTGGTCTTTTGACCCGAAAGCCAAGAAAACTCGAATGAGATAGGTCATTTTGTGAAGGTTTTTTTGAGACATAATCAATATACCAAGTTTGATATTTTTCCTTCTAACTATGTCACATAATATAACACCACGCGAAGGTTTCGCATTGTTTCGATCATTTTTGAATTTTTTATGCCCGTTTTAAACTATATATAATGTCTTATGTTTTACTTAATTTTTATTTATAAATGTGTAATATTTGAGTGTAGATAGATAGGTCTTATTTTTCTGCAAATTTTGATATATTATTTGTATTTTTTCGAATTAGAATGATTTAGTTATGATTTTTCAAAGTTTAATGAGATAAAATAAAAATAGCTACCGAGGCAGCCGTCGTATGCTACGCCGAGGGCAGCCGTCGGCATAAGATATATGCCGAGGGCAATTCTACGCCGACGGCTGCTTGGCGGAGCTGGCCTAGACGATGGCTACGCCGACGGCCCCGATGTTTGGCCGTCGGCGTAGCTTCCCATTCCTGTAGTGAAGGCTCAACTCCGGCGTCCAACTTCCATTCTCACCGCCAGCGATTCCCACAATCAGTTTTCGATTTCCCCGGATTATCCTTGTCGGCAGGAGGGAGACGAGAAACAGCGCCCCAGACGTCCATGGGCAGATGGAGAAGATCTTGGCGCCGCCGGCCAGCCGGCCGGAGTCGTCGTTGCGGCTTCCTCGTTCTGCTCACCAGCTACACCGGGTGCTAGCTCCTGTCCGTCGAGTACAATTACGGCTGTCTCCTTCAGTTGCCAAATTTAACCCGGAATTTTCTCACCAGATCTTAGCAGCACGCTGCGTAGTGTACTGTACCACTGCTCTTGCTACAACTACTAGTGCTGCCTACAGATTTTAATTAAAGTTACAGGGCAATAAAAACCTGCCGGTCATGTGAAACAAGCACAACACAAGGACTAGCTAGCTAGATCACTAGAGTAATTAATCTGTTGGCTGGTTAAATGCAACAGTGCGCGCTGTCCTTTTGATGCGCAGGGGGAGCGCGCAATTAAGCTCTGAAAAGGCGACGGCCAGCCCGATCGGGGAGAGACGACCGTCTGCTCTCCCGGTCATCGTCGGGAAAAAGGTAAGATCCAACGACTGACCGATCCGAGCCGTCGGACGGACCGATCGGACGGCCGTCAGACGACGCAATCATGGCGACGGCATTGATAATAAATAGTAAAGCACGTTTAGATTTCTTGGTGTCTTGTCTTGGCATCTTTGAACGTTGCCTCTGGACACAGGCTCCGGATAATCTCTCCGGCCAGAAGGAATTGATGGAGGATGACGCGCGCAGCTGCATGCATGCATGGATGGATCGTCGTCGTTGAGACGAGTAATGCGAAGTCAGCTTTAATCAAGCCCTCCTTTTTCTCACGGGCTGCAAACATGTGTAGTACTAACTGTAGTGTGGTTCAATGCAAAAGCAAATCGCTGTGCCGTGATTCCGTGATTAAGAGGCCGGCCTGCGAAAAGATTTGTACTAACATATAAGAATTCTGGGAAACAACAGGCCTTGCTGGAACAAGGTAAAGTCCTAGTAACCTCATTGAGCTAGCGCACTCGATCTCAGCTTTGAACTTGGATTGCCAAAACGCTAAACGCTAAACTGGTGTTGTTCATGGTGCATATAAAAGAAATATTTATGTTTCGGTTGTATCATCCCGGTATTTTTTGAATTTACTCCCTCCGTTTCACAATATAAGATGTTTTAGATTTGTGAAAAAAATGTATCTAGACTTGTTTTAGTGTCTAGATTCACTTCAAACATAAGTGAACCTACGTACTAAAACAAGTCTAGATACATTTGCTTCACAAAGTTAAAACATCTTATATTTTAAACTATGGAGGATTATACATTAGGCCTAGGACAGAGACAGTAGGGCGACGCCCCTATGCTCATGGTTTTCTTAAGAATAATAGCCATGGCAGGTCGTTTTTTGTGATAGTTTAGCAAGCTCATCCCCCCTCAAACAAATAACATGCACACTTTGCCCCCCTTAAGCTCACACCCTGGCTCCACCCCTAATTAGGCCATCTCTGGGGCGGTTGAGTCACGTATGTGAGACACTTCATAAGAGAGAGAGAGAGAGAGAGAGAGAGAGAGAGAGAGAGAGGAGCACATTTTCCCTCTCTCTTTCTCCAGAGATGGAAATGAGTTGATTAAGTGAAATGACCAAACAGAAAGCCCGACTTAATTCAACTTATATTCACGCGGTTAGGTTCTTTTGATTGATGTTCGGTGTTTTGGTCATCTTAAGAAGTGTGGCTTATCTCAGAAGAAGCATATTTAGGTCAGTATTCAATGGTAGAGATCGTCAGTAGTCTAATTATTCATGGTGCATATACAAGAAATATTTATGTTTCACTTGTATCATCCAGACATTTTTGAAATTTATTATTAGGCCATCTCTAGGACGGTTGAGTCACGTATGTGAGACACTATTCAATGGTAGAGATCGTCGGTAGTCTAACTGAAAACATGGGGAACAAAGTTGATATATAGCGGGGACTTGATGGCAATTTGAATTCGTTTCATGACATAATTAGATGCACTTTTAGTTGTTTTTTATATTATTCAAACTAGTTGAATGCCCGTGCGTTTCCACGGTATTTAAATTTCCATGCCATGCTCTATTTAGTTGTCATGGTGCATTTTCATCTTTCAATTTGTCAAATATCTCCGTTCACTTGCGGTTTTTTTTTTCCAAATTTACCCTTTGTTTAAGCCGACAACACAAGATGTCATCATTCTCTGTCTCTTCCCCTTTGCTATAGTGAAAGAGAGGCAAAAGGGAGGAACTCCACTTCCCTCGCTCCGATCTAGCGGATCAGGGTCCCTCCCTCTCCATCATTCACTTCATTGGTGGAGAGTAGAGGGACCACAGATCGTGTCTCCGCGTCAGGTAGTGGTAGGGTTAGGGTTCTGATTGTCATTTTTCTGGTGGTGACAATGACGGTGAAATAATTCTGCAGCTCCCGCCCTTTGACGGCCACGTTAAGTACAGCGACAACGTCTTCATGCTTTCTCTTGGATGGAGCGAGATTTGGTGCTTAGGTGTGGCCATGTGGGTGTCACGATGTCACCCACATAACAACTTTTTCTCCAACTCCGTCGTGGTGCGCATCCTCCGATGTCATGGAGTGTGTGAGACCTTGTACATGAGGTAGTCACAAGGCGCCCGTTTGCCTCCTTTCGATGATGTAGGAGTGGGAGGGAGGACCTTGGCACCGTGGTTCTTCAACCCGATGTTGCTTTCTAATGTTGGTATGGAGATACTGTCGAAAACTTTGTGACAACGGAGATCCCATCTGAATACAATGTTCACGGTGACCGGAGTTGAGTGGGATAGCGATAACGCTTATGGTGGACCTCACAGATACAAAGTTCATGGCGACTCCGGTGGAGTGTCATGGTGGACACCACGGTGAACCTCATGTTGAGTTATATCCCATGGACTTGGGAGTAGTATTTTATTTATTAGTGCGGTGTTGTGTACCACTTGTCCTCTTTAATAGACCTAGGGTCTAAATTGCCAAAAAAACACGATCTTCAATAAATTACACTGCTTGTAGATGTATAAATTTATTTATAAAACACCTTATTTCAATCATAAATCAACCTTACAACAAATTTCATTCACAGTACGGTACATATATTAGAACTCCATATTGACTTATCGAGATAACAAATCAAGTTAGTACAGACAAAAGCCTATGTGGTTGAGTGTCAGGGTCTCAGGGAGCTCAAGGATTCATTTCATTTCCAAGAAAAAATAAAAAATAATTATAACTATGAGAAAATCAAGTGCCATTCACAACGCTGGAAGATCTTCTTCTTCGGGAATCCAGCTGAGAATATGTTTTTTTTTTAAATGAGGTCATCGGACCCAGCTTTATTACTCTCTCAAATCCATATTAATGTTCTCAGATTTGTCTAGATTCTAATGTATCTCTACATACACCCGAATCTAGACAAATATAAGAACATTAATTTGGATCGGAGGGATTAAGGGTGCGGTGTCAATCACCCTCATCGACATTCAGTAGAGGCGACGGTTGTTGTATCGATCTCGTCGCCGCAAACCTTGGTTGCACACCTGTGGCATCCGTCCGCAAAGATGATCGCCTCCGACACGACGACCACCACAATGATGGTCTTGATATCATCGTTGCAGGGCGTTCTTGGCACCACCCACTGCACTCCATTGGCGCCTCGATCACAGGGCGACGCGCCTCCGGAGCTCGATGGAGACTGCGAGGCGTGAGAAATCGCTGAAATCGCGCCTCCCACCGACACTTCATTGGCGCCTGATTCGGGGTAGCTGCCCCGAGCTCGACTGAGACCGCGCCTCGTGACAGCGAGGGCATGGAGAAGTCGCCTGAAATCGTGCACCTCCCACCGGCACTCCATTGGTGTTTTGATCTTGGAGCGGCCGCGCATCTTGGAGCTCGAGAGACCGCAGCCGGGACAACAAGGGTGTGGATCGCGCCTGCTACGCGGGTGAAGCAGAACTCCATTGTTGTGGAGACGGTTGACATCCCGACGATGAAGGAAAATCGGCGCCGACGGAAGGAGAGATCCCCTCTGTGGCGGCATAGGTGGGGAGGACTGGGCCGGGTGGAAGATCGGGTAGACCGGGCAGGGTGCCTGATGTTGGGCTTAGCCATTAGGTGCGTGCGGGACGGGTGGAGCGGCGCGCGACAAAAGAATCGACATAGTGCCGAATGCGTAAAACACCTTATTTTTAGATAATAGATATAGATAAGATAAAGTTTGTCAGTTTTGTTAGATAAGGTTTGTTAGTCTTTTTTATGGAGGTTAGGCAATTTATTAGCGGTGGTATTTTCTGTAATTTTTGCACGTGTGACACCGATCATTCATCACGCTTTTAAAATTAATAGTAAAAATTATGTACTAGTACGTAAAAACAAATGTGAGTTTCCTTTCAGTTCTTATTAC
Organism: Avena longiglumis; assembly: GCA_030063025.1. NCBI lineage: Eukaryota > Viridiplantae > Streptophyta > Magnoliopsida > Poales > Poaceae > Avena > Avena longiglumis. The sequence continues at coordinate 87,205,863 of CP125973.1, read as the reverse complement.
ACTTGATCGAAAACCAACATATGCCCCGGTTTGGTGGCCGTCGGATCGGAAAGGTACGCACGAGTTTCACTTGTCCGCACACGTCACAGTCGGCCGAAAATGACCCGGAGCCATCCCGCTAGAGACCCTACTTGGCTTGCTAGCTAGTCTATCCTTTTCCTCCCGCGGAAATAAAAAAATAAAATCATTGGTGGTGAGGTAGTCTGATCGAGCTGAAGATTAGTAGCAGAGCGAGTCACTTCCCTGTGCCTCTCCCTTTCACCCCCACCACGGACGGACCCTCAATCTATCTCTCTCATATAATTGGGGGTGATACCACGCATCGCAAGCGTCCAAATTAACCAGCTTAGCTAGCTAGCTAGGGTACAAAGCCGGGGCAGGCGAGGGGGAGGGGGATGGAGAAGAAGAGATCGCGAGCAGCAGCAGCGGCAGTGGATCATCAGCTGGCTACTAGTAGTGCGAGCAGCGAGCGAGGGGGAGTGACCATTGTTGCTGTGCACCTTCTCCAGGTCCGGAGGAAGACGACGACCGCTTGGCCCCAATGGTGGGCGGGCGGGGCTTTGGACGCGGGCCCCACGGCGTCTCGTCACTCATCATCACCCTCCCACTCCACTCCATAGTCTCCATCCCCGCCGGAATGGGTCACGAAAACCTGGGTTTTTTATCCGTCAGCACTAGCTGCGTCACCCCTTGCGTTTCCTTGGCTTTGTCTGTTTGCTTGTTAAACGGAGGAGATTATTAAGTCGTAAGTGCGTTGGATAATCTAATCAAACCCGAGGTTCCCGCAAAAAAGTCATTGTGTTTCGGTAATCTATAATAACAGGTCTTGAAAAAACAGCAGCGCGAGATCTATACAACTCTATTTTCTAAACGTGCGTGTAAAAGAGTTAGGTTGCATGACGTTACTTTCTTCGAACGCTTCCTTCCCAAAAATCTACCACGCTGCAAGTACGTGGATTAAATAGGATGTTTTACTGTAGTGCAAAATGACCATGTAGGGTGGTTTTACGTCCTCTCGGGAAAAAATATATTACATCCTCCAACCTGCGATAATTAAATCGGATTCGATGGAGTAAGAGGAGTTATTGGAACATTCGTAAAGGTCAGAGAGATGAACGAAAATAAGGCTAAAGAAGGTAATACCTCACTCCTAGACCACCTCCTCTCGTGTCACCTCCTCCTGAACATCCGAGGGGGAACCCTAGCTGCCCCAGTGTCGTCACCCCTTCCTCTCTCCCTCACCTCGTTGTTGCTAGAGGCCACTGACAGAACAACAACGAGGCGTCGACGATGGGCGGTGGGGATCTCATCACATTGTTCCTCGTGTGGTGGCTTGGTCGTCGTTGTCATGACAGGAATCCCATCCATTAATTGTGTCATCCTTCCCAGTTCGGTTCCCATTGGGCGGTCTTCGGTGGGGGTGCTCCCAAAGGTGGGCTCGACGGGGACCTTACACATCAGGTCGTTGCCCCTAGTTCTCTTGGCAATGAATTTTTCATTGCTGCTGCAAGGCCAACGTAGTAGCCTGTTTTTAGCATCGACAGCAACGACGGTGACATTGACAACACCTTATGGTCTCTAACTTTTTTTTGCCGATGGGTTTTATTGGTTCTCATTGTTGAATGGCGATGATGATTATGAATCTTTCAAGACCCTGATCAGAGGTACAACCTCTACAGAGCATAGCTCTGTCCTCTGATGGAGGTTCCGGGTGGCACACTCTAGTGATTGGTTGTTCCCTGTTTTGGTGCAAGGTTCGATTGCCCAACATGTATAGCTCACAAGGGCGTCTGATGCGGGGGTTCGAACCTCGTCCAATGTTCTCACGTGAGGTAGTTATGAGGCTAAGTCCCGTCAGTGGCAACTCATGGTGCCTTCAGTGCGGGTGGCCCTATTTGAGAGTTGGCTATCAAGTTTTATGGGTGAAAGCTCTAGGTCTAAACTTTATTGGTTGAATCTACCAATGGCGTCGTTCATGCGGCGTTCCCTCGTTAAATGGAATGCCTTTAGTTTTCTCAGGCCTCTCTTCACACGAAACATCATGTTCTGACCTTTGTGGTTGGATCCAGTGACGTTTGATCCAGTGACGACGATGTTGTGCATATTTCCCTTCTTGAAGGCGTCATGGTTGGAGCACCCCTCCAGTTTAGCTTCTATCATGTATGGTCAATGCTAATGTTTGTTGGGGCCTTTTCTATAACATATTTTATTTTATTTTGGTAATAATTTGGCAATGTGCATCCTTAATGTCATGGCAGCTCTCGATATCGTGTTGTCCAAATCCAGATGTAATTTGCATAATCTTGATATTAAATATTGCCTCTGCAACAAAATTAGGTACTTACAATTAGAAGGTGGGAAAGAAACAAGAAATTTAATCGGGACACATAGGGTTTAACATTGCCAATTTGGCATCACATCTCTCTATGACCTTTTTATTTTCTTATTCATTCATATATATTGCAAACCAAAACCATAGTTGAAAGTTTTATATTGTACTTTATTTTTTCTTGATTCCTATGTTCGAAGGGAAGGCAAGACATCATGGTCTCTATATCTAGGATGCACACAACCATACTATTGTTAAATACCGAATCAATCGGCTTACAAAAATTAAAAACATAAATATAAATCTAAGGCCATATGACATGGTTATACCCTAAGGGTACACGACCTTAGCATACCTGGTCCAGCCCAAGGAAGGCCCACTCGACGACCTGCCCTGGTCCATGACGCCTATGACGGTTCGGCTGCTGTGAAGCTCATATGGACACGGACTCCCAAGCGCACAATACAAGGAAAGCTCAAGACTAGAGTTTGAATACAACTTGTAACCTACTCGTATCGGTACCTGAGACCTAGCCTCCCCATATATAAAGGCTAGGAGGGTCCAACGAGGAGGGCACATACACAATAGACAGATCTACAGATCTAGACTCTCACTTTTTCATACACACTTTCATGCCAGATTGCATCTGCGCACCCATGTAACTTTCGGTTCCGCCGTAATCAAAGAGCAGACAAGCAGGAGTAGGGTTTTCCTCAGGCCCGAACTGGGTAAATCTCGTGTCACTTGTTAACTGCCCGATCTCTAAAGATCCCCATCTTCTCCAAAACCCAAGTCCATAACAATGGGCATTGACGAGATCAAACCTCGTCACCATCAACTTTAGGCCATCCTCCTCTATACTTTAAAGTGGACGAGTATGATTACATACTTACCAAAAACAATTGCGAAGAGGTCAAACGACATATGTTAGGGTCAACCACCCCTAGGGGAAAACCGATGCCATATTTCTCCTGAGCTTGTGTGTTGTGGACGCCGTGAGTGAAGCTCGATGCTGCCTATGGACCTCCAAGCCATGTCCGAGCCCGAAAAACGTCATGGAGACCTTAGCTCGCAGTGATCTTAGAAATGGCGCCGTCCTGAAGAAGAACAAAACGACGAATAAGGTTGGACAACCACCGCAGATCCAACCAGACATATCCGAGGGGACTTAACCTCACTATCTCCACAACGAAGCCGAAGCTCTAGCTGAACCGTCCGAACAAGAAATGAACCCATTCGAGACCGTAGACGCAGAAAAATGACGAGAAAAACTAGATCCATGTCTAACATTGACTTGAAAAAAATGTACTAGTGCTTACACCGTCGTATTATTTATAAAAAAAATGATATTTATGTGTAGCCACACTACAAAACAGATGTCACAGTTTATTTTGGTTGATTTGGAACAGTAGTTTCAAAACACACATGGGCGACGGTAGACATTATTAAATGAGCCGCTTTGGTTTGTGGCATTCAAGCCCGTCTCCACCAATGGAAGCTCCGCAGGCCGCAGCACACCCCTCTAGGTGGAGTGTGATTAGGGGATGAGGAGAGAGAAGATGTGAGCCCACGCGCGCGGAAGGGAAGGGAGACGACGAGGGGGGGCGGAGGGAGGAGCCACTTGCGTGCTGGCCTCTCCCGCTGCTGCGATTGGTGCCACCTTCTCTTCTACTCCTCCTACTACTACTACTCTGCTTCCTCTGTTTCACTCGCCACTTTTCTCCCTTTCCACCTCCACTCCAACCTCACCTGCCTGCCTGCTTGCTTGCTTTCTCCATCCCCTCCTCTCTCTCTCTCCCTGCTCCAATCAGCCTCCCCCCAATCCCTTTCCCCCATCCTCCTCCTGTAGCCTATTCCTGTTGCTGTTGCTGCGCGCCTTCTCTGCTGCTCTCCTCTCCTCTCCTCCCTTCCTTCTCTCGGGCTAGCTGTGGTCGGTCGGTCGGTCAAACGGACGCCGCCTACCGGGCGGGAGGGTTTGGTGGTTCCTTGGAGGGCGAGGCAGGCGGGAGGGTTTCGCGAAAGCCGGAGGCGGGAGGTGCCTGCAAGGGTAAGCGGAGCTAGGTGTGGGGGACAGGGCGAAGCGAGGGAGGAAAGCGCTTCGGTGTTCGCCCCCTTTTGGCTTCGGGGGCACTCGATTGGAGGAGCAAGCCACGTACGGGCGGTGGCCGCGACCGTGCGGGTGTCTCTCGGCTTCTGTGCGTGCGTGGATGAGCTGCGGCGACAGGCGGACGTGGCGGCGGCAGGGGGGTCTAACCCGCGTCGGCGCTGGCGATGTAGCCGAATGACCGGCCCTGCTCGCTCGGCAAGGGGAGGCGCGGCGGCGGCGGCAGCGGCGGCGGCGGAGGGGATGGAGGGGAAGGGCGCGGTGGCGGCCGGGCTGGGGTTCCTGGGGATGGGGCTGGACAGGGTGCGGCTGCCGCTGCCGCTCCCACTGCCGGAGAAGCTGTCGGCCAAGGCGCTGCGCAGCCACGTGTACAGCAACTACCTCGGCTCGCGCTGGGCCGGGCAGCGCTTCTGGCGCCCGCTGCTGCTGCTCTGGCTCGTCGGCTTCACGCTCATCGCCCATCGCCTCTTCTACGACGGCAGCCGCGAGGCCGTCGAGAAGCGCAGGGACTCGCTCGCCAGCATGTGCGACGAGCGCGCGCGCATGCTCCAAGACCAGTTCAACGTCAGCATGAACCACCTCCAGGCGCTCGCCATCCTCGTCTCCACCTTCCACCACGCGCAGACCCCGTCCGCCATCAACCAGGTACGGACCCAGGCCCCCTACTACTACTACTACTACTATCCTCCTACTCAATTCGCTCTTCGTTTCGCCGAATCGATCGATTAAAACCTCCGGTTCCGCGTGTGTGTGCAGGCGACGTTCTCGAGGTACGCGGAGAGGACGGCCTTCGAGCGGCCGCTGACGAGCGGGGTGGCGTACGCGGTGCGGGTCACGCACGCCGAGCGGGACCAGTTCGAGCGGCAGCAGGGATGGAGCATCAAGAAGATGTACTCCTCCAACAAGAAGTACGGGCCCTCGGGGGACGCCGCCGCAGCGGAGATCCGCGAGCCGGCCGAGGAGTACGCCCCCGTCATCTTCGCCCAGGACGCATACAAGAACGTCATCTCCTTCGACATGCTCTCCGGCGATGTGCGTGACCATTTTTTACTTTCGTAATCGTATCTTGGTGCTCTTGGTTCCCCCACACCCCTTGTCAAGCTAGATTTTCCCATCTTTTTTTTTTGGCCTACTAGGGCCGTATAAAGCTGCAGCCCCGTGGTGCTCACCATGTGGTTCCACAGCTCAGGGGGGCTATTGCTTCTGTTTTAACCATGGCTATTTTTTTTACCAACAACCTATTACAGCCTGGTTCCCTGTGTTCTTGGTTTCTCTACTTTGGAAAATACTTATTACTGCTGATTCCGAATTAACGGCGCGCCCTACTTATTTTCTTTGCAGGATGATCGCGAAAACATAATACGAGCTAGAGAATCTGGAAAGGGTGTTCTAACTGCCCCTTTCAAGCTACTCAACACTCGCCTCGGCGTGATCTCGACATACACCGTGTACAAGACCGAGCTCCCCGCGAATGCGAGGCCGCAGGAGCGCATCCAAGCTGCCATAGGGTAAAAGTCTACATGATCGAGCATCCTATTCCAACCATATGTTACGCAACAGAATCTCTCTCTCTCTAACTGGCTTCTGCTTTTGCTCGCAAACAGCTATCTAGGTGGCATATTTGATATAGAAGCGCTCGTCGATAAGTTGCTCCATCAGCTTGCAGGCAAGCAATCCATCATGGTGAACGTGTATGATACTACCAACGAGTGGCCGATCAGTATGTACGGTTCCAACGATACGGGCGACGGCATGTACCACAACAGCACGCTCAACTTCGGCGATCCATCTAGAAGGCACGAGATGCATTGCAGGTGACTCAGACTTGGTTGCTCTCCCCTCCCTTTTATCAATACTGCAACTGTTCATGTCCGTGTGCCCACCGCTGTCTCTGTTTTCTCCGTGTGACTTTTTCTTTTCTCTCTTCAACAGGTTCATGCAAAAGCCACCATTGCCATGGGCTGCAATAACATCGTCATTGGGAACTCTTGTGATTGGTCTGCTCCTTGGTTATATATTTTACGTTACTATGCAACGCATCGAAAAAGTTGAAGATGACTATCAACGCATGATGGAGCTCAAGAAGCGCGCGGAAGCTGCAGATATTGCTAAGTCGCAGGTGAGTGATATCACTAGCCACTGAACAACTTATACTGTTTGTCTAAGAGAGAAAAAAAGCTCAATCCCTTGCGTTTTCGCTTTGTTTGCAGTTCTTGGCTACGGTTTCGCATGAGATCAGAACGCCAATGAATGGTGTTTTAGGTGAGTGTGCAATTATACTAAGGGCCCTCTTATACTAATCCATCCTGTATTCTCCATTATTATTTATTCTCTAGGGATTTAAATAATTTCTATTTTTTTATCAGGAATGCTCCAAATGCTCATGGATACTGATTTGGACACAACACAGCAAGACTATGTTAGAACAGCCCAAGCCAGCGGAAAAGCTTTAGTGTCCCTCATAAACGAGGTTCTGGATCAGGCAAAGATAGAGTCTGGCAAGCTCGAGCTTGAGGCAGCGCCCTTTGATCTTAGATTAGTTTGTGATGACATCTTGTCTCTCTTCTGTGGAAAAGCTCAGGAGAAAGGACTGGAGGTAATCCCAGTGTAGATTCTTGCACAGAAGCTTTGTTGCATTTTTCTCAGAATGCACTAACCCTGTCTTCATTTTTCATGGCTTTGCTTTATGATGTACTGTCCGAGCAGCTAGCAGTGTATGTCTCTGATCAAGTTCCGCAAACACTTATTGGCGATCCGGGTAGAATGAGGCAAATCATTACAAATCTCATGGGAAACTCCATAAAGGTAAGATAACTAATATATACCTGAATAATACAAATAGACATACGAAGGGGGTGTATCCTAAATGTTTTATTCTGTTACTTCTTGACTGAAAGAATTCTATTTTTCACAGTTTACAGAAAGAGGGCATATCTACTTGACAGTTCATGTTGTTGAAGAGGTCATGTTGGAGACCGGAACTCAATACACAGACACCTTAAGTGGCTACCCGGTAGCTAACAGGAGGCTTAGTTGGGAGAGCTTAAGACTTCTCGATATGGATTTACACTCGTCTGAGATGCCTTTTACTCCTGTCATGCCTGAAACAATTAAGCTGATAATATCTGTTGAAGATACCGGTGTTGGCATCCCCCGTGAAGCCCAAGCCCGTATATTCACCCCTTTCATGCAGGTTGGTCCGTCAATTGCCGCATCCATGGGGCACTGGCATTGGGTTGAGTATCAGCAAGTGCCTGGTTCATCTCATGAAGGGGAGATTGGGTTTGTAAGCAGATCCCATGTTGGTTCTACGTTCTCCTTCACTGCTGTGCTTACGAGGTCACGCCCAATGCAAATGTTAACAAATCATCAGGGTTTAAGGATCAATGCATTGGTTATCGATCATAGGCCGGTCCGTGCCAAGGTTACCAAGTACCATTTGCAAAGGCTTGGAGTCAAAACGGAATTGACCACTGACGTAAATCAAATTATTACTAAGGTGAACTGTGGATCACTGGTTGCAAAGTTAGTGCTAGTTGAACAGGAAACCTGGCTCAAGGAATCCCATTCCATGCCTCATTTGCTTAGCAAATTGAGGAGCAAGGATCTGTCAGACTTTCCAAAGTTCTTTCTTTTGGAGAACCCTATAACTTCTATCAAAAGCAATTCACATATATCCAGGGAGTACAACTTGAATGTAATCATGAAGCCACTTAAGTGCGAGCATGCTTCAGGTCTCACTAAGACGGGCTCTGGGTGGAGTAGATAAAGTGCATGGAAAGAATGGACTGGTTGGCACCTCAGCATTGGGCAGCCTTCTTCACAAGAAGCAAATCATTGTGGTTGATGACAATGTGGTGAACCTTAAAGTGGCTGCAGGTGCTCAAGAAGTATGGCGCAGAAGTAGTTTGCGCTGACAGTGGGAAGAAAGCAATCGCATTGCTGAAACCACCTCATAATTTTGATGCTTGTTTCATGGACATACAAATGCCAGAAATGGATGGGTAAGCCATTAAGTGCCTGGGCACCATTTCCTTTGAGTATTGATCTGTGATTGTCATGAATTACTGAAGTTTATTGTTCATTTGATTATTATTTTCAGATTTGAAGCCACTAGGAGGATAAGAGTGATGGAAAGAGATCTAAATGAGCGAATAGAGAAAGGGGAAATGCCACCAGAATGTGCTAATATTCGTACGTGGCGAACTCCGATCTTGGCCATGACAGCAGATGTTATTCAGGCAACATATGAGCAGTGCCTGAAATGTGAAATGGATGGCTATGTTTCCAAGCCATTCGAAGGGGAGCAGTTGTACAGAGAAGTAACTCGGTTTTTCCAAAATCATGACCAAGTACAATAGTTAGGTCTATATGGATTGTAAATTAGTGGAGGATGTCGCCACACAGCTCGCGCCATGGCACAGAGAAGTTGGTCGAAGCTGCAGTGCTCCCAAGAGTAAGCTCGTCTGTAATTTATTCCCCCAGCACTATCACCCATCCTTATCCATGTTTATTTCTTCCGCAGTAGTATATCTGAATAGGTGCAGGATAAAAGTCGTAGTTGTGTACCGTTGCACTTCATAGTAAAAAAAGCAAGTTGAATCAACGGCTGGCCCATATCTTAGTTTCTACATTACTATTGTTTAGCTTATACGTGATTTTTAGGTCTCATATGCAGCATTCCATAAACGCTGCTATGTGAACTGCAATTCGGTTAAACCGTGGCACATGTCTTTGACTTGGAAAAAATGAGGTGTATCTTTATGATAATGAGCTGTTGTTGTTCTAAAGAGCTTAATAATTTCTTAAAGCAAGCTCTGATGTTGAGATCACCAATCTTAGTATTTTATGCTTGTGGAATCCATGAGGTCTAATGTCATGATTTTTCGTATGCTTTCAGGTGTGAGCTTAGAAACCTGGAGAAGGAACCACCCAGGTTCTGTTTCTTGGTACACCATCTCACCAAGAGGCAGAAGGAGTAAAACTCTTGAAAATCGATACGCATGTGCAGTATTTTATTCAGCAACTTCTTGGAGGCAGTTCTCGTGAAGAGGAGGCCAACCGCACTTGACGGACTGCGGATTTCAGTTCGACAGACGTCCTCTGCCTTTGTAATGTAAATGTGTAGGGAGAGAAAATTTTCCTTCCTTTTTCTTCCCTGGGAATTTTCATCGGTGTACATACTAGGTGTTGATGGTTTGTGCAGGAATTTCTTTTGTGCGCTTGAATGTGTATTTTTGCGCAGTGTGTCCCAAGCTGTAAATCACACATTCAAAGCTGAAGCCTTTCTTTCCTGTCCTTGTCAAGTTCCCAACCTGAAGTTTCTCCTGTTGTTGGGTTCTCTTCCTATCTAATAGTATATCCTACTTGAGTGCTGCCTGTTGGTATGGCTTTTGTGATGTCTCTGTCTGATGAAAATGCCTTTGGCCTGGTGTCATGGCTAAAACCTTGTTTAATGCGTGGTCCAGAGCCTTGCGATGGCACCTAACTGCTGCATTATGTTTATCGCCTCCAAGGTCCAAAGTGACGCACTTTCTTGGAGCTAAACTAATCTTGGTGGTTATGATGGTGTAATCCTGTGTTACTTGCTCCAGCATCGCACTGGAGTCGCCTTGTGCTTGTCCAGTGCTTACCGGTTTCCATTGACATCTGACTGTTTACCTATGATTGGCTTCCATTGATATTTTCTTGTTCATATGAAAGGAACAACTATGCCTGTCGATATCCGGGGTGAGATGGAAACACACGAATTTTGCAGGGAAATTGGTTCAATTTCCAGCAGGAGCAAGTTAATTTTTTTTGCATTTCAAACGGGACTCGACGCGATATCTGTTAAAACTGCTCCTGAGAGAGCTTAGGATCAAAATGCTTGCATCAGGTTCATGTTGTCCTGTGATCCGATTGGTTCTATACGGAGCCATGACGCAACAAAGGAGTGTGCGATGGCCATTTATGGTGCCATGTGCAGAATTGGTTTTCTAGAGTCATGATGAAGAGGGAGTACTTGTCATTGACAACTGAGCTACATTTCAGGATTTATCATACATTTATTATCATGTACACACACACACACACACCTAGCAAATGTTGAAGACGGTACTAGTACTACTATACAATGGAGCTGGTATTTAAGCTTCTAAAGCTTCATCATACCTCATTGACGGCTGAGCTCCGTTCCAGGATTTATCATGCATTTACTAGCATGTACACACGCCTACTGGAGTACTACAAGAAAATGTTGAAGAGGGTACCATACAATGCAGCTGGTATTAAAGCCTCTGAAGCTTCATCATATACAGAGAGACCTTACAGCATCCTAAACGCTAGCCAGAAGTCAGCTTATGCACATGGAGGGTTTTTGCGTGCAGTGAAACAACATTTTCAGCACAGATTGATGATGGTAGTACTGAATTTCCTTTCATGATAACTTCTTCAGAGTTCTAGTATTATGAGAGGATCCACTGCAAGTCGATCGACAAGGCTTTACTGCTTCTTCAGGTAGGCAGCAGCTTTCCAGATCATTTAACAAACGAGGATGACAAATGATAGTGGCTGGCCAGTGCTCTGTCATCGGCATCAGCTGCTAGCAGATGTGCCACTTTCCATGGCCATGCTCTGATGCAAAAAAATATATTAATCAGTATGAGTGAATAAATAAGGTGCAATTTTCATGAAATGCTTTTGGTGGATTAACAGATCATGTCTCACCTTTGCTTGTTGGTGTATCTCGAGCATCCTGCGGTACTCCAGTCTTGCAACAGGGCAGCCGACGATAGCTGACACCCTCGAAACTGCTTCATTGACAGCTGTTTCCACTCTTTCCTTCCGGAAGACCCTGACAATGTCTTCTTCCTCGTCTTTATCAATTGGCATGGCCCTGGTGTTGAATCCTCGCAGACCAACACCTTTTCGGAACCACCTTAGCATCACCTTCTCAAGGATGCAAACACTGTGAAGTAATTCCTTGTACTTATTTCTTTCTTGGTGAGCTCTGACCCGTGCCTACCAGAATAAACAGGTGGACTCGCTTATCAGCTTAACAAAATCCACAAAGGTTTGTTAAGAATGTAAACATTGTAATTATGTTGCGAATGATATGTGGAACTAACCTGAATCTTGATGATATTTTTCCGAATTCTTAGAAATTCTTTACGTTTCTTCCAGCATCTGAAGTTCTTCTGGATAGATAATGCAGCCTTTTCAAGCATACCACGTGGAGCAACACCTGCCTCACGAACGGACACGATGCAGGTGTCTCCATTCTGAAGAGCCTTTTCTTTCTTCTTTTTCAAGGAATACACACGGAAGGTAGCTTGTATTCGCCCGGCAGCTTGAACAACATTTCGGACAGCTCCTAGAGAATCCTTAAGTGCGAGCTGATCATCAGTTCCACCATCGACATGGGCACATTTGTCTGATATTCTATCCACAGCGCTAGATACACCCACTGCACCAGTATGATCGACGGGGTTCCCATTTTGTTTTGATTCCAGAGAATGAAGAGTGGTGGTTAGTTCCGCTTCTGAAAGGAATGCAGAGAGGCCCTTGAAACCATATGAAAAAGCTATCAAAGCAGGCGTCTTGCCAGCAGGATCTTCCGATGTTGGGTCTGAAAGTGCACCAGCAGCAGCACCTTCAGCAAGAAGAACCCCCACCATTTTCCCCCTGACGTTTCATATTGTGGTCAGAGTCAGAGTCAAGAGGAAATCCACATTACATGAAACTAGGAAACAGAAGATAAATCACCTAAAATATGATGGTACAGTTTATGCTTGGTTACAAAGATAGGAAACTATATGAAAATAATTTGTATACATCTTTGCATGCAACAATAGATTATCAATACCTTCCGAATCGTGCAGCCCAATGCAGAGCAGTCCATCCATTTGCATCACGATAGTTTATAGGCACACCAGAACTAAGCAGTGGTTTCAACGCCGAGTCGTATCCCAATGCAGCAATTGTATGTATAACACCATGGTATTGCTTAGGAAGCAAATATTTCCCTTCACTCTTCTGTTCAAACTTGGAGGATAGCCAATCTTGAAACTTGTTGTTAAGCATAACTTCCATGATGCAATTTACTGCGTTCTCATGGTCCAGCTGCTCACATGATCCCCTTATAATCTCCGAGGGGTTAGTTTGGAATCCACACTGAACATTTGGGAGTGGAAACTTTGAGAATACTTCACAGCCATTACCATCAAAAAGCATCTGCACATAGTTAAGGAGCAACAACAGCTCTTCCCCACTTTTGCTCGGACTCTGTTGGAACTCAAACTCTCGGGCTTCACTGCAGGGTTTCCCATTCCCATTAATCATTGTGCTGGTAGGCTTTTCAACGAATGCAAATTCTCGAGCTTCAGTGCATGGTTTCTCGTTCTCATCAAGCACACACATTCTCACCTTTCCAGCACCAAGGCATGGAGTATGACAACGGATGACACCTTGCTGGACAATTTCCACAGGTACCTTAACATCACCAAACAGTACCCATGAACTATGGGAGAGGTTCCAAAGGAAGTCTCCTACAATGACAACCTGCATTACATTTATAGTCTCCAGTTAATTAGTGTAAGGTAACAGAAGAAATCATCTTAAACACAGAATTTCCCTAATGGGAAACATTTTTGCCAACAAGGCAATAGATGAACTCAGGGATCATGCACACAAAGGTTAAAAAAAGGGCTAGGCCTAGGTCAGGCATTCGGCCATTAGGTGCCCACTCATTATAGTGTATAGGAGTATGTGAATGCAAATGTCATGTGCGAATTTGCCCAAATGGGTCCATATCTTATTCAATGAAACAATCTGTAATTCAGTTAAGAATATCACCTTAGCACTTTCAGAACAAAATGCACTTTCGGGAGAAACCTCATGAATATGAAACCATTGATTTTCATTAACTATCACAGGAGCTGAATGCAGAATAGACACAAGCTGATCCTCCTCCAGCCATGCATCTGATCAAGAGAAGACAGAGATGGAAAGTTTGCCAAATTTCAGAACGTTTGCCCATGGTATCTCAGGCAGTAATTAGTAATGAAAGAATTATAAATTATAATGCATGGTGTTTTCTAGTACTAGAGTAGTCCACCTGAATTTTCAGGACATCAATAGGATTGGTGTAAGGATGGCTTCCTTCAGCGTGGTTGTCTTCACTAAACTCCAGCCCTTCAAAGAAATCTTCAAGGCTTGCATTCTGAATCTCAGGCGCAAGAATAGGATCATGATTTGGCAGAGCCTCTTCGGTGTTAACATCAGGAAGTTCCTTGTTTTCTAGACTCAGCTGCAATTCAAGCGTCCGCATCCAATCAAATCGACTTGCATTATTTGTTTCATTGTTTATGGTCAGAATCTGGGAACTAACTTCTTCAGCGGATCCTGGGCTGCACGAGTTAAGAAGTGGCACAGTTATCTCGCTAGTCAACCCTGGCGAACTATGTGCATCAGCTCTGCCATTCTCATTGGACGTTGGTGAATCGTTTAGTGCCGACACTGAAATGCTGCCCTGATAATCAATCAACAAACAAAGGTTAAGCACAGGACAGGCCGAGAAACGATGTGGCAATTCTATCACTATAATTATATGCACTAGCTTAATAGGTCAGTAACCAATGGAAGTCTACAAAATACTACCTCCTTGCCATAATAGAGTGAATATAAGTTTTTTGAAAAGTCAAACCTCATCGATTTTGACCAAGTTTATTGAGAAAATTATCTAGATCTACAATATCAAATGTATACCATGTGAAAATATACATCATGATGAATTTAATGGTATTGATTTGGTATTCAAGATGTTGATACTTTTTCTACATACTTGGTCAAGCTTTACATCGTTTGATTTTAAAAAAATCTTATATGCACTACATTTCGGCAAGGAGGGAGTATGAAGTTCAATTTCATTGGTGCTTTGCCCTAGTGATCAATTAGTCTGATAGGCTAAAATATGACAACTGTTGGAGTGGATAATTAATTGTGATATTTTCATTCAACCTAGTTGGTTAAGCATCAGAACTGCAGATATGTTGTGATAAAAGGATGACAAAACAAGAGACAAACCTCTAGAACATCTCTATAATGGACAAAAACAATGTGCTCATAAGCCCTGCAAAGATGAATTACTTTGTTAATCATATGAAGTGTACTGAATTTTATAAGTTGATAAATGGTTCATTTTCATAGGGGAAAAATTCAGCAGATCATAACCAACAGTAGAAATCATCGTGATGACATGATATAATGGTATCGTTTTCTGGAACTTAATAGTTCAAGCATTGCTGTGCTTATTTCGGATGTTGATGCAACAAGCTATACCATAGCGCGAGAAAAAAAAACCATGTGGTGATGGACTGCTTATGAATCCCTCCTTGAAAAAAAAAATGACATGTGATTGATGGACTTGTCTATACCACGAGGAGGATGCAAACAAGTTGCTATTTGGGTTGTGTTGCAAGGAAAAGCACTTGCAATTCAAAAACACCAGAGGCACAAGAAAATATTATGTGAAAACTTCCAAGAACTTCAAAGCGTAGAATACGACACATGAAAACAAACATTCCTCCAAAAAGTAAACAAAGTTCTTACGGTTCAAGCATCCAATATATCCGCCTCTGGAATGTAGGATTATTGTTTGCATGAGCGTAGTAGCAATTGAGTGCCTCTACATTATCAACCTGAAATTTCCAGTGTCCAAAAGAGGAAAGCATATCAACTATCCAGCTCTCCTGATTCAGTCCTAACAGCAAGCATCCAAATTAATTAACACATCGACTCTAATTGCCAGAGAAGATAAACACTGAACAAACCTTAAGGTACTCATGGGCTTCAGCATTGGTCTTGCCATTCTTCTTTTTCCGCCATCCGTACCCATCGTTCCGGAAGAAGCGATGTACCCTACGGTTGAAAAGAAACCAAGAACCACCTGCAATTTGAGAACCAACCAGGTTAATCACACCCGGGGCTAGAGAAGGTACGCACAGGCTTGAATCAGATATCTCACAAGCCCAAACCAAAGGCTGGTTGTATTACTCGGTGGCCTCTGGGGGGTCCTGTGTTCCACAGTGAGCAGGTGGTGATTCTGTAGTATCTTGAGAACCTCTATAGGCTTCAACCACCGCGTCTTCACTTCCCGTTGCAGCTTTTCTATATCGAGACCTGGATCTGAAGCACAAAATGTAAAGAATGCTTTACCAACCAGAGATGATGGGATCATTGGGAACACATAACAACTACGGAATATTTTTTCACAAGTTCCGTTAATGAAACTGGGTGGATGGATCACCATTTATATCAACAACAGAAAAAAAATACAACAACTGTAGGGGATCATGGTTTCAGAGAACCAGTTGAATCACGAACATGAGTTATGTAAGCATAGTTAGTACGGCAGCGAACCCGTACACCTACTTACTGCTCTCACGGCACCGCTGCATACAAATCCAACCGCCAGGCGGTTCGTAACCAAAATTAGCCGCAAAGACCGCGCGCGAGGCAGTGAAATTTGGCCTTGATTACCTTGCTGCTGCATCTCGCCGGGCCGACGAACTCGCGGCCCCAGACGGGACGAATCCGCCAGCGAGAGACCAAGAACCCGTGCGGGTACGGAATCCGCAGCCACCGGCTTGGTCTCTCTCAGGTCAATGGATGGGTCGGCGCGAGTACCAGGTGCTCGTGGTTGGTGGTATCAGCTTCTAATTTATTGTTCGTTTTGGGACAAGTAATCACTCCCCACTCCCCAGCTGGAGTACTAGCAACGGAGGCTGGAGAAAGGGATGAAGAAGGAAGGGAGGGAGGGAGGGAGGGGAGGACGATGAGCGCGTGAGAAGGGGGGAGAGGGAAACTGCGCGACGGATTCCAGGACACCGCGGCCGGTGTCAGTGGCAGTGCCAAGGCACGCCGCTCTTTTTCTTTTTCTCGATTATTTTAGTAGCCTGTGGTATCCAATCTGTTCTAGTAGATAGATAGTTACACAAAAAGCACAGGCTAGGCACACATGTTTCTTTCAGACAATCGGAACAATATAGTCTAGCACTACAGGACACCCGTGTTAGGTACTCCGATCTGAGAATAAAAACAATGGTGTAGTTGTCGAGTGCCCCAGCGCAATGGACAGTCGATAATGCTCCCGCTTTGATAAAATTTTGTTATCCAGCTCATGGTCTAGATCTCCCGGACTAGTGCGCCTCATGCTGCCGTCTTTTAAGATCTTTTTCTAGTCCTAGCTCACTGGCAGCAGACCAAGTTGGTGTGCATCCGAGGAATGTTTTATCTTCGCTGCTAAATGCGGCGTGTCCCCAATTTTGGTGGGGCGTGAACCAAATAAACCCTAAATTTTCTTGGAAATGGTTTAAAGGGTTCTCTGCATGTTCTCACGACAATATGATGCCGAGATAGTGTATCATTTGACTTTTTGTTTGTGTTTGATATTGTCCCGTATTGTTTCACTTAACCTAATGTCGAGTATGACATGTCTTCTAAAAATATGTAACGATCGTAGATAGAGACCAGGACTTTGTGTATGTTTATTCTCTTGGACCAAAGAAAACAAACCTAAAAATTATAGTTTCAGGGACAGAAATTGTTTATCCCAGCTCATCATATGACATATTCCTATACAAGCAAAATGCCATGACTAGGTGTGTGTGTAGGGCATCCATACAACACAGCTTCAATCATGCATCTATCTTATCTGAAAGAGACTAATATTTTTTTTTTTTTTTTTGCCAAAGCTTCAATTATGCATGGTGGTGGTGACTCCATATGATCGTGTTCCATCCTAAAGGGCAAGCAATGGGTATGCGGGTCAAGTAGTATACCGTCCACCTAGATAGGAATTAGCACACATAGTGGAGGGAATTCACCTTTAAGGTCCAAGATGACTTGGCATGTGGTGTAGAGCTTGACAAAGTACTTGATGTGTTAAACGACCGTATATCGGGCTGCATCATACAAGCCCTACGCCGACAACGACAATCAATCCCTCTATCACTTATAAAGCAAAACTTCACTAACATTCATTAATGGTTGTCTATCTGTACATGTAGATTATCCATATCATCTACTTAGTCATCCAATTGTCTATGACATCCTATTTAACCGTGGAATTGATAAAATCACACCATTTAAGCACAACTAAATCAAGTGCAAGTGTGCAACTGGAGCACTAGAATTAGTTTCTTCACTAATTGTTTTCGACAACCATCCTTCTTCTTCCAAATGTTTCTGGTGATGAAAATCATGTACAACCATTTGGGATTATTCTGCAACACACATGACAAACTTCCCTGCAAGCTATTTATTTACCAGTTTCTTCAGGTTGTTGATTTCATCTTAACTACTGCTTCAAATGATTTGATCTTATCGTACGGCTTTAAATAACTATTTTTTACCATGTACGGCTTCAAATAACTCGCATGCAACATCAATCAGATTCATTCCTGAGCGTTGATGATTTTGAATTCGACAAATACACAATCGAGTTCCACGGTCGATTTAAAATTTATTTTAAATTAAGCTTCTCGACTATAGCAACCAACTGAATCTTGCATATGCCCGTTAGACAACTTCCCGGTTCATGCGTCTTATATCCTTTCATGTGAGAATCTGCAAGGAGCATCATGTATCTCACAATTATTATGTATATTTCATAATCCCCTAAATAGGCTGGAATATATATGGTTTTGTAAGAGGGCTGGAATTTTCGGTTTCAGCGGCCGGGGGTTGTCCCAGCTCATGATTTGATGAGAATCTTATGTCATCACAAGCTTACAGTATACTCGTACCTATCTCATCTGAAAGGGACAAGCATTTGTCTATTAGTGCGCTCTCTCTTTCACCTACGCCGACATCCTACTATATGCGTTTGTGTTGTTAAGAAACCTGTCAATGTACTCTACACGTTACACGCACACGCATTGCAAGAGATAGATAGATAGAGTTTGATATTATTTAAACTGTTGTATTCGGTCTCATCCAAACTATAAGGATGAGATCAATCTCCTTATTTCTCTCAGCCGATGGTTGTTGATTGTAACGTACGATGTAATCCTCGAGGCTTTTCCCTCGCTCATATAAACACGTAGCGAGCCGAGCTCCAAGGCATCGTTCCCAAAAACCTCTATACGATCATATGGTATCAGAGCCTACACCTTCCTAAAACACATCTATGTGCCTCGCTTCCTCTTCCTCAGCGATGGCATCCCCAAACCCCCTTGCCGGCCAGAGCGTGAGCGAGAAACTCACCCGAGACAACTACCTTCTGTGGCTGTCGCAAGTCCTCCCTCCAATCCGAGGTGCCAGGCTCATGGACTTCCTCGACGTGAAGAAAAGGCCGGCGGAGGAGATCACCGTCGACAAGGGCGGCGACAAGGGCGAAGTCAAGGAGCCCAACCCTGCCTTTGACGCCTGGCTGAGCACGGATCAGCACGTGCTGTCCTTCCTCCTCAACACCCTCTCCAAAGAGATCTTGGTGTCCATGATCGGCCTCGACTCAGCTGCGGAGGTATGGGTAGCTATCAAAACAATGTTTGCCGCGCAGAATAGGACGCGGATCTCCAACCTCCGGGTCGCCCTCGCCAAAACAAGAAGAGAGGGCATGACCACGCCCACCTACTTCGCCAAGATGAAGGGGCTAGCCGATGAGCTAGCTGCGGCAGGACGTCCCATTGACGATGAAGAGCTCGTTGAATACCTCCTCGCCGGCCTCGACGATCAGTACAATCCCCTCTTCATCGCCATCGGGGTCAACGGAGGCAAGGATCTCACGGTGAACGAGCTCTACTCCCACGTCATGTCGTATGACCACCGCATGGAGCTCCTCCTAGATGTTGGAGGCGGCAGCTCCTCCGTCAATACCGCTTCCCGTGGCCGTGGTGGACCGCGTGGACGTGGCTACCGTGGTGGAGGGCGCCGAGGTGGTCGCGGTGGCAACAGCCGCGGCAATGGACGACATCAGCAACGCGGTGGCGGTAACGCACGCCGCGGAGGAGGACGCGGCAAGGGCGGTGGCGGCAAGGACCGCGACTTCGTCGCTTGTCAGATCTGCGGGAAGCCAGGTCATGAAGCCTGGCAATGCTGGCATCGCTACTCCGACGATGAAGAAGAGGAGGAGGAAAAGGGCGCCAACGCGGTGTCCTATGGGGTGGACACAAACTGGTACGGCGACACCGGTGCCACCGACCACATCACTGGTGAGCTCAACAAGCTTACCATGAAAGAGAAGTATCATGGCCGTGAGCAGATTCATACGGCCAATGGACAAGGTATGAGCATTAGTCATGTTGGTCATGCAATTGTTAATACCCCCTTTCAAAAATTACATCTTAACAATGTTCTTCATGTTCCGCATGCCACTAAAAATCTTGTCTCTATTCATAAATTTACTCTTGACAATAATGTCTTTCTTGAATTTCACCCTTGGTATTTTCTTGTCAAGGATCAGGCCACGAAGAAAATTCTTCTTAAAGGTCGATGCACGAGAGGTCTCTACCCTTTGATATCCTCATCTCCAATCAAGAATAAACAAGTTTTTAGTGTCACCAAGCCTTCAGCTTCTCGGTGGCATAGTCGTTTAGGTCATCCATCTTTTCGTATTGTTCAACAAATTGTTAGCAACCATGAGCTTCCATGCTCCAATAATTCATCCAGTATTGAGTCTGTTTGTGATTCATGCCAAAGAGCAAAAAGTCATCAGTTACCTTATATGCGATCCACTAGTATATCTACTGTTCCCCTTCAACTTGTGTTTTCTGATGTTTGGGGTCCTGCACCTAGTTCGGTAGGAAGATACACCTACTATGTAAGTTTTATTGATGACTATAGCAAATTTGTGTGGATCTATCTTCTTAAGAAAAAATCCGATGTCTTTCAAATCTTTCATAACTTCCAGCAATTTGTTGAACGCCAATTTGATAGAAAAATTCTTGCCTTACAATCTGATTGGGGAGGAGAATATGAAAAACTCAATTCCTTTTTTCACAAAATAGGCATTGAACATCATGTGTCATGTCCACATGCTCACCAACAAAATGGATCAGCCGAACGCAAGCACCGCCACATTGTAGAAGTTGGGCTTGCTCTCCTTGCTAATGCATCCATGCCACTAAAATTTTGGGATGAAGCTTTTTTGACAGCTACATACCTCATCAACATGTTACCCTCCAAAATTATTGATCATGACACACCCATGGAGCGTCTTCTTAAAAAGACACCTGACTATGCCTCCCTTCGCACCTTTGGCTGTGCATGCTGGCCAAATCTCAGACCATACAACAAAAGAAAACTAGCCTTTCGGTCTAAACAGTGTGTTTTTCTTGGCTATAGCCCTATGCACAAAGGTGTCAAATGCTTAGATGTCAACTCTGGTAGAGTATACATCTCTCGTGATGTTGTATTTGATGAGTCAATATTTCCCTTTGCTCAACTTCATCCTAATGCTGGCTCTCTTCTCCGTCGCGAAATTCTTCTCCTCCCAGACATGCTCCAAAATCCATCGGTGTCATCTCATGAGGGGGAAAAACATTGCACTGATCTAACACCTAATAGCTCTATAATTCCTGGTATTTTGAATTGTTCCTCTCAGGCACAGCGAGCAGCAGGAGAAAACGGTGCAGAAATCAGGCAAAATGGAGCTGTACAAAATAATGTGCAAGATCAGCAACACGGCAGCTGGAACGAGGCGAATCAGCCTCGGATCGCGGGCCGAATCTCTGGTGAAGGTTCGGATGCCAGTGAATCCGCATCGGGATCAACGTCCCGGGCAACATCGTCGCGTCGCCATCCAACTCCGCGCCAATCCGGGACGGCCACGTCGCCAGGGCCCGCGAGCGCCACTCCAACTCCACGCGATGCGGAACGTGACGGACCAGATGAAGGCGCGCGCGCAGAAATCAACACACCCGCCCCCTCCTCAAATGATGAGTCCGTGGGCAATACCGGCTCGACACGTGGAGCCTCAACGCGTGAAGACGCGTCGTCGAGCGCGCGCGAATCTTCGCTCGCGAGTACGGATGAGACCTGCGCGGGAGGATCTTCTGCAGCAGCGTCCCCTGTGATCCAGCGTGTGGCAACTCACAGGACAAGGTCACAGACGGGTAATTCTAGACCAAAGAAATTCACAGACGGTACAGTACGCTATGGTTTATCTTGTTTGTCTAGTGAACCTGCTAACTTGCAAACAGCTCTAGCAAACTCAAATTGGAAAAATGCAATGGATGATGAGTATAGGGCGTTAATTGATAACAAAACATGGCATTTAGTACCACCTCAACAAGGTAAAAACCTTATAGATTGCAAATGGGTTTATAGGATTAAAAGAAAAGCCGATGGAACAATTGATAGATATAAAGCTAGGTTAGTAGCAAAGGGATTTAAACAAAGGTATGGTATAGATTATGAAGATACTTTTAGTCCTGTTGTAAAAGCTGCTACTATCAGACTTGTTCTAGCTATTTCAGTGTCACAAGGATGGAGCCTGAGGCAACTAGATGTGAAGAATGCGTTCCTTCATGGCATTCTGGAAGAAGAGGTTTATATGAAGCAGCCACCTGGTTATGAGGATCCACATGCACCTTCACATGTGTGCAAACTGGACAAGTCTCTGTATGGACTGAAACAAGCACCAAGGGCATGGTTCTCCAAACTGAGCTCTAAATTACAAGAGCTAGGCTTTCTGGCATCAAAGGCAGATACATCATTGTTCATATACAACAAGTCAGGTATTATGATTTATGTGCTAGTGTATGTTGATGATATTATTGTCACCAGCTCTTCCGACAAGGCCATCACATCACTTCTTCAAGATCTTGGCTCAGCTTTTGCTCTAAAGGATCTTGGTGACTTGCATTTCTTCTTGGGCATTGAGGTAAAACCATTTAATGAAGGTATTGTGTTAACCCAAGAAAAGTATGCTCTAGATTTGCTTGGCAGAGTTGGAATGAAGAAGTGTAAAGAATTCTCAACACCATTATCAACATCAGAAAAACTTTCAGTCACAGGAGGAGAACCTCTAGGACCAGAAGATAGCACAAGATATAGAAGCATTGTTGGAGCACTACAATATCTGACCCTCACACGACCAGACATTTCCTTCTCTGTCAACAAGGTATGCCAGTTTCTTCATGCTCCAACCACTGTACACTGGACGGCTGTCAAAAGAATATTGAGATATGTCAGCGGTACAGTAGGAATTGGTCTCACCTTCAGAAGATCTTCCTCTACTTTAGTAAGTGCTTTCTCAGATGCTGATTGGGCAGGAGATGTAGATGATAGAAGATCCACAGGAGGTTTTGCCGTATTTTTTGGACCTAACTTGATTTCTTGGAGTGCTAGGAAACAGGCAACTGTGTCCAGGTCAAGTACAGAGGCAGAATATAAATCTCTAGCAAATGCTACTGCTGAAGTTATTTGGATAGAGTCACTTCTTGGAGAACTCGGGATTCCAAAAAGGCAGACTTCCTGCTTGTGGTGTGACAATATGGGAGCAACTTATCTCTCAGCTAACCCCATATTTCATGCAAGAACAAAGCATATAGAAATAGACTTTCACTTTGTAAGAGAAAGAGTAGCAAACAAACAACTAGAGATAAGATTTATTTCTTCCAAGGATCAGGTGGCAGATGGGTTTACAAAAGCATTACCAGCTCGGCTGTTTGAAGAATTCAAGAACAATCTCAACCTTAAGAAGGCTGTGATTGAGGAGGAGTGTTAAGAAACCTGTCAATGTACTCTACACGTTACACGCACACGCATTGCAAGAGATAGATAGATAGAGTTTGATATTATTTAAACTGTTGTATTCGGTCTCATCCAAACTATAAGGATGAGATCAATCTCCTTATTTCTCTCAGCCGATGGTTGTTGATTGTAACGTACGATGTAATCCTCGAGGCTTTTCCCTCGCTCATATAAACACGTAGCGAGCCGAGCTCCAAGGCATCGTTCCCAAAAACCTCTATACGATCATATGTGTCACTACTTGTCATTATCCAGATTCCAGACAACCTGTTCAAACTCTGAATAGTTAACCGCGACTTGGCGACAAAAAGGTAGCCCGACGCCCCCGTAGTCGACATTTCTTGATTTAGCTCAAGATTTCTGTTTCCTGCCCCGAGAACTTGTGTGTCTGAAGACAACATGCAGGTCCATACAGAAATTATTAAGAGAATGGAAATCGTACTCCTTTCATTCGCTGCATATTAATGGTCTCTAACTTTATCTGCTAAATTTATATGTATTTAGTTAAGTAATTAGATACTAGATGCTTTTGTATCTAGATAAAGTTAGTATTATTAGTACTATATAATTGTACGTGGCGTGTATCATGTTCTTCTCTGCATCGATTGTTCTCTGTCTTCGTCGTCGACTTGACGGACGCACTTTGTCGTTCATGTCCTTATCGGCAATTTGGACGAAAATAATCCATAAAAATAACAAATTCACGGAATGAACTCTGGCCAAAAGGAATTTACTGGACTAACCCTTTTTGCAACGCCATACGAGCTGGCGCCGCACCCTGAAGAGCGGCGCCATGAGGTCTGGCGCCGCGCACCTGCCAGCGTGGCTCGTCCATGGCCTCGTGGGCCCCGGTCCCGCTAGTGCGGCGCCTTGCCGTGTGGCGCCGCACTGCGTGGCGCCGCACATTAGGTCTTGTAACAGCGTGGCGCCAGCCCTCTCCGACCCAGCCTCATTCTTTCTCCCCACAGGAAGCTGCAGCGGCGGCGGCGGCGGATCTTCTCCCCCCTCCACCTCCTCCCTCCTAGTGCCCAAATCGGAAGCTACTCTCCGTGGAGTTCGATCCCCCAAGTGCCTTGAGGTATTCTTCCCCTTCTTCTTTGTTTTCACCCATTAATTTCTTGTTTTGGTCCATATCTTGCAAACCCTAGGTTGTTTTGTAAGATGCATGGTAGAATGTTGTTGCATTGGCATAGGGGTTGGATATTGTGTTAATGTTAGCATGGTTATCTATTGAGTATGTTGACCATGGTATTATTGTTGTGATTATCTTAGACATGGCAAGAATTGTTCATGTTCACCATGTAGACAAGGATGCTTTTTTGAGAGGTAACATAGAACCGGATCCAAACAAGCTCGATTTGGTGTTTGAGTATGCTCCAACCTATGCCGAGGTCTTGGAGCAATTAAGGATTGAATTGAGATGAATGGATCCAAAGGATGATGTTAAGTTGGATGGAAGACATAATTGTTCGTCGCTAATTTGTATCAGAATTAGGCTAAGACTCTGATGACAAGCAATGTATATTCATATGTGGAGCTGGTCATTCTCGATGGATCAGCCCAAATGTAAGGCTAGTATGCATCAAAGTGCATGCGCACGTCCGACCTACCAACATGGACATGACCCTAAGCAAGACGTGAAAAGAAAAAGGCTACTAATCATAATTCAATTTATTTTGCAGAGTACACTTACGGTTAAAATTCTAAGATGTATGTATACGGTTTGGCTGGCTGGCCGGCCGGCCGGCCGCGCATTCGCGTACGTGGTGGGTGGTGGCTACAGGCTACTGGACGCGCCTAACGAGTTTTATTTGGCTAGCAGCCAAACTCTCGAACGGCTCCGGTTTCATCGGAGAGCTACATGCGTGGGGCGATAAGATAAGTAAAATGATATGATTTTTCTGGGATCCCGTCGTCGCGTCTCCGGGTCCGGAACCGTTTGATCGGTTTTGATCTGGCCGGGCTCGCCACGTGGCCCTCTTCTTTGCGGTTGCTACACCGCTCCGGGATATATGGGTCGGGCGGTTCCTTCCTCCTCGCACGATTCGAACCGCGACGGAGAGGCGACCGAGGAGGCGACCGCGGTGCGACGCCGCGCCGCCGCCGAACCCTTCATCGTCGACTGCCGCGCGACCGTTGCCGAGCGCCGCCGCCCATCCTCGGTTTGTGTCGCTGTCCTCCCCTCTCTGATTTTGCGCAGGAACCCTAGGTGGCAGGAGGTGATGGGACCGCCGCCGACGAGCGATGCGGCATGAGGGAGCACCTCCGGTGGCGCGAACGTTGAGGTGATGACCCGGCGGCAGACGCCGTTCTGTCCTCGCTTCCATTTTTTGCTATTTTGTTACGGGGATTTTTGCTACTTGCTACTGTGTTTTGCTACTCAGTAGCATGATTAGTACTAGGAGTTTGATTAGTTCATTCATACTCCACATTGCTACTTGCTACTGTGTTGTGCCAAGCTACTGTGTTGATTAGTACTAGGAGTATGATTTTTGATCCCAGTAAGGAAGATTTGCTAATCCTAGTACTTATGTTGTCTCATGTCCTTGAAGTTTTGCTAGTCCTTCCTAGCAAGCTACTGTTGAAGATTTGCTAATCCTAGTACTTATGTTGTCTTATGTCCTAGTACTATTGTTGATTAGTACTAGGAGACATGAGACCTAGCAAGTAGCATGATTTGCTAATCCTAGACAGGAGGAAGATTTGCTAGTCCTTCCTAGCAAGCTACTGTGTTGATTAGTACACTTGTTGATTAGTACTAGGAGTATGATTAGTACTAGGATTTGCTAGTCCAGTAGTTTTGCTACTTGTGTATTATGATTTTGATCCCAGTAGTTGCTAATCTAGTGTATATGTTTGCTACTTTAGTTCACTTTTTTGCTACTCTAGTATGATATAGTGTACTGGAATTTGCTACTCTAGTATGATATAGTGTATATCCCAGTAGTTGCTACTCTAGTATGATATAGTGTACTGGGATTTGCTATTGGGATTTGCTACTGCAGTAGCATGATTAGTACTAGGATTAGTACTAGGACTATGATTAGTACTAGGATTTGCTATTCCAGTAGTTTTGCTACTTGTGCATTATGATTTTGATCCCAGTAGTATGATTGGTAATCCAAGTAGTTTTGCTACTTGCTACTTATGCATTTTTTGTAATCCCAGTAGTATGATTAGTAGCCTAATGTTTAGTAGTTTTGCTATAATCATACATGTTTCTATTTTCCTTTTGTTGCAGGTTGCTGCTGTTGATAAGAGCAAAAAGGGCAAAAAGGTTGTTGTGAGCCGCAAGAAAGTTGGCGAGGGAGCAAGTAATGTCAAGGAGGATATTTGGATGTCGAAGGACCGTTTCGGTACCAAGCGTTTGAGTATCCTTGCGGACAACCTTTCTCCAGCCAAGAAGCAGATTATTCAGTCAAAGAGTGCATTTCGAGCATTGTTGAATGTTGCACAGTTTATTATTCCTAATGAGCTTACGGATTTTGTTGCTGCACATACTTCTGCTCGTCTCCGTGAGTACAAGCTTCGGAAGAACCAGATGGTGTTTACCACGGATATGGTGAGGAAAGTGTTTGGAATCCGCTGCGGGAGCAAGCCTGTTGATCTTTCTATTACTGGAGGTGCAGAGCTTGATGAGATTCGAGACCTCTACCATGCTGGGAAGAAGAGGGCAGAGTTAGCAACTGCTATCAATATCTTGAAGAATTGTGCTGATACAGATGAGGAAACCATCATTCGCACTTGGGATCTTGTTTCCCTGGTCACTGTTGTTGCTCCAAAAATCTCAAACCGTGTTAACTTGAAATATGTTGGTCTCATGGCTGACCCAACCAAAACAGATGAGTATGCTTGGGATGAGCATTTGTTGGGTTTGTTGATGCAAACTGTGAGCAATATTCAGAAGAAGAAGAAGAAGCAAGCACATGTTCTTCCAAAGGACTGGAGCAAATTCGAGTTTTGGATAACTGGCCCATTCATTTTTCTTGATGTAAGTTATCTCCCATCTTTTATATTTGTTTGTAGCGGTTTGCAACGTTTGTTTTGCTACTACTAACTTTATTTGGCCTCTTTTTGTAGATTGCTTATATGGATCATTTGGATTTCCCACCCTGCGATCATACGTTCGATAAGTCATTGCCTAGAGTATGCTCTGTCAAGACCAGTGACTTCACTTTTGTTGTACAAAATGACTCGGATAGGAATATTTTATCGAACAAAACTGTTTTCGGCAGGCGAGATGTAATGTTCTTTCCAGCACCACAAACATTCTATTCTTCGGTTAATCCTCTTAATGTTAACATTACTTTTTATTGTGTGTAGTTCCTCCCATTGTCTGCAACACCTTATGGTACTGCTCCTGGTTATGATGATTTCAACAAACCTGCTCCAGTGGAAGATGTTGATGTTAATCCTTCTGCTTCATTGAATGAATGGCTAAATTTCCCTAGCAGCCAGGATTTGTAGGTATGAATTTGCTACTGTACTGTTATTTGTTTGCTACTTCAGTGCATTTGATTTTTCTACTTAGCTACATTGCTCTGCTACCTCTTTTTGCAATCAGTGAACATGTATTATAGGTTTTGCTACTTTAGTTTACAGGTTTTGCTACTTTAGTTTATAGGTTTTGCTACTTTAGTTTACAGGTTTTGCTACTTTAGTTTACAGGTTTTGCTACATTAGCTTTATGAATTTGCTACTCCTTATGCGTTAGCCTCGGTGTTAGGGTACCGAGGCGTAGTCGCCGTCGACGCGAGGCGACGATGCCTCGGTACCCTAACACCCATCGAGGTTTCGTCGCCCGTACGACGCGGTAGCATCGACGGGCGACGAAACCGAGCCGCATGACTAGAGATTTTGTGCTTTATGTATGTTGACGACTTAGGGTGGGGGTGGTGGATAAGTTACCCCAAATTATCTACCCGTATGCAAAAGAAGCTTAATAGAATTTTATTACACCATATTTTTCGAGGATTCGTTGTTTAGATGATAGCGATAAGCAGGTGATTTAATCCGAGCCGCTATGCTTAGAATTTCATCATTTATCTTGTCTCTGGTTTACTAACTTGCTTCTAATGTTTGCTAACAGGTTCTCTCTTGTTTGAAAACATTGTATGAGAAGCACAAGGATATATTTTGAAGCAGATGTTGATGTGACAATGAAGAACCTTTCTGCTGGATTGAAGCGCATGCAGGCTCAACGCATGGCTGCCCTTTTGGTTGATGTTGAATCATCAAGTAAAGAAGAAGAAGCTGGACCAAGTGTTGTTTTTCCAACCAAAAGTAAAGCAGATGATGATGATCAGCTGCAGGGTGATGATGGTTCAGAAACTGAGGATGATGAGAAGCTTTATGCTACATCGGAGCCCGAGGACCATGGTGTTGCTGCAGCAGCTGCTAAGGATACTGATGGTGATGCAGATGATGCTGTGGAGCAAGGTGGTGCTGCAGATGGTTTTGTGGAGCAAGGTGGTCCTGTAGCAACAAACATGCCGATGTTCCTCAAGCAGCAATAATCATTGATTCTA
Source organism: Avena longiglumis (assembly GCA_030063025.1). NCBI lineage: Eukaryota > Viridiplantae > Streptophyta > Magnoliopsida > Poales > Poaceae > Avena > Avena longiglumis. The sequence goes on along the minus strand of CP125973.1, from coordinate 87,177,164 downwards.
CGAGCAAGGGAGCTGATGCTACTGAGCAGCCGGATGTTGTTAGCCCTGACAGGTCTCCAATTCACAGCCCTAGGAAGGATATTTCTGATGAAGCTTGGGCCAATGCTCCGGACAAACCCCCATTTGATATTTTCGAGCCTGGGACCGATGAGTATGCAGAATTTTGCATTTCACAGTCTCTCCCACCTTCCTGTGATGCCCCAACCGCTGTCGTAACCACTGCCTCTGATGCCTCTGAGAGTATTCAAGCATCACCTTCCACTTTGGTCGATCTTGCACCTTTCGGCTCTACTGAGCCTGCGACACCTGCTGTTCCCATTGCACCTGGTATGAACGTTTTCTTGTAGTTTCTTAGATATGCTTCCGCTTGTTTGCTTCTTAGATATGCTTCCGCTTGTTTTCTTAAGACACAATTGTTTTCTCTTTTTGCAGTTGTTGTTAACATTGAGTCAAGTGTTAAAGGAGATGGTAGATCGGGTTTGTTGACACATGAGAAGAAGACAAGGTTTAAGAGGGCTGCCAAGGAGGAGCTCACACCTCCAAAGTTGAAAAATATGAAGGTCTCTGAAGATGTAGAACAAACATACTCCACATTTGTGATGAATGGTCGGAAATTCAAGGGTCATCCGAAGGATAGGGCACCGTAAGTTTATGTTTTTTTCTACTCTGAAGTAATGTTTTTGCTACCTTGCATCTAGCTGATTGCTACATGTGTCAATGTGTTTTGCTACTTACTTTTTTCACTTGTAGGATATAGTTTTCCATTGAATCTTCTACAGCTTGAACTACCTGCTACCTTAGTTCATTTTTTTCTACTTTACATTGAACTGTTTGCTACTTTAGTTCATAGTTTTTGCTACTTTAGATTGAACTACCTGCTACCTTAGTTCATTCATTTTGCTACTTTACATTGAACTATTTGTTACTTTAGTTCATAGTTTTTGCTACTTTATATTGAACTGTTTGCTACCTTAGTTCATTTATTTTGCTACTTTACATTGAATTGTTTGCTACTTTAGTTCATAGTTTTTGATACTTTAGATTGAACTGTTTTCTACCTTAGTTTATTGTTTTTGCTACTTTAGATAGAACTGTCTGTTACTTTATGTAAAACTATCTACTACATGTGCATTCCTTTGTAGCAAGTGGATGGCAGTGAGAGCTCTCTTTTTGCTACATGTACTTCCCAAACATCGCTTCGGCCGCGCCAAAATATAGATAGTGAGTTGATGAATGTTTGGATTGAGAAATTTAACCATGAGTCGGACATTGTTTGCAAGAAAAGTGCACGGCAGAAGAGGAAGTACGCTTTCACGCAGCACTTTGTGGTAAGTAGCACTTTTCTTGATCTTTTACTTGCTCAATATGCATATGACAGGTACTCTGCTACATTATTGTTAATTTCTTTATGCTGCTTTATGAAAGGTAGCATTTTGCTACCTTTTGTGTGCTTGCTGAACCAATACAGATAGTAGCAAATTTTACGTGTTTTTGCTGCTGCCTCATACTACTTTTTATCTTGAACACAAAACATGAGAAGCTTATTGTTGATCCAAAAGCATTCAATGCTAAAGCATGTATGGATGAGTTGAAAGAGCAGAATGCAAAGTTCAAGATTTTCAAGTGTGACCTTGTGAGTTAACATCCTTGCTTCCTATCTTGTTCATGTTTGCTTTCTATACAAGATGATAAATATTAGTCATGTTTGAATGTAGCTATACTTTCCTATTGTGAAGTTCAACCATTGGGCAGTTCCCTGTATCAACCTAGTAGCAAAGCAGATGCATATTTTTGATTCAATGAAAGGGGCCAAAGATGCTAGTGTGATGGATGATTGTGCACGCAATTTGGTTAGTAATCCAGCTACACTTGTTCATTGTGTTTGCTACATTTATAATTGGGCCTTTTATTTGCTGCATATCACTAACCATGCAGTGTGTTTGCTTTGTTTTCTAGTTCGCAAACTTTGAAATTCTTGTGAAGCAATCAAAACTAGCAGACAATATCAACTTCGACACTTACCTGCTAACCAATCCTGATCACCCGCAACAAACTACTATGTAAGATTTTGCTCACCTTTTTTCAATCCTTGTCCTGATCACTAGTTTCAACTTTTGCTACATTATTGTTTTTTAATTGCTACCTAAGTTTACAACTCTTGCTACTTTAGCTTCCTACACTTGCTACATCAGTTTCTGCTTGTTTTTTTACTAATCTATCTGTTTGTTTTTTGACAGATTTGATTGTGGATTCTTTAGCATGCTCTTCATGGAAAGCTTCACAGGCAAGGTCATGGCGGAGTTCGACAACAATGCTATACCACTTCTAAGGAAAGTTCTTGCATCTGATATGATTGAGGCAAGGCAAAACAAAGGATCATTGCTACAGCTGATGGAATAAGAGTTACAGAAGAAGTGTAGTTAGGTTGAAACTAATGTAATCGTTGAAACTGATGTCGTCCTTGTGATCTTATTTTGCACTTTGTAATGGTTCAAACTGATGTAATCGTGGATGTGTTCGTTGCTGCAGCATCTGTGGATTATCTTTTGTGGATAGGTTATGTTGGATGGATAAGTGCTACATGTTTGGAATGGGTTTATATATAGCTTTTGAAGTTTGGTATGTTGATTATTGTCTTACTACTGCGATGTTTGGAAAGTACATGTAGCAAAAAGTGAGCTCTCACTGCCATCCACTTGCTACAAAGGAATGCACATGTAGCATATCCACTTTATGTAAAGGCCCTTGTCCTGCCATCCACCCAAAAGAGAGCTCTCACTGTATTGTTTTCATCCACTTGCTTATCAAAGAAGAATGTAGGGCTTTCTGCTTGTCTCCTTTCAAAGTACTCAATAGTCATTGACATGCCTCGCAACGAAACTTCCTCACGTAGCATAGTCCGTATGTTGGACACATCACGCTTCACAAAACCAAGGCACCTCGGGTCGCCTCCGTGCACACTTTCGAGGCATCCCATTATCTGAGTTGTGGTAATGTTTTGGTTGTGTAAAGTTTGGATGAACTGAAAGTCCTCCTCAGTAACCTTCCTATGAGACCGGTAGTACTGCCTTTCTCCCAATTTGCTTCAAAGAATCGTGTGTGTGCTCTCCTTGAAAGACCGTACATACCATATTCCATTTCTCTTTCCAACAAGCATTCTAGCTTTACAATCATGCCGAAGACACCCTATTCTTCTCGCCAAATCACTACGTCCATTTTGAGTCCAAATTTTGTTTGCTACGTGATTTCGTGCAATCAAATTGCTCATGTCTATTGGACCTCCTTCTCCGTAACTATCCTTAGTAGCATTTTTGCTTCGCTCATCGGTTTTCCGGCATGGACGCACTCAAAAACCCTACTATGAATTGCATCTTTTGGGGCACCTCTTGATGTGCTATACTTGGTGTTACCAATCCGTGTACCAAACCCGAGTTTGAAAGCATAGTCATTGTATACTTGCTTCGCAACTTCAAGGTCATCAAATGTCATTCCAACATATGGTACAAGAGGCTCCGAGCAAATCTCTTCACCGCCTTCTTCATCAACAAATGAAGCATTGCTACTAGCTGCACTTTCTGCTCTTATAGCAAATTTTTGTCCAAAGGTTCCTACAGCAGATTGTGGTGGAGCAATCTCGTAAGAAGATTGTAGTGGAGCAGCATATCCTTCAGGACCGTATTCATCAGCAGACTAGTTGAGGTCAAATCCTTCCAGTATACTGTCAGCAACAAACCCCTGCAATTTAAAAGAAAAATTTTTAGGTCAAAGCATAATGTGCTACATAAATGTGTTGCATGTAGTATTACCCTAATTTGCTACATTAATGTGCTAGATCACCCTAATTTGCTACAATGTAGCATCAAATGTGCCTAAACTTTTTCTGCAGTGCAGCACATTGTCCAGCAAAGCATGTTGTAATTTTTCTTTTGCTACAATGTAGCACCCTAATCTATTTTGAGGTTTTCCTGCCATCTGCCTAGCGTGTTGCTACAATGTAGCACCCTAATCAATGTAGCGTGTTTTCCTGCCATCTGCCTAGCAGCACCCTATTTTGCTACAATGTACAAGCCAATTAACTAGTATTTTGCTACATATGTAAGTATTTCCTGCTACCATGTAGCACAAACATGGACAACAATGGTTGAAACCTAATCTAGAGCTTATCGATGGTGCTGGAGGTTCTTCCTTAGGATTTTGATTGAAAAACACTGGAGGATTTGTGTGCTGGGCTAGATTAGGTTGCTGCGCTCGATTGGAGACATCGGCGTTGGCCGAATCGGAGCGCCGCCGGGTGAGAGGATTTGATCCCCCACTAGAAGCTACGATTGGCGGCGGTATAAGGTGGTGAGGCTAACCAGGAGGAGGGTAGAGTATGGTCCTTCGAATATGGCTCATCTTCGGCGCCGGCGAACAAGATCGACGGCGCAGTCTCCTCCGTCGTCCTCACGGGCGCCCGCACGTGCGATTCCCAGTTTGCCTCTGTTTTGCTACTCTGAAGCGGTTTCTGCTGCGACGTAGCAAAAGCGGGCGGATGTTCCACTTGACGGTTTGATCAGACGGTTTAGAAGGTTTGATCGGACGGCTCCGGACCCGGGGGATCGGGGGCAAATATCCCCCGGGGGACGCGTAGCGCTGTCCATAAGATAAGCGTGGACGTCCCGAAGATTGAGCACCCATAGATATCCGTTCCCGTCGTCGGTTGGCCAACGCCTATAAAAGATACGTACCTGACCGAGAAGGAGGACCCCCAGGTTCACACCCAATCGGAGGCGGAGCTCTCCCACCTGATATCGCATCGGAAGAAACACACGCACAGCTCATACACCTCCAACATCACCACGCCACCAGCACGCCTGAACCCATCTGCACTTCCCGATCCATACACAAGCCGAGTATACCACATATAAATTCCCATACACAACCAAGCCGGTGAAACACGTCGGGAGCAAGAAAGGAAGCCATGGAGCTTTCTAATGGTGAGAATCATGGTTGAATCTCTCTCTTTTTTCTCTCTTCCTCTCTACAGCATACACGCACACATGCGCACGGCGCCGCACTGAGGCGGATACATGCACAACACGGCGGCACCGACGACTGCCAGCGGGTAGCCCGGCCGATGCCAAGACGATGGCCTCAATGGAGGATCGTAGCCACCTTCTTCATCTGGATGGCGCAACCTCCATCAAACGACGGTGGGGCTGCCGACGCGCAAGCCGATGTCGTTTCCACTACAACGAGCCGCGCCCGAGACGACGGCCTCGACGGCGCGCGGTTGCCGGCGTGCAGCCCGACGCCATCTCCAACGCCACCAAGAGGACGGCCTCGATGGAGCGGCTGCCGGCGTGCAGCCTGACGCCATGTCCATCTCCGCCGCCACCAAGAGGACGGCCTCGACGGCGCGGCTGCCAGCGTGCAGCCCGGCGACATCTCCAACGCCACCAAGGGGACGGCCTCGACGACGTGGTTGCCGGCGTGCAACCCGGCTCCATCTCCAATGCCACCAAGAGGACGGCCTCGACGGAGCTGCTGCCGGCGTGCAACCCGGCGCCATGTCCATCTCCGCCGCCACCGAGAGGACGTCCTCGACGGCGCGGCTGCCAGCGTGCAGCCCGGCGATGTCTCCAATGCCACCAAGAGGACGGCCTCGACGGCGCGGCTGCCGGCGTGCAGCCCGGCGCCATCTCCAACGCCACCAAGAGGATGGCCTAGACGGCGCGGCTGCCAGCGTGCAGCCCGGCGCCATCTCCATCTCCACCACCACCAAGACGGTGGACCGGGGGCGCGTGGCTGCCAGCGTGCATCCCGACGCCACCTCCATCTCCGCCACCACCAAGAGCACGGCCTCGAGGACGTGAGGCTGCCGTCGTGCAGCCCGGCGCCATCGCCATCTCCGCTCTGGAGTGGCATGCCAAAGACGGTGGCCTTTTGCGCCGTGAAGTAAGCGCCATCTCTCCCCATCGAGCCATGCTCTATGGCGGCGCCGAAGACGATGGAGGCGTGGAGCCCGGTACCCCTTCTAGCCGGAGAAGCGTGTCGAAGACGACGACGAGAAGGCAGCCGGCGTGCATTCGGCGCCACGTCCATCTCAATGAACCGTGCTGCCTAAGACGGCGGCGGGGCTGCCGGCGTGCAACCCAACCTTTCTTCACCTCCTACGAACGCCAACAAGACGACGGCCCCGAGGGCGCGCGGCTGCCGGCGCACAGCCCGACGTCATCTCTCCTTCCATCGATCCTGGTGCCTTCTTAACTCCGGCGAGGTGTGCCGAAGACGAGTGATGGCAGGGCTGCTAGTATGCAAGCCGGTGCCATCTCCACCTCCACAAGCCATAGGCGATAGCGTCGGGGTGTCCATCGTACAACCTGGTGCTAGCTCCATCTCCGTGAAGCCGACGGGCGTAGGCGAAAGCGCTGCCGACGCGCAATCCGGGGGCATACCCCACCTCCATCTCCGTGAAGCCGACGGGTGTAGGCGAAAGCGCTGCCGACGCGCAATCCGGCGGCATACCCCACCTCCATCTTCGCTGACAGCCGTGAACTCGGCGTCGGACCGAGACGAGGTGTCGCCCACGCTGGTTGCACCGACTTGTAGGCGCGCGTCGGTTTTGCACCGACGCTGATCTCCACCAACACTTACTCCTATGAGGCATACCCCTTGCGCACCCCACGAGGCTGCTGGTTGTCGAGAAGTCCCATCTGAGCGGACCCATGCTACTCCAACTCCAACTACATCGTGCTACTCCAACTCCAACTACATCGACGCCGTCAAGACCGACAAGGAACGACGGCGAGGACGGGCATGGCTGGAGCAAAGGCCACGCTACTCGCGGCGCGTGTACCGACGAGGACACAGGCTCTACCGCCGCCCACACACACACCACCACCACATCATGCATGGAGAACGCGAAGCAAAGACGACGAAGATGACCACACGTCTTAATCGAAGGTGTCTCGCGGCGTAACCCGCGGGAGTAATTAACCGGGTGCCTTCCGAGGCCCCGGGAACCATGAGATCGCAATCGCCCTAGTCAGGTTGGCCGCGCAAGCAGGCCACGAAGCACACTGTATTAGGGATTTGTACTTTGTTTCTCCATGAGATATTAATGAAATGCATCTTCCCTACCTTTTCTTGTGTACTACGGTACACTGACACACCCGCACTTCTTTTTCTTTACCCAGGTGCATGAGAAAAACACGCTACCATGCTTCTCCCCTCGAGTGGCCTCTTTCTACTTTTCTAGAACGTTTTTCTCGTGTCAAACAATAATGTTGGCTTGGGAATGCATGTCCGTTGGAAGACCATGCGTATATTCTCCGAGGCCCGTTGGCTTGCATGCAAAGAGGTGGTGGCCGAATCACTAGACAAGGCTCTTGAGTTATTTGCCACCAAGAAAGTTGGTAGTTCATTGTCTTTGGACTTGAACCGTATGGCATCCCCATTGCGTACTCTGAGTCCTCCACCCGTAGACCAAGAGCTAAGCCGTAAACCTCCCTTGACCCAAACATTGAGCCCGATTTCAAGACACCAAGACGAATTTATAGAAGAGGACAATGATGATTGTGGGGGTGAAGATGAAGATGACAATGATGATGTTGAAATACACGACAACAATGTTGGAGATTTGGACAAATATATCACGCAAGATGACATGGACCGCGACCTCACATATTCTCGACTCTATGCATCAGACTCGGATGATGATGGTCCCGAAGAAGAAGTTGACGAGGAGGGGTTCACGGCTAGAGAGGCCGAAATCCACGATACCGTATTGGGTAGGGACCATCGGGTGCCTTTGTTTCGTGATCTTAGTCTCGCGAATGAAGCCACGGTTGATGGTGGCAAGGGCATAGTGCTTGGAGCAAGGACAAGTTCTTACCGGGATGGCAATGAAGTGAATAGTGGATTTTGCAAAGGATCAAGGTTCAAGACCTTGTTGGAATTTAAGCAATGGATAAAGGACTTCTCGGTGAAGTATCATCGTCCTTACACGGTCGTGCACTCGGACATCAATAAGCGTTACACGGTGAAGTGCGAGGAGGAAGGATGTCCTTGGATTGTGAGTGCAAGACCAATCAAGGGAGGTCCCGATTGGCACATATCTAGTTGCGTATCAACTCACATGTGCCGAGACCCGGTGGTGGATGGCAAGGATGCAAAGAACGAGCACCGGCAACTCACCTCCGAGTTCCTCGCTTATAGGCTATCCAATGACATCGTGTCATTTCCAATAATGACCATCAAGATGGTCATGGAGCTTGTGAAAACCCTCTTTCACTACGAGGTGAAGTACGGGAAGGCATGGAAGGCTAAGCAAGCCGCATTCAAGATGTTGTACGGTGATTGGGAGGAATCTTATAACCGAATTTTATAACCCACGTGGGGAGAAGGTTGTCGTTGTCGTTATCAATATAAGGATTGAATGTCAACAATCTCGGCCGTCCAATGGGGAAACGTTCTCAGCTCCACACCGAAAGAAGGAGCAAACAACCACCAATACCTGAATCGGCGGCGCTCCTAAGACAAGCATCATCCAGCTACAGATGAAGTGAACAACCATTTGGTAAGAACAAATTTTTTTGAGGTAATGCAGAAATATACAACAACATTTGTAAAGAACTCATTACCTGACAGTACAACCAGGCCAACGCCGCAGAACCCCAACTGAGGGTAGAGTCAAAAGCAAGGAGCAACTTGAGCCAATGCCACTGAGCACGATCTGCACTGCTGTCAGGAAACAGAGTCCTCGTGATGATGTACCACACATACACACGAGTGTATGTCTTGACCGTCTCCTCATCGGCATCCTCGGGGCAAATCTTGAAATTCTGGATGATCCAAGTAAAAGTAGCCCCGGCAGCGACCCTCAGTCTTTCCCCCTTCGAGTTTATAGCCTCGGGTGGATCCTTCCCTATAAGGTCAACCATCTGCTCATGCCACCCGTCTGAATCCGAGCTTATGCACACAGGGTTTCCCTCGATTGGGAGTGCCAGGATCATGCTCATGTCCTGCAAAGTGACCGTAGTCTCACCGGTCCTAAGGTGAAAGGTGTGCGTCTCCGGCCTCCACCGGTCCACAAGCGCGGTGATCGCAACAGGGTTGAAGGCCGGTGTGGACCTAGTGACCATGTGGATAAAGGGGAGGAGTCCTAGCTGCTGGATGTACGGAGTGTACCGCGCATCATAAGGCATCTTGCCGGACGAGACCTCGTGATACCTAAGTCGAAGGGGTTGAAGCTCCTGCAAACATACAATGGCAAATGTTAGATTTCCATCTAAACAAACATGGCATCTTGTTCGACTTGCATGAAAGTTTCTAGTACCTGTCTCTTCTCCGATACCTTGTAGGCACGGTGTTGAACATCATAGTGAGCATTGTTTAGAAGGGGGTTTAGAGACATCCTACATATTCAAAACAATAGAGAGAATAAGAACAATTACAAAATGTCCATCTTATTCCAACTATAGTTGTCACATATAGTTCTAGCATCTAGCATCTAGTTCTACCCTACTCTACCTATAATTCTAACATGAACAAAAAATTCATCCTACTCTACATATAATTCTAGCATCTAGAGTTGGTTATATATATATTGGCAATAGAATCTAGGGTTTCACTATCCCATAATAACTAGGTGCAACCGTACAATTTCTCTACCTATATTTATAGCATCTAGATGTAACCATACAATTTCTCACATAAAACGTAGGGTTTCACTATCCCATAATAACTAGGTGCAACCATACAATTTCTCTACCTATAGTTATAGCATCTAGATGTAACCATACAATTTCTCACATAAAACCTAGGGTTTCACTATCCCATAATAACTAGGGTTTCACTATCCATCTTACAAGCATTCGTAAACCTAAAGATCAAGTAAACATGGCGCCATACAATCTAGGGTTTCACCATACAATCTAGGGTTTGACCAAATATTGCAAATAAGGGACAAAAAAGGAGAAATTTGTGGATGCAATTGAGAGGGATTAGAGAGAATACCTGTGGGAGGGGATTGGGAGCACGATTCTTGGAAGAAATCCCTAAATCTGGCCTGGTTGGGGGTGTATTAGGTGAAGAGCGTCGCCGCCGTCATGCTTTCTTCTCTGTTCGGGCTGGCAGAGGAATGAGGCTGGTCTGGGTAGGGCTGGCGCCGCGCTGGTACAAGACCTAATGTGTGGCGTCACGCGCGCTGGCACTGCACTATACAGTGCGGCGCCACACGGCAAGGCACCGCTCTTCAGGGTACGGCGCCAGCTCGTATGGCGTTGCAAAAAGGATTAGTGCAGTAAATTTTTTTTGGCCAGAGTTCATTCCGTGAATTTATTATTTTTTAGATTATTTTCGTCCAAATTGCCGTCCTTCTCTGCAGGAAAATCGTAGATGAACATTTGTGCTCGGCGGCCGTGGTGAACGTACTGATGCAGCGACCTGAACAGCTAGCGCGCGCAATTGGCATCATCACGCAACAGCCAACAGTCATGCATCGTTCGTGCTGAGATTCTGGTAATTAAGTCTGAAACCTCCGATCGAGCTCGCTCGGCGTCCAAATTAAATGAGGCGCGATCCATTCCATCGGCTGAAACCGGAATTGCGCTCTAAATATTGCTAGATTTGGTTTGGCTCTATGTTTTGGGGAAGTGACGGCCGATGAGGTCTTTTTCTGTCCCTTGGCACTTGGCAGAAATTCGACCGCCGCCCCAGCACCAGCTTAAACTTGGGCAAGGGACCGGTTCAATTTCAGAATTGGTGTATGAACACTATGCTATTTTTCCAGACAAAAGAGTAAGTAGCCCCAGGTGGTGCTGCGCCCGTGTGTGTACGCACGTTCGCGAGGGTCCACGGTCAGTGGTCACCGCCGTCCGCCCATTGGCATCGTAATAACCGACTCCGACTCGCCACTGGCCATTCAGAATTTTCGGTTATATGCACTTTCCATTACTCGAACTCAAATACTAGTAGTAAGAAGAGGAGGAGGAGGAGGAGGAGGAGGAGGAGGAGGAGGAGCGTGTGGTGCTCGACCGGAGCTGGATAGCCGATGTTAACAGTCGCCTTGACCGTCGACCTCGGGGCCGGTCATTGCTAACGACCGGCCGGCCACTTGGTAAAGAGCTAGCTGTCCGACCGTTACACGAACAACGGGACTGCTACAGTCAGTACCATTCGCCGTACCTCTGCCACTGCCTGCCGCCGCCGCTCATCGCGACACACAGGGATTATTTACGTCCTCCCGTGCTGGACGCCGACCTCCTGGCCGTGCTGTTGCCGCTGCCCGTGGTGGATCCACGTAGTACGGACCATGCATGCCAACGCACCTGGTTATACTCGATTGGCTAGGTGTGTGGTCGCGGCGCGTGGGCACCAGATCGAGGTTTTTGCATGCCGAAATGAATTGCTGCCACGGCGGATGCGCGCCGAGATCGCGGCTCAAGTGGGCTCAAATCAAATGCATGCATGCGCGCGTGCGTTGAGCAGTGCCAGTGAATGCACGCTGCATTGCATTGCATCGGTAGGTTACGTTAGATCTAGAGTTGTAGAGTACTGGAGTAGTATATAAAGGTTCCCTCGTCTATAATAAAGTTACCAGGCAGGAGCGGATTAGCCTCGAACTAGAAAATTGCACCTACGAAGTAGAGCTCGTGTCCCAGATCATGCCAGAGATCAAGGTCGAGCTTGTGGGAACTGAGCAATCTTTGGGCATAAGGGCCAACACATATCTCAATTGGTCATCTCAACTTACCGTTGGATCTGTTCATAATTATATGCACCCGATTGTTCGACAAATCGACATAATGCCATAGCACTCCCTAGCATCAAGAATCATCCTAATCCAACAAAAGTAACCCATCACCCATGAATACACAAGGTGAGTGAACAACACCTTTTGAAATGCATTACAACAAGGAAACACTTGCTTGTTCCATACTTCACGTGCATATTGTTCAGTAGCAGACCACACTTGCTAAAATCGCTGGAAAAAATCCATTCACCAAGTGCTTGGAGGAATTTGCTATAAGAATACTTGCACAACAGGACAATCGATCGATCTCCAGCATATCTATCTGTTTTTCCCGCTGTGGAACAATTTTTCATCTTACACGCATCCGCAAATGGTTTTAGAGTTTATCCCTTCCAACTATGTTGGCTCAAGTTGCTCCACTACGAATGTCTCTCACAAAATCTATGCTCATAGTCAACCGACACTTCAATAGCATCTTTAGTGAGGCCCTGCAAGAATTCCACTAAAATTCTGTGAATATTGGAGTAGTAAAAAAACAGTGATTATTGTAACACAAATCAGTAAAACACATTAAAAAATCAGCAAATACTCTAGGAATATCAAATAAATTTTCTAGTAAAATAAATAGATATTCTAGTAACATTTAGTAAATATTATAATAATATATAGTAAATATTCTAGCAAAGCTCAGTAAAATATAGTGAACTTTTAGTAAATATTCTAGGATAATTCAGTAGATGTTCTAGTAATTTTTGTAAAAAAATCAGTACATATTATGTTAATATTGCTGCAAGTATTCTACTAAAATTCAGTAGATATTATGTAAAATTCACTAATATTCGAAAGCATGCATACCTTATGCTTATCACTCATGATCGTGAAAGGTGAAGTATTTATGACATTCATGTCATTTTTTAGAGTGGTAGGAAACCTTCCAGCTAGAGTAACACTCCACCTTGACTAGTGCCATTGCTATAGGAAAATTTGAATCATTGCCATTTAGCAACTACTACTATGAGGAGTTGTCCACCATATTTGATTTTTTACGTGAGTACTATCTAGGCAAATAAATGGTCTACAACCCTTAAAAATCCCTCTTTTACAAGCATCCATAGAAAAATATCATGTGTTGAATATTCTAGGGTTGTCTACTGTCTTTAGATAGAAATACGTGCTAAGATTTTTGTTCCTCAATTCCTCCCCATAGTCCCATACACTGTTTCACATCATCTTCGCATCACCAGGAATCAAAACTAGAGTTTCATACTTAGTTTTTGCAAGCTTAAAACTATTAGGCAGCATGTTCAACTTATTTTGAACTATCTTTCCAAAAAAAAATCATGGATACACTCTCGTTATCTCTAAACTTCAATGAATATATTTGCCAGATAAAGATATTGCATCTCCTTCACCCGCCAAACCTTCTCACATGAATTCTCAGGAACATATTCCTTCACCAAGTACTGTTGTCATGAGAAGCTACTGGTTTCTGTGGGAATCCTTCTGCACAATGGGCTTCTAATATCTTCTTGTTAATGGCATGCTAATGTACTTTTGAGCTCTTCCATACTAAAAAATTCCATGGCAAGCTTCAATAATGGGTTTTCCATGTTTGTGTGAGAGTTGAGAACTCTTGGCTTGATGGTGTTGAGGAGACCATCTTCTACAGAAAGAGGCTAAAGATGATCATCTTATGGTATAACTGTTGGAGATATGCCCAAGAGGCAATAATAAAGTGGTTATTATCATATCTTCATGCTTATGGTAAATGTTTACATACCATGCTATAATTGTATTAACTAGAAACATTAATACTTGTGTGATTTGTAAACATAAAATAGTCCCTAGTAAAGCCTCTTGTTAAACTAGCTTGTTGGTTAATATATGATCATGGTTTCCTGATCATGAACATTAAGATGTTATTAACAACAAGATCACATCATTAGGAGAATGGTGTGATGGACATACTCCTATAGATAAGCGTAGCATTAAGATCAAGTCATTTCAATAGTTCATTTGCTATAAGCTTTCTAATACATAGTGACCTAATTCCTTCGACCATGAGATCATGCTAATCACCATCACCGGAAGGATGCTTTGATGACATCAAACACCACACCGTAACTGGATGGCTATAAAGGTGGCATTGAGTGTTCGAAAAGTATGTGTTGAGGCACATGGATCAAGAGTGGGATTTGTCCATCCATATGACGAATAGATATACTCTGGGCCCTCTCGGTGGAATGTCATCCAATTAGCTTGCAAGCATGTGACTGGCTCACAAGGGATCACATATCACGGGAACGAGAAAAGAGTACTTATCGGTAACGAGGTTGAACTAGGTATGCAGAGATACCGACGATCAAACATCGGATAAGTAAACTATCGCGAGACAAAGGGAAATTGGTATCGTATGTAAGTGGTTCATTCGATCGCAAAGTAATCGTAGAAATATGTGGGAGCCATATGAATTTCCAGATTCCTCTATTGGTTATTGATCGGATAAGTGTCTCGGTCATGTCCGCATAATTCATGAACAGTAGGGAGACACACTTAAGGATTCGATGTTGTTTAGTAGATATGGAATATAAGTAGGGAGACAGAATGTTGTTCACAGTCTCGGATGGGATCTGTGATATCACGAGGAGATCCGAAATGTTCTGGAGAATAAGATTCATATAAGGAAAGTCCGATTACGGAGTTCGAGAATGATTCTGATGTTTTCATCAGAGAGGTTCTAGAAGGGTCTAGAAGGTTCACCAGACCGGAAGGGGAATGATTCATGAATATGTCATGGTTAAGAGAAATGATTGGACCATGTCCTAGGTCACTTGGTTGGGCATTTGCGAGAGATAAATAAAGCTCTAAATTGAAAGTCAAAAGGGAGGTTTGAAAAGTCAAACTGGAATAATAGTTCCTAGTGAAAGAAGGAAAGAGTCCTTCCTTCTCTCCAACTTGGGTTTGGGGAAGGATTCAAACTCCCCTCTCCCAAGCTGCCCTCTCTCTCGTAAATAGAGGGGAGGGGCTGCCCCAAAGCACCACAACCAGCCCTTCCCACTCGTGCGCCGTCGCCGCCAGCCCGTCGCCGTCGCATAGTCACCGCCGACACCACCTCTTCCTCTCCGGCCTTCTAAACCTAGATCGCCAGAAACCCTAGATCCACCATAACCTGCTTCGGCTTAGGCGAAGCCCTGCAGGATCTTCCCTCTACTTCCGACACCATGCCGTCGTGCTGCTGGAATCACGAGGGGAGAACTACAACGTCCGCTGCCTGCTAGAACAAGGGAGAGGAAGGTCTTCATCGAGTACCGAATGTGTGGCCGACTGCGGAAGCGCTGCCGAAACGCAGCGTCGGAAGGATCATCTACGCGATCTTGAGATCGGAAAGTATACGAATACATCACCCACGAGAATTATCTCTCGTTAACCACTTTGGATCTTCGAGGGTTAATATTGTATCGACGCGTTGCTACAATCTAGTAGATAGATTTTGGCTTGTGTGTGTTCATGCGTTAGAAAATTTTGTTTTCCATGCTACGAACCCCTACAATAACATCATCAGGCCACAACTGATCTTGTTTCTTTTCCCTAGCTTTCCATCTTTCACATCATCAACGATGTTCTTCTCATATTCACGTTCACACTACTAGGAAAAGGCCCATCAGTGGCGCACCATTTTGGGACTTCTGTGGCGCATATGGGATACGCCACTGTTATCTCGCCACTAAAGTTCAGTTCTATGGTGCATATTGAAATGTGCCACAGAAGTTTTTCAGACTTCTGTGGCGCATATTGCCAAAATGCGCCATAGAAGTCCCGAACCAGATCTCAAACTTCTATGGCGCATTTGGCCAATATGCGCCACAAAAGTTTTTTTCAAATTTCAAAAAAAAACCTGGCCGGATCTGGCCGGAGGTGGTGCTCGCCGGAGGTGGGGGTCGATGGAGGAGAGAAGGAGGTCGTTGGTGGAGGAGGTGGAGGTCGCCGGTGGAGGAGAGGAGGTGGAGGTCGCTGGTGGAGGACAGGAGGAGGAGGAGAAGGTCGCCGTAGGAGGAGCTCGCCGGGGTGGAGGAGGAGGAAGGTGGGAGGAGGAGGAGCTCGCCGGGGTGGAGGAGGAGGGAGGTGGGAGTTGGAGGAGGAGGAGCTCACCGGGGTGGAGGAGGGAAGATCTCACTGGAGTGGAGGAGGGAGGAGCTCACCGGGGTGGTGGAGGAGGAGGAGGAGGAGGAGGAGGAGAAGGAGAAGTTCACCGGGGTGGAGGAGGAGGAGGAGGAGGATCTCACCGGGGTTGAGGAGGAGGAGGAGGTGAGGAGAATGAGAGAAGAAGGTGGGGAGGGGAAGGGTGGAGGAGTGGAAGAGTATAAGAGGGGAGAAGGGGCGGGATTCAAATTTCGAAATTTGGCCAAGACTTCTGTGGCGCATATGGAAGAAATGCGCCACAGAAGTTTGTCCTCCTTTTTTATTATTTTGCAGAAAAAACGATCTTTTGGCCATAACTTTTTACTCTTTTCGAATTTTGAAAATCTAAATAATAGCTAAACGACCATAGGTCATTGCGAGCGGATGCGAAATCTCGTTCTCGTCATTTTGGTATATTATACGTATTTTTCCGACATCGTATGCAAAAGTTACGGCCGTTTTACCGTGGCATAAACTTTTTTTGTATAAAAAATCAAAATGCATGTTTGTTAATTTTTCTACAAACTAGACCATATTACCTATCACTATGTGAAAGGATTTTATTTTTTGAAGTGTTTTTCATTTTCTATTATTTTTTACAAGGCTAAAAAGGCGATCCACCGGGGGGGTAGAATCTGTTTTTCCTACAGAAACTTCTGTGGCGCATGCCTCTATATGCGCCACAGAAGATGAACTTCTGTGGCGCATATGGTCATATGCGCCACAGAATGTTGGTCAGAGTACAGTCAATGAGATTCTGTGTAGGGTCCACCCAAGCTTTATGTGGCGCATATGTTCATATGCGCCACAGAAGTTGGAGCATATGAACATATACGCCATAGAAGTTCCAACTTTATACGCTATAGAAGTTCCAACTTCTGTGGCGCATTTTTCCTATATGCGCCACGGAAGTGTGAAGACTTCCGTGGCGCATTTGATAAAATGCGTTACTGGACAACTTTTGTGGCGCATGGTCAGAACCATGCGCCACAAAAGGTCTGTCTATCTATAGCTAGTTTCCTAGTAGTGTCATCTTCATCAACATCATATTCCTGCTATCCTTCTTCAGATACATAATCATTGTAATTTATTCTAGAATCTGCTTGTTTTACTTCTTCATCCGGGCCAAATTTTTCATGTCCATCTTCATTGCCATTGTTGCTCCTCTTCTCTTTTTTCATTGGAGAACCAATCACACTAAGTAGATTAGGAATGTTTGCCTCAAGAACATCATCTGGCGCCTCATGTGATCTCAACAAGTTAACATGGTCAACAAATGGTCTCATACTCTTGCAAAAAATGTTGGTGCCATTTTCTTAGCATCCTTTTCAAAAAGATACTATTCTTAATCCTTCTACCCTATCATAAACTGGCTCAACCCAATATACATGCTCTAACTAGGATGTTGGATAAGCCGAATCTCTCATAATGTAGACAACTGCATATTGACACCATGACGCTTGATCACATTCATCAAAAAAATATCATGTTCCATCAATATAACTTATGCTCGACCCTATACTGCAGAAAAATCCACCATAGTGGATTTTCACATTGAGTCTATATTGCAAGGGAGAAAGTAAACTTAGTTAAAACCTTTTTTCTTAGTAGCCTCCACCAATCCACTCAAACCAGACCTAACTACCAAAATCAAGCTACGAAAATAGACTCTACGAGCCATCTAAGAAACATAAGGTAGTTTACTACGCTGGATTGTAGACCTAGGCGACCTACCAGTTTATACCAAAATACTAACTGTTATTAGGTTTGACGCATAGGGGCCATGAAAGAAGTTTGGAGAGGCCACCGCCCTCATCCACAACCTTGGTCGCCATCGATGAGATCTTGTTGCAACTCCTTCAATGCACGTTCCAAATCGCCATGGTGGCGCTTCTAACCATCTACACGAGTAAGTATGCTTTGAGATTAAGAACCTCTGCCCTGCCAGGTACATTCGCTAGGAGAGAGATAAAACCCATGTAGGGTTCCGCACCCCTCGTTATGAGAGAGATAAAACCCATCTAGGGTTACGCACCCCTCATCGGCGACGTCGCCGGTCCGCTCCGCCTCCGGTGGCCATAGGGTCTTGGAGGTGTGGCGGACCACGACTTCTCGCCGGCAGGAGGTTTTCTGTTCTTTGTTTTGTCTATTTTTAGTGTCTTCTTTGGGATATTTAGGCGACGGCTACGTCCTCAAGTCAGAATAAGGTCCTTCCCGCTCTATCCCCGCTCCGATGGTGCACCTAGCGCTAACGGAGGGTTTGTGGAGTCATTTGTCCGGTAGATCTCCTGAGATTATGTCCGTTTTCGTGTTTGTCGATTTGTTTTTAGGTCAGTCTGTTCCAATCTACGGATGTCATCATTGATGATGATTGATGTTTTAGTGTGCTGGTCCATTGTGGTCTTAGTAGGAAGACTTCCCGTCTGTCTACTATAGCAAACTCTACTACGACAAACTTTGTCTGTCTCCATTTGACCTATTTGTAATTTTTATTATATTTGGGTCTTTTTATACTGCTCTTGATGATTACTAATAGATTTGTGGAATTTTGGGGGAAAAAATAATCTACACCAGTGGCCTGGGACGTGGTGATGAGAAGGAAATAACTCCATATATTTTTTTGCAAAAAGAAGCCGGTTGCCAGTCGGCCTGACGTTGCACTGATCGGTGCCACGTCAGCGACTTAACACCCGTCGGTTTAACTGCCGTGGAATACATCCATAACCTGGTGACAGATTTTTTTCTGCTATAATTTCTGAGTTCAGGACCAGTCCGCTCCTGCTCGGCCACTTCACGAAAGGCGGAAGCGTTTCACACGCGTAGGTTTAAACATCAGTTTCGTTCAGTGAATTCTATGTGGCAGAGCGGTCCATCCATGCCACCACAAGCTGTCCGGGCCGTTCGACCGGTCTCCGCTGCCTGGTCCGCACGACCACGAACAACGGGACTCTACTCCAGTCAGCACCTCTGCCGCTGCAATACTACTGCCGCCGGTGAATGCGGCAGCAGTGTGGCCGCGGCAGGCCAGAGCACCAAATGCCAAGCCAAGTGGAGCTACCGCCCAGCTGCCCGCAGCGCGTCGCGACACCCGGCGTTTATGTCTGCCCGTGCCGGACGCCGGCGCCCTGGCCGTGCAGGCAGGTGCTGCCGTGGTGGGAGACCGCCGGATTCACCGGCGCGGATCCACAGACCATGCAATCATGCGTGCCAACGCATTTGGCTACTCGATTGGGTGAAGGTCTGGGGTCTCGTCGCGTGGGCGCGGATGGCAGGTCTCTGCGGGAATGAATGGTTTGCCCTACGAGTACCTGCTGACGGAGACGGACAGACATTCGAAAGCTGGGTTGACGCAGCTGACGACGGGCATTTGACAATTCAATCCGCGTGTGTGATCATGGTGTCATTCACCAATCACTACCTGCACTCCTGCAGCGTGTCTTCACTACGGACAGACATTCGAAATCTGGGTTGGCACAGCTGACGGGCATTTAACGATCCAATCTGCGTGATCATGCATGCTGCCCTTCACCACCTGCAGTGTCTTCACTTTTGCATCTTGGATGATCTGGACGATCAGTAGGGGGGCAGCAGTCTTGGGCCGTATTCCGCAGCGAAATGACCCATACTCCTTCCGTCCAAAAATAACTGACTAGGTTCGTTTAGATTCGAATGTATCTAACGCATTACGGTGCATTGATACATTTGAATCTAGACAAACTTAAGTCAGTTATTTCTAGACAGAGGGAATACACTTTTTCACTGAAACAAAAGAACAGGTGTACAGGAAAAGAACGAGCACACAGGCGAAATGGCAACTGTGGAACATATATCATCGATCTGCCGATGGTCAATTATGCTCCATTGTACAATCGTGATGGAGACTACTGGACATCCAAGATTTGATCCACACACCGCCGGCGGGCTATGTCATCCACTGCCGTGACATTATTACAGATTTCCATTTTTTTTCCTCACAAGAATCAATCACACACGGACATCTGTGGTCATTTTCTCCCTTTTTAGAGTCAATTTCGGGTCATTTCAATGTTGAACACCCTGTATCAAAAGACAAAAGCCGCCGTGTCTTGTCTGCAGGCGCCTAGCCTGCTCTCTTCAGGTAAGCCATGACGCCAAGGCCGGCAACCAGGGCCGCCCCAGCCGCAACGGTGCTGTACGCAGAAGCCCATGCGTCCGTTCCAGCATACTCGAAATCCGCCGAGATGACTCCTCGCTTACGCCGGCCAACGCCCGAGTAATCCAAGTGCAACCTTAAACTCTGCAGGAGGAGGGTGTAAGTTAGACCAACATTTCCTACGATCGAAGAGCAGCTTTACCTGCACAATCAATCGTTACCTGCCAACCAATTTGTCTTGCATGGTCCACAGCTGCTGTAAGGTCGGCGTCTGATGAAAGTATGACCTTATCGTGATCCTCATCTTCATACTGTTAAATGGTGCCAGGAAAGGAAAAGTATCAGGAAACTGACAAAGTGACATAGGCACAAACTGAAATGGTGGAGCTTGGCCAGTACCAAAATTTGAGGGAGGTTCAATTTATCAATGTCATCGCCAAGCCTTTGTAAAATGGAAGTTATCAGGTCTGTCAGGCTGCTCGTGTCTGAAATTTCCAATGTCAAACATGAACCTCACAAACTGTAGTACAAATACTGTGCATGAAAACTGGAACAAAGAAGGATGATGATGCAGATCCAGTTAGCGTGAAATCAGAATGAGAGTGCATACCGCAGTTAAATCTGTGCATCCTGCCTTGTTTGTCCTGAATCTTGAACCCAAATGTGTTTGATAAGCCTGAAGGCGGATAGAAGGCTGATCGTCCTATATCTGTCATCTCAGATGCCACTTTTGTTGATCCTTCGCTACAAAATATTGCCATAATAGTTTAGCAAAAAAAACATGTCATCAGAATGGTAAGGTGCAAAAGAGATGCTAACCTTCTCGAGTCATCATCATCATCAAAAGGCCCACTTGACATTGCTGAATCCCAGAACCTCTGCATCATGGAAGAAGTCGCCTCAGAGCCAGCTGCTGCACTGTTTCCAACCTGAATACAACAAGACAATCAATAAATTAAAAAATAAACAGGCATGATATCTCCACAAGTAATACACACAGATGTAATGAACGCGAAGAAGAGTAGAAGACACGCCAATGACAGTAAGTTCAGCTGCAGAAATTTTTAGCAGACTATATAACGGATACACTACACTATCTAATGGTACATACTCCCTCGACCTCACAATATAAGACATTTTGGCAAGCTAACCAAAACGTCTTATATTGTGGGGCTGAGAGAGTGTTATTTATATATCTGACACTTTGCCAAAAAAGTTGCTTTAGTAGCTTCCATCATACAAATTCATAACAGGACAAAGATTGAAAGACTTCACTCACACGAAAGCACGAGTAATTGGTCACTAACATATTTCCAATAAACGTTTCCTAGTCTAAAACCCGAAAACACACAGACAGGACCAAGCCACTGTGTTTCTACACAATCAAGCATAAGGAAATTGTTACTTACTGTTGCAATTGCAGCATGAGTTATGTGGAGGACATCAATAACAGTTACAACGTTTCCATCTGGATGAGAACACATTATTTTAATTTAGTAGACTTCAGAAAGAGTTGAATTAGATCAAACAACATTGCTCATTCGTCCATGTACCTGCGTCTAGAACAGGCAGATGCAGAAATTTTCCATCATGCATTGTATGCAAGGCTTCAAGGATTGGAGTGTCAACCGTGGCACATTCTGGACTCTGAGTCATGACCTGTCAAAAGGAGTTTCAGACATGATGGCATGAACATAACATAAATAGTTAAGAACGTCAAAACAATCCATTTGGATTTACGTACCTTCTCAACTGTGGTAGACTCAGGGGGGAGATTTTGGGCTATAACACGCATCAATATATCTCTAGAGCTGATCAATGTAAAAAATAAAGTAGCTTTCAGTTCAATGCTGGTTTAAAAATTATCAGTGATGTAATATTGAGGAAAGTCACTCACGTCAGAATCCCCCCAGGCTTGTCTTCAATTGCAACAACTGCCGAGCTTACTTTCAGTTCAAGCATCTTTTTTGATGCTGTCAACACGGTATCAGTTGGTGCAACAGTGGCCACTCTAAAAAATTGAGGTCAGCTAATAAGTTGTTCTGTAACAGCGGTTAAATTCTTCAAATACTTAAGAAGGTACTTATTTTAAAATGATAGGATATTACCTACTTTGAATTCTCAGATATAATGGTGGACAGTGCTGGCTTAAACATCCGTTCTCGAAGAGTTTCAACAAAAGTATTGGGGCCTGCAAATAAAATGGAAAACAGTATTAAGAAGGCAGACTACATAGCCAGGTACTCACACACAGTAACATTTATCACACAAGCAACTGATAAAAGACTACAGACCAGATACAGATGTTCCCCAATGCTTCTCTACACCCTCAACAGCAGCAGCGATTGCTTTTCCTTTCTCAGCTGCCCTTTCCATACGTGCAATAGCATCATATAGGCACTTGGCTATGTCCAGTAGTGCAATGACTTCACCGTTCTCCACAACAGGTAGATGTCTGAACTTACCTGGAATCATGTCAAACTTTTTCAGCAAACGTTAAGAGAACTAGTAGTAAGAAGATCGCCCAATTATGGTGAGGAACATTCACAAACCTTGCACCATCTTCTGCAACGCCTCAACCGCAAGGGTGTCTGCAAGAACGAAGAGAGGGTTTCTCGTCATGACCTTAGAAACCGGAGTCTCTTCTAGCTTCAGTTCACGAGCAATGACCCTTGTGGCTATGTCCTGGTACCATCCAACAAAACACATCAGATAGTTAGAACTGAAGAGTCGGCCCGCCAGCGCCTTGATCTGATGAAGAGAAGAAAGAACTACCTCACCTTGTCAGTAAGGATCCCACAGAGCAACGCATTGGAGTCCGTCAGCAGCACAGCATCAACTCTGCGTGCGGCCATCCTCCGACAAGCCTCATGCACAGACGTGTGATCCGGTATCGTCAGTGCCTTGGACAGTCTCAGTCTCTTGACGGTTCTCTCCCCAGTCAACGTCCTGAGGGAGGCGACAAATTATGGTTACTCAATCCCCATGCGTTTCGGTTTTATGCACTTTGCATCAGCAAAGAGCCAAAAGACTGCCTACGTTACTGAATTCAAATTCCACAAGCATGCACATACGCAGATCATGAGATACATAAATGTAATTTACCAGTTTCTATTGTCAGCATTAGCAGCCATGACTGAAATAGAGAAATTAACATATCTTACGCTTCGGCAATTCCTTCAAATCGAATCTAGCCTTAAGACTAAGGAGCACACAATGTGCGACCAGAAAGCTATCCCGCAAATATACCATTCTTCCACGCATCTACACGGCCTCACGCAATCCAACAGCAATAGGCAATGGTACCGACGCGGAAACGACTCGTAGCAACGAACCAACAGGAGGACGGGAGGAATCACGTACGACGTGGTGCGGGAGATGGTGGCGGAGGCCCTCCTGGAAGCGCCGCCGTCGTATACGTTCTCCGCGGTCGACGCCCTCCTCCTGGTGCCGTAGGCCGAGGACATGCTCCTCCGGGGGCCGTGGAACCCTCCTCCCCCGGGGCCGTCCATCTCCAGCCGCCGCGGAGGAAAAGGGCAGGCTCTCCGACCGGCGGGGGCGGCGGCCCGCGACGGCTCTGATCCGCGGAGGAGGCCTGCGGCCGCGGCGGCGAGTCGCGTCCCTCGATCCGCGAGCTCCGGATAGATTGGGGAGGAGGAGACCGGAGAGGGACGGCAGGCGAAGGTTGCGGCTGAATTTGTTCGACCAATTGGAATCTTTTCTTTAAGCCTGACCGAAAGGTAGATTAATTTGGAGCTCCCATTTCTGACGCGCACGGAGCAAAAGGTTTTTCGCTGAAGTTGCTACGTGCACCCGAGGTGTCGTACACCGGGGTGAGGCTCGCTCGTGCTTCACGTGGCGTCTGGCGAGTGGGCCATGGTTATTCTGGGCCGTGGTACTTTTTTTTTCTTCAAAATTCGGCCGTGGTACTGGTTGAAAATGGCTACTTTGTTGGGTTCATTTCAATTTCTACACCTTTCCTTGAAAAACTAAGGTGTACTTTTACGTCCTTTGTATTTGAGATGGACCATCTTGACTACATTTTGTCAGGTTTGACATCAATATCATCAACAAACCAAAGGTTTACAAGGTACAACATACTCGCTTTGTTCATGTAAAAGAACAGTGAATACTCGAGACAGTTGGTTCCAATAACTTGTGTATGTCAATCTGAGAAGCGACCGGATTGCTGGTAATGCGTTTCCAGGATGTGCCCTCACACAATAGACAATTCGGGATAGAGGGATATACTCCACGTATGGACGTACTCGGTTGTGACTTTATTTATAAAACGGAGTAAAAGCTTGATTCAAGGTGAAGACTACCATTTTAAATGGATAAAAGATTTGGCTGAACTGCTATAAACTTGTACGTGAAAGACAACTTACCAATATCTCACTGGACAAGCGGACTACTTGTAAAAATGAGACCACATAACCAGTAGGGGAGCTTGCTAGGAAAACCTGGGCGGGCCAGCAGGCTTAAAGGAGACAAAATAGATTGTTACTGGGCTAAATTTACAGGTATGTAGGCAGAAAATCTACTAAGCTGGGCGGACCATAGCCCGGGTTTGTTTCAACTAAGCTAGCACATGACCGGATAATGGATATATAGAAGCTTCCAAAAACGATACTCCCACAACGCACCCATAGAAGAGACAACACATCACCAACGTGCCCTATATTCTCGAGGTGACTCGAGAGGAACACACCACACCGGCAAAGAAGAGCACCAATCATGATGACATGCCAGTGAGGCCTCCCGAGATTTCAAAGACCCGGGGCGAAACTAAAATTTAGGATCCTGCTATTTTTATTGATATATATATATATATATATAATGAAGAAAATAAAGGTTTCAAGCATACCCAATTGCAGTATTCATATGAAAATAATAATGTTTACAATTTACCTTAAAATTTTCTCTCTAAAATCCTAGAGTCAAAGTTAGTGACTAATGGAATCAATATCAATCTCGTTCAATAACACCTTCTCGATTCATAGAGTTGTCGAACCATTAACTTTTCTTCAGACATTACAGATCTCATGTAGTTCTTCAATAATTTCAACTTTGAAAAGATTCTTTCAGTTGATGAAATAGTTACATGCATAGTAAATAAGATCTGATAAACGATAGAAATATTAGGATAGCAATCTTTCTCTCTGACAAACTAAAATAGCAGACATTGATTTATCCTACGAAGTAAACTTCATAACAATTAACTCAGAAATTAGACCTTTTAACTAGCCCTAGAATTAAATCAACAAATACTAATCAGAACTAAAATAGGGCATCATAAACTATTCCTCAAATCTATGGAGAATTGGGACAAAAGTTTCATACATTCTATGGGGTTATCTGAAAGTGTAAGATGGTTAACCTAGAGGGGGTGAATAGGTTTCTACAAAATTCTTTATAATCTTTTGCAAGTTTTAGGCTTTGCGGAATATAAGTGAGCCTAAATGCAAACTAGATGAGGCAACCTAGATGATGAACAAGATACTTCAAGATCGAGGGCTATCACAAGGTAAACAACACAAGTAAGAGATCGGTTAAGGAATAACCGAAACACACGGAGACGAAGATGTATTCCCGTGTTCACCACCTTTGGGAAGCGGGCTACGTCACGTTGGAGAGGCGTGAGGTTCCACGAAGGATTCCTCACGCGCCACAAAGGCTCACCTTCTTCTCCGAGCCTATCCCATGAAGGAATAGCTCACTTACTCGTGGTAGACTTTAAGGTAGTCTCCAAACCCTCACAAACTTTCCACGGAGCAAATCACGAGCCGAATGCCTCCGGGCGACCCTAGACGCCTAGGGTTTCCCACAAACCCAAGAGCAACAAGCTAACTCGGTGAACTCAAGGGGGAATGAACTTTGGCTTGGTGGAAACTTAGACCGGGACCTCCTCTTCCTTTCTACTAAAGGGATTTGGATTTGGTTTGGTAGAATGGGAGATCCTCAAGCTTTTGTGTTTCAACAATGGGGGAGAGAGGGAGCTTCAAGAAATGAAATGTTAGCTCAAATGCCTAACCTTACAATAGAGAAGAAAGGGGTATATATATTGTGAGGGGAAAAAGGGACATTTTGGGGTTCCTGCGACAGAACCGACAATAAGTCCGGTCGGACCGAGTTTCACGGAATTCCTATGACATTCGGCCGACCGGACACACCAAATTTTCAGCGATCAAATTCTCGCGAACAACCGAAGGCTATGCAAGAAGCCATATCGCGAGCACCGAGAATTTCTGGCGACAATCGAAAATTGGCGACAAGACGCACCGACGCTTGCCGATTTCACAGTAACCTCTTTTGACTCATTTTCCAAGGTTGTTTTCTCTCTTTCTTCGAACGGGTGTGTGTGGGTGGATTATGAAAGGCATATATGGTGTAGACATCCCCAAAGAGCACATCGAGATCACCCCTCTTAATAGTGCGGTGTTTCCTATTTGACTCAAGAGTAAATAAGAGAAAATAATAAACAACGCCACCGGCTCTCCATAAAGAAACGAATGGGGGTCACCCATCACCTATCACCAACAACCCGTGGATTCTCACCTGTAGAGAAGCTAATAGAAACATTAGTCCATCCTCTAGCTCCGATGTCATAGTTAATCAAAATACTAGATAAGGGCTATTTGCCCTTTCAATCTCCCCCTTTTTGGTTAACGATGACAAACCGAGCTAGAGTCAAAAAATGATATTATGATACGATTAGGTCTAACACATAAAAGCAAGCACGGAGTGATAGGAAATTCAAGTACAATAAGATAACTGCAAAGTTGTCCAAACACACACAAATGGTTCGATAGAGCAAATAAAAGCACAAGCCCATGAGAGACAAACGAGCAAAGTAGGGCTTGTGCAAGAGGCAAATTATGAAAGAAGCGAATCTACTATTTCTCCCCCTTTGGCATCGAGACCAAAAAGGAAGAAACGAGCGGAGAGACCGATCTAGCCACCGAAGTTGTCCTCATCATCATCATCATAGTATTCTTCCTCCTCTTCTTCTTCATCGTCACCCTACTCTTCGTCCTCACCCTCATCATCATCGTCATCCCCTGTAGTTGTAGCACGGCGCTGAGAGGAGCTGGAAGTGGCAAACCCGGGGAACATAGATGGATCAAAACCCCTAAACATGTCCTCATCCATCGGGGGCTTCTCAAAGTTTACATAAGGGACAGGAGCTAGAGCATTGCCCAAATCTGGCACTGATCGACCACGCTCTGCCAAGAAAGCATTGTGCTGCCTCCTGTTTTCTTTTCCGACCGAGCTCCAAACATGCGGCAACATCATAGGAGGAGTGACACATATCCCACAAGTTGAAGAACCAAAGTAGGCCTTTCTTGCGAGGAAGAGCACGGGGAAGGTCCCTACGAGAGCGCAAGCCACTAGCAGACAGAGGATCATGAGCATGCTTGGTCCGGTGTTCAGATGGCATCATCTGAGGGAGCTCCAGATGAGAGCCCCGACGAGGTAAGGTGAAATCCTCCATGTCTTCACCTCTCGGGAGAGCAAAGCAGGAACGGCCTTAATCAGCCTGAACATATCGAAATTACAGTCATGCGCTTCAATGGACCGCTGAATCTCATAGTAGATAAAGTCACCAAGCGCGTGGTGGTGGCGGCAGATGCCATGGTAAAGCTAAAGTATGGGGCCAATGGATGCTAGAGGGATCTTGGGAGGGAAGATGTAGTTGATTCTACACACAGAAGACTAACGTAAAGATCTTTATTTCTCCTTTCTTGGGCTACAAGTGCTCCTTGAGCTCTATACAAGTGGAGAAGAAGAACTTTACCAAATTTAACGGTACTAAATGAGTCGATGCCCTTCTCTGAGTTCAAGCCTCTCCTTATAAAGGGGAACCTTGGCTCCTCTAGGGCAGACGTGGCAAGCATATTCGAGGAATATGCTTGTCCCGATATAGTAACTCGGCGGCCTCCTTTCCCTGTTGCCCTTCTAATGACGGCAAGGTTCCATAGGACCCCACCTGCACGCCTCGGGATTCAGCACTGTCACCTCCGTGACCTCCTTTTGCCCTTCTGTCGCTCTGCGCCTTGTCCTTTGTGTTTGGCTCTGCTTAGATTCTTCCTAGCCCATGACTAGAGTTTGACTATAGGCATCTCCTTCTCCTGCAAGCTTCATATCATTCGGCCCTGTCTCACTTAACTCGGTTTGGCCTTCACCTGCATTCAGACTTACATGATATGTCGCCGTAACGCCTGCTCTTCTCATAAGGGTCCTTCTCTTTTACCTCGCCGACCTTTCAGATTCTACCGATTTAGATCAGAACTGAACCGGACGGAACTTCCTTTCGTCTTCCCTGCTTACCTATCCGGTCACCCCCAACATTAGTCCCGAAGCTAGTATGGTCCGCTTATAACCTCGGCCGGCCAGACTTCACAATATTCGCTTTTCCTTGTTTCCGAGTTACTTTTCCCTCGCTCGAGGTATCACGATCTTCTCGCCAGACGCCTCGGCCCCACGTGGTCACACTCATCATTGTTTCTCTAGTTTTTGTTCCTCTCTGATTGCCGACAGTTACGCGCATCGTGTTCTTGCTGCTGCCGCCGCAACGCCGCCGCACCATTTCCGCCGTGGATCGTAATCCTCTTGCATCGTGTGGTCGGTGCGGTTCCACTCTGGCGCCGCGGTTATGTCGCACACACGATCTACGCTAACGCCAGACGCATGATTCCACTACCACTCATGCCGCGTGGTTATAAAGAGGGGCACGGGGCTGGGAGATTTACTTTCCTACCCTGCTTGTTGTTGCCCTTCTTCCTCCTCTCGCTTCCGCGCCTGTTCGTGCTTCTGCCGCCGTGCGCCCATCGGAATCTTCAACGGCGAGGCTCCCATCGCTTTGATCCGTCGACCCCATCCCCGTATACTTGCTCCGGCGCCGTTGCCAGTGAGTTTATTCGGTCTCATTGCCTAGTTTATTCTCTAGACGCATCTGCTTCTTCTTAGATTTCCCGCGGCGGTTCCTTCTCCACTCCGCTGCTGCCAGAGGATCACGACGGGGCCTTGCAGTTCTAGGCTTCGCTTCGTCGCTAGTTCATCTTCCGTAGATTTCTCCGGTGACCCTATGTCGAGCTCCGTTAGCGGTGCGCTTATTGAGGATGACGATGCAGCGTCTGGGCCCAAGCGGGGCTCCTGGCAGGGCTCTTCCGTCACCCGCCGAGAGGTTGAGTAGTTAATCCGAACTTCGGATTCCCGCCGAGGTAGCCTGTCGCTTACCGGCAATGAATCTTCTCTGCTCAACGAGGGCGAGTACGCCGCCTTTATGTCACACTTCGCATGGTTTGGTCTCCCCTTAGCGATTTTGCTAGGAGTTCCTTGATTACTGCCCGCACCGATCATCTTCCGGCTAATGCCATCGCTTCTTTCCGCCATCTCTCGCTGAAGGATACTTCGCCTATGGCCGTCAGCATGTTTGGTCGGGTTCTTTCAGATCCGCTCCAATGTTGTCCTAGACAAATCCCTTCAACATTCCGAGAAACTACTCACCCAGTGCGGAGCTGCTTCAATCACACCTCGGAGGAAGTCCGAGTTTCCTCGCGTTGCTGGCCTAAAGTCGTGCAAGAAATGGCATAAATCATTCTTTTATGTCAAGAATTCGAAGGAGGATAGGATTGGGCTCGCTTCCATTGGCCCCCCCTCCAAGAAGATTTGGACTTATAATCTGAAGAAAATTCATGCTCTGGCCGAGGCCTTCGAGATTTGGCTGAAGGAACTGATTCGCTCCGGGCTACGCGGCGAGGATCTGATGACTACCTTCGTCAGTAGCCGGATCTGCCCATTCCAGAAACGCGCGCATAAGCTCTGCTATATGAGCGGTCCCCTTGATCCCAATCGAGTCTCCACGGTGGAGCTCGATAATTATCTTATCTTCAAGCCGTCTGCTATCTTTAAGACAGAGATGCCGAGGACCGGCCTGGGATTGAAGTCGTTCACCCGAGCATCCCCTCCAGTAAGTTCTTGCAGTTGTGTTTACCTTTAATTGCATCCGTGATTTCTCTTGTTAATTTCTCTTTATTTTCCTGCAGAGGTTTGAGGAGCAGAAGAGTGAGGATGTCGAGGTTTTGTCTCTCCCGTGGCCCGCGGATCGGAACGCTCCGGACAGTGGGGAGCCGGACTCGGAGGAGTTTGTTCCCAAGTCGGACCTTTCTCCGGCTCGTGCCCGTGGCAAGACCCCGGCCCACGATGAGGAAGGTGATTCGGACGAGGTTCAAGTTCTTGAGGTAGTTGCCGCAATGCCAATTTCTTATGCATTTCCGGCCTCTAATTTTTCAGCTAATCCGGCCGGTCAGGTTCACAACGCCGAGCCTTGTAACTACCTCGGTGAATTACGTTCCTAGATACAAGCCTGGATGCACGGTAGTGGTTGAAATAGTACGGTGGGGCCCCAAAAGCCACTCACGGTAGACTTTCGGTCCCAACCACTTCCAATTCATCGACCAGACAAGGCGAATTCCGGCATGGAGGGATCAACTACATACACAAATGAGTATGTATGCAAGACACCATACAAAAGTACATCGAGCCATTCCATCTAGAAAGAAAGGAATATAGCAACGATACAAGGCAAGATTCAAATGACCTAGATATATATAATATTTTAGGATAATTCCTCATACATCACACATCGAGTATCGCTTAAACGGCAAAACAAGTCCGAGTACGGATAAGAAGCAAATCGGCATAAGATGCCACGTATAAGCACAACCCGCCACGATCTCACGGATCCCTGCTCCTAATCTCTACACCGAACGATCGTTGCCCACATCATCGGCCTCTTCCACCCAAAGATTCGGCCCCGAGTGTACCGCTCATCTCGAACCAATAATTTATCGTGTGAGACCCTAAGGGTACTCAAGAAGTCTTAATGCCTCTAAAGGGGACACAACCTCGGGTGACGAATTGCGAAAAGATAAACCCTAGCAGTTCTATAGATACCGCTAACCATCCGCCTAACCAATGATAGACGGATGTCCGTGATTTGATGACAACAAGATAATGAAGAATTTCATCTGATCCATCCTCCTCCTCGCTAAAACGAGGAAGCGGACGAACAACCTTCCATCCGCTGGCAATTTTATTAATCATTCCATGAGTATTGCACTATTTACTAGTCAAATTACTTAGTCGATTAAAGCTTTAGTTATGCTTGTCTATGATCGAGAAACGTGCTCCAAGTCGCCCATAACCATGACACGGCTTTGAAAGTTTTACCGCAGGGTGCACAAATAGCAACACACCGATCAACCTCCTAAAACCAAATCAAAACCCAACGAGGCCTTCACGACAAAGCAATCACAGGATTCAATATTTCTGGGGCCACCCTTAAAGTAGACCCAAGAACGAAACCGGCTCGGCAAACGGACTCAAGGTTGTGGGGACGGTGTGAACGATCGGGAACCCAAAAGGGCTTGTCGACATCATGAATCGCCACGATCCTAACAAGACAAAGGTGCTCCTCGCACAATCAGTAAATACAGAGTAGCATGGCATAAGTGGATAGTAAATAAAACCTCAAACTAGTTTCAGGCCCCAAGAAATAAGACTAATCAAGCTCGCTCGGGGTCCCATAAGCCTCCGATGTGGATAGCGAATAATCTTGGAACAGAATCAAGTACTGGTCTTACGGGACACAAGTGAGCAGGAAAACCAAATAGCGATGTTGCTCACCGTGCCACTTTCATTAGTTATCCCATTACTACTCAAAGTTAAGTTGTTTAGGTACCTCGTTATCCATCGACTCTCACATACCCTACACATGTTGTTCTACGACTATGGCTCAAACAACTCCTATAGTAATGGCTCATGGGATGGAGGAACAAGCTTGGTGGGTGGAAAGGTAAAGGCTATGCAATACTTGGGATTCAATTTAATGCAATCGCGACTCAATGATGCAAGAATAAGATAGAGGCAATATAATCGTATGTATGCAAGCATGTGGTAGTGCTTGCCCGGCAACTCAGTTGAAGCGAGACGATCTGGTAGTGCTCCCGGTTCTCTTGATATATCCTCGCCAAGCCTATTCAAGAAGAACCAAACAAACAAGGGACAACATAAATAAAGTGCACAAGCATAGAAATAAAATGCGCTACAAACAATCATGCCATGATGAATGATGCACAAGTTGCATGGCAATAACGTAGCATGGCATGGGTGAGGTGTGGTATACAAGAATAAGTCATTTTATTAAGGTTTGGCCACATTTTATTGTCATATTAGTTGTCAGATACTATATATTTATATGATGCATGCTGCAATTGAAGCCATGGATAGCATAAGAAATGTCTCTGGCTGTCGATCATTTTAGAAATATCATTTGTCAAATTCGAGTTATAAATCAAAAGTTATTAATTATTTAAGTTTAGGGCATTTTAAGTAATTCTATCCAACTTAGAAAATAATATGCTCAATTGAAAATGTGGATGGTATAATTTAATTCCTCACATTTTTCTGATTCAAAACATATATTATATGCATTATTTGGATTTATAATTTAAAA
Source organism: Avena longiglumis (assembly GCA_030063025.1). Taxonomy (NCBI): domain Eukaryota; kingdom Viridiplantae; phylum Streptophyta; class Magnoliopsida; order Poales; family Poaceae; genus Avena; species Avena longiglumis. The sequence goes on along the minus strand of CP125973.1, from coordinate 87,144,596 downwards.
GATATTAAAAACAGATTTGAATTTTGGATTTAAACATTTCTAGAATCATTTTATTAAATGTATAAACAGTGACTTTTTATACCAGCCGTAGCTAGCCCTAGACGCCGAGGGCCGTCATTGACTGGTCACACGCCACAAGCGACGCTGACACCGTGGCCTGTATAGCCCTAGGGATGCATGTATGGGACCAACAGACAGTGCCCACCGCCAGCCGAAATGACGGGCCGAACACGTGACCGTGGGGACCGCGGGTTGAGACAATCAAACCCGAGGAGCCTAATGCAAAAACCGTAGACACCGGCACAGGCTGGGCTGGACCAAGGGTTGAGGGAAACAAAAGAGGGGGTTTGTGGAAAAGGCGCAGGCCCTGCTCTCTCTCAATCCTTCGTCGCCAGCACGCTGCTACGACAATGGACAGCTGGGGATCGATCCACGACCTCGGGCACAGACAGAGGCGGCTACCGCGCGGTGGATGTGGTTGGTTGACCGAGGGCGACGCGACTAGATAGGCGTTATACTGGCGCCATGAAGGCAGCTGAAGCGCATGCACGCAGTCGATGAAACGACGCATCTGGCGCAGAAACGGGCGCAGCCGAGCATGTCCAGGGTTCGGGCTCACCGCGAGGGCGCCGGCGAGGTGGAACGGCCGAGGGGTCGCGATCGGCGGTATGGGCGACCGGGCCAGGGTTTGCGCCAGACACGGGCAGGGGTTCCGGCTTCTCCTCCGGGGTGTCCAGGGCAGAAGGCACTCGTCGTCTTCCTCGACAATACCAACAACTCCGCCCTCCGGATCGATGTCGACTAGAGGTAGCCGGTGGTGGCCACAAGATGGTATGGCAGAGAGGAAAAGAGAGAAGAGGGAGGCGAGGCAGCCTGGGAGATCCGGGAGAGGCTAGAGGGCTGGAGGGAGGTAGATAAGGGGCGAGGTTGGCATGGGAGGGGAAGGTGGTCACACCTTTTTCCCTTTCCACCTCACGCAGCTCGGCATGGGCCGAGGGGAGAAGCTAGCGTGGAGGAGGGCCAGTGGGCCACAGGGAGGACGCCGGGTGGGCACGCCGCAGAGAGAGCAAGAGAGAGAGAGAGGTGGATCTGTGGTTGTAGCTAGGTTGGGAGGGCTCTAGGGTTGGTCTTAGGGTTTGTGGGAAGAGATAAAGAGAGAGGGCTGGGGTGGGGAGAGAGGGTGGCCAAAAATGGTAGAGAGAGAGGGGCCGAGAGAGAGATAGGGCATGGTCTAGGGTTTGGATTAGAGGGTTCGGTTTAGGGTTGTTGAGAGGAGAGATGAGAGGGTAAAGGAGATGCCCATGTTTAACACATGACAATGGCATCACATGGTCAAGCTGTGTGTGGGAGGTTAAAGAGAGGGTAGGGGTTGGGCTTAGAGGGAGAGGAAAAGGTGAGAGCTAGGTTTTTAGATGCTTGCATGCTTCATCTAGATCAAGCTGTGGTCCACAAGCTCAAACAAGATGGCCACAAAAAAAGAAGAAAAAGAGGTGATCCATGCAAGCAAAACAATTAAAATTCAAATGGCAAGAGAGAAAAGGTGGCACTTGCATGGCCCATGCAACAATAAATGCCATGTATTTATATTGTGAAACAACATAAAATCATGTGGCATTAATCCATGCATTCTCAAAAGGTGGAAAAAGGCCAAGCATAAGATTATGAGTGGAATCCACCCAACCCACATGAGCTAGAGGTAAACTCAATTAAAATGCCAAGCTCATATTAATTGGATGGTGGAATTATAAGGTGGTGAAGAAAAGGTGGTGGAGTCAATAAGAGATATGCCCCAAATCAACTTGGGCATTTAACAATATATCAAGAACCAAATACAATATCAAGAGGCAAATACAAATATTGATGCATATGAGATAAGAACCAAAACAAAAGGGTTTTTGTATGATGCTCAAATGCAAGGTGGCATGATGACATGAGCATGATATGATGATGATGCAACAATTATATGTAGGAAGTGGCCCTTTATTACTAGATCAAGTAGCATTACAGCTGTTAGACAACCCGGGATGCTACAACTCTCCTGATTAAACAAGAATCTCACCTGAGATTCTAGGAAGAAGAAGAAGACACAAAGAGGGTAGGATAGTTGGCACGGAGTTCATCTTCACGCCCCAAGTGGCTTCATCAATGTAATGGTGTGACCACGCACCTTGCGTAACTTGATGGACTTGTTAAGTAGTCCTTCTTTCATGGGTCTCAAGGATTTTTGGGGTGTTCTTCATAAGACAGGTCTTCTTGGAGGTCAATTAGCTCATGATCCACGGTCCCGCCGGATCTTTGAAGCACTTCTTGAGCTGAGAGATGTGGAAAACATCATGGACTTTGAGTTTTTCCTAAGCTCAAGGGCATAAGCAACTTCTCCTCTTCTACCACGAATCTTGAAAGGACCGATGTATCTAGGAGCCGCTTTCCTTTGATACTAAAGCTGTGTGCCTCTCATGGGAGTGACACGAAGGTAGACGAGATCACCAGGCATACACTATGTCCGTGTGCTTCGCCATAATTGCTCTTCCGACGACTTTGAGCAATCTTCGTGTTCTCAAGAATGATATGCACCTTCTCCTCGCTTGAGTTACAATGTCGTGACAAACCAGATTCTTTCTCCTCCACCGACCAACCAATCGTAGTTCGCACTTGCACCATAGAGAGCCTCAAATGGTGCCATCTTCGCACTCTCGAAGTTGTTGTAAGAGAATTCAGATAAGGAAGACATTCCTCCCACTTCATGCCGAAGAGATGACGCAAGCACGAAGCATATCCTCCGTAACTGATTGATCCTTTCAACTTGTCCTTGCGATCGAGGGTGGTAAGCACAAGTTCAACTTTGTCCCCAAAGCATTTTGAAAACTTTCCTAACTTTTAAGTGAAGATGCTTCCACGGTCTGAATCGATTCAAGCGAACCCCATACAGGAGACAATTGCTGATATAGAGCTCACCAACTGAATTCCGTAAATTGTTTCCTTAACGGGAAGAAATGAGCCACTTAGAAAGCCCGCCGATGACAACAAAGATTGCATTGTTTCTTCATGACCTTGAAAGCCAGTGATGAAGTCCATCTCTACTTTCTCCCATTTCCATTCCGGAGGTTTCAATGGCCAGAAGACCGAAAGGTTTCGATGGACAACTTTCACTCATGCGTACATCACATTCTCGAGACATACTTGGCACAATACCGCTTCATACCAGCCACCAATATTGTGTTTTCAAGTCCATGTACATCTTTGTGCCGCCAGATGGATTGAAAGAACCTAATCATGCGCCTCCTTGAGAACTTGTTCTCAAACCCGGTAGTTTGGTACAAACATCCTGTTCAAAGAAAAGCGGCCTTGATCATCAACGGAAGGACTCATACTGAAGCTCAAGTTTAGAGATGATCTTTTGGTGTGATCACCAAGTCGACGAGAGCGAATCTTTTCTTCCAAGAGAGGAGTAGCGAAGGTTCAGAGATGCCCTTGTTCCACAATTTCTGGTTGAGTCGACGGAATTCTCGCACAAGAGAGGTCATTGTTCTTCCATCATGAGGTTGTTGACATAAGCTTTGCTAAGGGCATCGGCCATGACATTAGCTTTGCCCGAGTGTAGTTGATGGTCAAATCAAAGTCATTGATTGCTTCAATCCATCTCCTCCGCCAAGGTTGAGATCAGCTGAGTGAAGATATACTTCAAACTCTTGTGGTCGAAAAGATCTCACAATTACCAAGCAAGTAGTGTCTCCATAGCTTCAAAGCAAAGACAATCATGTAGCTCTAGGTCATGTGTGGGATAGTTGATCTCATGCGCCTTCAATCGACGAGAGGCATAAGCAACCACTTGCTTCTCTTGCATAAGGACCGCACTCCAATCCTTGCAAAGAGGCGCCACAAAATATCCGGAAAGGCTTAGATGTATCCGGAGGAACCAAGACTGTGGAAGTGAGCTTCTTTGAGTGTCTCAAACCTTGCTTGACATGCAGGAGTCCACAGTATTTCTTGCCTTCTTGAGGAGATCGGTAAGAGGCTTCGCTATCTTCAAAAGTTATGAACGGTTTAAGCGGCAATAACTAGCCAAACCGAGGAAACTCCGCACTTCTTTGACATTAACAGGAGGAAGCCATTCAACAATTGTCTTCACGCTCGGTTGATCAATGCCCTTGGCGTAGATGACATGACCAAGATAGGTTACTTCAGCAGCCAAAACTCACACTTTGAGAACTTTGCATACAAGCGTTCTCAAGCTTGTTTAGACACACCGTAGGTGTTCTTCATGCTCTTCCTTGACTTAGAATAGACCAGATGTCATCCAGATAGACCACAACAAACTTATCAAGGTACTCCATGAAAACCGAGTTCATCAGCTCGAGAAGGTAGCGGCGCAGGAGACCGAAGACATGACCGTACTCATACAGCCATAAGCGGGTGGTGAAAGCTGTTTTAGGCACATCTTCCTTGCGAATCTTGATTTGGTGATAACCACTTCTCAAGTCCACTTAGAGAACACCACAATGCAATTAGCCGATCGAAGAGATCATTAATCCGGAGGGATATTTGTTCTTGATGGTTTTAGCATTGAGAGCCCGATAGTCAACACAAAGTCTATCGCCTCACACGCTTCTTTCACAAAGATTGTTGGGATACCCCAAGAAGAAGTACAGGTTGAATGAAACCCAACTTCTCTTGTTCATCAAGTTGCTGCTTGAGTTCAAACAACTCGGCGACCCATTTTATAAGGCCGCTTGGAGATAGGAGCCGCTGTGTTCAAGCTCAATTACAAACTCAACCTCACGATCCTGAGGCATACCCGACAACTCTTCGTGAAAGACATCCGGGAACTCACAGACACCAGACACTCAATAGCTTCCATAGCATCATCATTCAGCCGCCAAAGAGAAAAGTCGGACACAGGAGTCGACTTGGAGAAAAGACTATATGGCCTTCGTGAATCTTCGTGGAAACCGAGGCTCAAAGATAATCAATCACAGTGCATTTGTCAACCAATCCATGCCCAAGATGACATCAATATCGAATTGCCCGTAAGAATTAAGGACGCCGAGAACGAAGAGCCACCAATCTCAATTTGATTGCCATGGCGATATAAGCCCTCGTTTGAACCAGAGATAGGACCATTAACTTCTTAAGGAGAGGATCCAGAGTTAACACATTCTCATTTGCAAACTTGTGAGAAACAAAAGAATGCGATGCACCGTAATCAAACAAAACTCGTAAGGTGGACCGAAGTTAACTAAAGCATACCCATCACAACCTGTGCATGCTCACTTGAGAGGCGTTGATACAGCTTGGCACGAGCAACAGAGACCCGGCTTGGTGTTGATGTTGAGAGCCCGAGGTGGTGGTGCACGAACCAAAGGAGAGCTTGCAGATCTTGGGGTGGAGGAAGAGCTTTGTTTTTCAACGATGCCCAGTCAGATGTCTGTGATCTCCACACGTGAAGCAAGCACTGTGGACGTGGAGCAACGAGCTGGACTCCGCCAGCGCCTGTGGTAGTGGTGGTTGTAGCCCCTGGAGCCGCAGTGGTGAAGTTTGGTGGCCTTGACGCGTAATTTGCAGTGTCTTGGTGGAGCCGGAGCGACTTGGGGTGTTAGGAACCCACACGCCGCTTAGAAGGAGATGCCATAATCAAGAGCTTGATGCATCACGGTTGTGTTTCTTGGACCTCAAACACTTGCCTACTTGCTTCCTCTTGCAGAGCTGGTGTTGGAGTTCCAAAAGATGCTGCTTGCATGTGTGATTGCATACTTGATCGATGCATTGAGCCCTTTCCTGAACCTCTTTTGCTTCTTCTTGTCATTAGATACCTCATCGCCACCATAACGAGAAAGGTTCATGAAGTTCCCGATGTAGGTGTTGACGTTATCATTTCCTTGCTTAAGGTTGAGAAAAGCTTCCTTCATCCTCTCCATAACAATTTCGAGAAACGCTTCTTGAAAGCCGCAGTGAACCTTTCCCAAGTAGGTCGAAACCAATGCAACTTGCCTTCAAGTAATTCTCCCACCAGAGGTGCATCTCCTTCGTAAGGTGAGTAGCACACTTGACCCACTCCCGCCAGAACATCAGCCTCGAGCAACCTTGACATCTCACGCAACCAATCATCCGCATCTAGTGGTCGATCGTAAACATCAAATTGGCGAGGGTTGAATTTCGTGAAGCTTTGATGTCTCCTCGCTTGGGAGGTGGAGGTAGTGGAGCAAACCTGTTCCTAACACTTTCCTCAAAGCGCCTGGTTCTATCAGCATTGCGCCAAAGCATTAGCGATGTTTGACAAAGGAGCCAGTGTGGTATGTCCTCATCAAGACGGCTGGTGGAGCCATCCCGATTGATATAAAACTCAAGTCACTATAATGGAGAATAATAATAATCCAAAATAGTACCAAGATGGAATTAACCAAGATTAAAGGATACACTTACTAAGATGATATTAAAATATCAACAAAGTTCAAAGCACCTAGAAGATATTAAGCATATCGCACACGATCGAAAAAGGAGTGTGGTACACAATATATCAAAGAAAATTTTCCACAAATTTCGCATTAAAATACCAATAGATGCGCAAAATTACTTAACTAATCAAGATTAGTGACTCTACCGATTCAATATACAAAAGCGAATGATAAGAGTAGTGGTATGGTCGCGACTCCATCCCGCACTCAAATCATTACTGCACATGAATAAGTGGAACACATATCCTAACCCCTTCTTCTCACGCTGAACCTAGAGATTAGTAACTACGAAACGAACACCCCAAACAAGATAACGCTTGGATACAAAGAGTAAGACAGATTGCCGGTATACAACTAATCGATAGATCGCCGGTTTGCAAAAGCCCGCTTATGGAATGTACCAACAGCTGATAACCAAAGACCGATTAGATAACAACTTGATGCAACAGATAGACAAGGAATTACACACACACACACAACCTATGGTACTACGGAACCCGTAACACGTGAATCCTAGTTTGAATTTTAAGAAGAGGATTGAAAACGCTGCACTTCCTTACCGTAAAAGGTGGTGGGTGGGTAAGAAGAAAAGTGGAAGCCCTACTCGCATTTTGTTTTTCCCTAATATACATAACTACCAAAATATTTGCTAGATCGACAACGACTGCTTATCGAGACCTCAAGGTCTGGATGGCTCGATACCAATTGTAACTACCTCGGTGAATTACGCCTAGATACAAGCCTCGATGAACGGTAGTGGTTGAAATAGTACTTGGGGCCCCAAAAGCCACTCACGGGTAGACCTTTTCGTCCCCAACCACTTCCAATTCATCGACCAGAAAGCGAATCGGCAAAGGGATCAACTACATAACAAATGAGTATGTATGCAAGCCACCATACAAAAGTACATAAGAGCCATTCCATCTAGAAAGAAAGGAAATATAGCAATGCCATACGGCAAGATTCAAATGACCTAGATAGATATAATATTTTAGGATAATTCCTCATACATCACACATCAGAGTATCGTTTAAGCGGCAAAACAAGTCCAAGTACGGATAAGAAGCAAATCGGCATAAGATGCCATGTAAGCACAACCGCCCACGATCTCACGGATCCTCGCTCCCTAATCTCTACATCGAACGATCGCTGCTCACATCATCGGCCTCTTCCACCCAAAGATCCGCCCCGCGAGTGTACTACCGCTCATCTCGAACCAATAATTTATCGGTGAGACCCTAAGGGTACTCAAAGAAGTCTTAATGCCTCTAAAGGGGACACAACTCGGGTGACGAATTGCAGCAAAAGATAAACCCTAGCAGTTCTATAGATACCGCTAACCATCCGCTTAACCAATGATAGACGGATGTCCGTGATTTGATGACAACAAGATAACAAAGAATTTCATCGATCCATCCTCCTCGCTACTAACGAGGAAGCTGACTAACAACCTTCCATCCTGGCAATTTTATTAATCATTCCATGAGTATTGCACTATTTACTAGTCAAATTACTTAGTCGATTAAAGCGGTACTTTTAGTTATGCTTGTCTATGATCGAGAAACCGCTCCAAGTCGTCCATAACCGCGACACGGCTTTCAGAAGTTTTACCATAGGGTGCACAAATAGCAACACACACTGATCAACCTCGAAAACCAAATCAAAACCCAACGAGGCCTTCACGACAAAGCAATCACAGACTCAAATATTTCAGGGGCACCTTAAAGTAGACCCGCAACGAAACCGGTCGGTTCAAACGGACTCAAGGTTGGGGACGGTCAGGAACGATCGGGAACCCAAACTGGCTTGTCGACATCGGAATCGCGCTACCATCCTAACAGATAAAGTGTGCTCCTCGCACAATCGTAAATACAGAGTAGCATGGCATAAGCAGGATAGTAAATAAAACCTCAAACTAGTTTGTGGCCCCAAGAAATAAGACTAATCAAGCTCGCCTGTGGGGTCCCATAAGCCTCCTGATGTGGATAGCACGAATAATCTTGGAACAGGAATCAAGTACTGTGGTCTTACGGACACAAGTGAGCAGGAAAACCAAATAGCAGATGTTGCTCACCGTGCCACTTTCATTAGTTATCCCATTACTACTCAAAGTTAAGTTGTTTAGGTACCTCGTTATCCATCGACTCACATACCCTACACATGTTTCACGACTCGCATGGCTCAAACAACTCCTGTAGTAATGGCTCATGGGATGGAGGAACAAGCTTGGTGGGGTGGAAAGGTAAAGGCTATGCAATACTTGGGATTCAATTTAATGCAATCGCGACTCAATGATGCAAGAATAAGATAGAGGCAATAGGTACTATATGTATGCAAGCATGTGGTAGTGCTTACCTGGCAACTCAGTTGAAGCGAGAGACGGATCTAGGTAGTGCTCCTGGTTCTCTTGATATATCCCCGTCAAATGCCTATTTGAAGAAGAACCAAACAAACAAGGGCCAACATAAATAAAGTGCACAAGCATAGAAATAAATGCTAAGCAAACAATCATGCCATGATGAATGATGCACAAGTTGCATGGCAATAACGTAGCATGGCATGGGTGAGGTGTGGTATACAAGAATAAGTCATTTTATTAAGGTTTGGCCACATTTTATTGTCATATTAGTTGCTGTATACTATATATTTATATGATGCATGCTGCAATTGAAGCCATGGATAGCATAAACAGAAAGGTCTCGTCAAGCTGATCATTTTAGACATATCATTTGTCAAATTCGGAGTTATAAATCAAAAGTTATTAATTATTTAAGTTTAGGGGCATTTTAAGTAATTCTATCCAACTTAGAAAATAACATGCTCAATTGAAAATGTGGATGGCATAATTTAATTCCTCACATTTTTCTGATTCAAAAACATATATTATATGCATTATTTGGATTTATAATTTAAAAGATATTAAAAACAGATTTGAATTTTGGATTTAAACATTTCTAGAATCATTTTTATTAAACAGATAAACAGGCAGACTTTTTATACCCAGCCAGAGCTAGCCCTAGACGCTGACGAGTGGGCCGCTCTGCTGACTGGGTCACACGCTACAAGACGTTTGACACCGTGGGCTCGTATAGCCCTGTGACGATGACGGGACCAACAGATTGTGCCCACCGCCAGCCGAAATGACGCGTGTAACACGTGGACCGTGGGGACTGGGTTGAGACAATCAAACCCGAGGAGCCTAATGCAAAAAACCAGAGACACCGACAAGGGTCTGGGCTGGACCGCTGGGTTGAGGGAAACAAAAGAGTGTTTGTGGAAAAGGCGAGGCCTGTTCCTCTTCTTCAATCCTGTCGCCAGCACGCCACTGACAATGACAAGGCCATGGGATCGATCCCAACCTCGGCACAGATGAGAAGCCACATGGATGTGGTTGGTTGACCGGAGGCGGACGCGACTAGATAGGCGCGCGCTGCTGCAGCAAAGGCCACAATGAAGGTGCCGCAGAAGTCGCTGATGAAACGACATGCCCGACAGAAACGGCAGAGCCTGAGCATGTCCAGGGGTTCGGGGCTCACCGCAGGGCGCCGGGCGAGGTGGAACGCTCGAGGGGTCGCGATCATCTAAGGCGAGGGCCCGTGCTAGGGTTTGCGCCGTGAGAGGGTTGGGGTGGGGCCAGGAGAGGTGGCAGTGGGGCCGCAGAGAGAGGGGGGCCGAGAGAGAGATAGGGCATGGTCTAGGGTTTGGATTAGAGGGTTCGGTTTAGGGTTGTTGAGAGGAGAGATGAGAGGGTAAAGGGAGATGCCCATGTTTAACACATGACAATGGCATCACATGGTCAAGCACAAGGTGTGGTGGGAGGTTAAAGAGAGGGGTAGGGGGTTCTGGGCTTAGAGGGAGAGAGGAAAAGGTGAGAGCTAGGTTTTTAGATGCTTGCATGCTTCATCTAGATCAAGCAGGGTCGACACAAGCTCAAACAAGATGGCCAATGAAAAAGAAGAAAAAGAGGTGATCCATGCAAGCAAAACAATTAAAATTCAAATGGCAAGAGAAAGGTGGCACTTGCATGGCCCATGCAAACAATAAATGCCATGTATTTATATTGTGAAAACAACATAAAATCATGTGGCATTAATCCATGCATTCCCAAAAGGTGGAAAAAAGGCCAAGCATAAGATTATGAGTGGAATCCACCCAACCCACATGAGCTAGAGGTAAACTCAATTAAAATGCCAAGCTCATATTAATTGGATGGTGGAATTATAAGGTGGTGAAGAAAAGGTGGTGGAGTCAATAAGAGATATGCCCCCAAATCAACTTGGGCATTTAACAATATATCAAGAACCAAATACAATATCAAGAGGCAAATACAAATATTGATGCATATGAGATAAGAACCAAAACAAAAGGGTTTTGTATGATGCTCAAATGCAAGGTGGCATGATGACATGAGCATGATATGATGATGATGCAACAATTATATGTAGGAAGTGGCCCTTTATTACTAGATCAAGTAGCATTACAAATTGTTAGACAACGGGATGCTACAAGCCTCGCCTCGACCTCCTGCTACCTCGGGAAACATAGCGCTCCTGGTTTCAAGCCGCTCCCAAGAAACGGATGGAGAAGTCATCCCGCACCTCCTAAGCGTAAAACTATGCCCGGTTATTGGGTGAGTTGCTTTTATTTGTATTTCTTGTTTCTCTCTTCGCCTTTTGACCTAATCTTTCTTGCCTTTGTAGGGCTCCTCTTCGTTAAGCCTAGTGGTCCTAGCATGACGAGTCACACGACTCCGCCTTCTCCTCCGCCTCCCGAGGATACTAGAGTTCATAGTCCCGCTCATGTTGACTCTCCTCCCGCCCAATCGATGTCATATCGCCATGATGCCGAGGTCTCTCCTGCTGATGCCGATACAACTCGCCCGTAGATATTTCCACCGAGCCTGCCTCCTCCGTATCCAAGTTTCCCCTGAGATCCCTTTGACCCCCACAACCTTTACTGTGACTCCGATTCCAACCGAGGATACCAATATCTCGGCGCCCTCAGAAACCATAATTCCTCCGGCCCCCAAAGATGCCATTTCAAGTGCCGAGGTAACGGCTCCTACCGACGCCTCTTCTAAGGCAAGAAAGGTCGTTTTCACCAAGCCTCCCTCATCTCAGAAAGGGCTTGCCAGCTCTTCTCAACCTACAATTGCTGATGCGCTACGCAAGGGGGTTTCTTCTGCCAAGACTATTGTTACCCCGGCTGCTGATACACAGCTCGCTCTTCACAAGAGTCCCGCGGCGGCGGTGGCTACCCAACACGTCCGAGGTAAAGTCCTGACTCTCACGGAAAGTGGGAACAGCCTCGGCTGGTTGAGTATGCTAACAATTGAACGCCGATCACCGAGGGCAATCCAAGCAGCTAGCCATTTCAACTCTCCGACATCAGCAGTCGCTTACATCTGGCTGCCAAGATCTTTCTTGACAACGACAAGATGAATGAGGTAATTGTTTTTATGGACGTTTTATTAGTCATTCGAATGCTATTATATATACTCTAGTCCTGCTTGCAAATCAATAATTTGTTATTCATTTGGAAGTTTTATTAGGCTTTACCGGTCGGGTTTTATGCTAGTGTTCAATATCCGTCTACCTAGATCCGAATTAAGCTTTGCTTGATTCGATCTGCCGTAGCTTCAATATCCACCACCTAGATCCGAGTTAAGCTTTGCTTGATTCGATTTGTCTTAGCTCGAATATCCAGCCACCTAGATCCGAGTTAAGTTTTGCTTGACTCGGATCTGACTTAGGCTCGATAATCCAGCCACCTAGATCCGAGTTAAGTTTTGCTTGACTCAGATCTGTCTTATGTTCGAATATCTTATTGCTATTTGTTTTGTTGCTTAGGTTGCGCATGACCGGCGGACCGCCGAATTCCAAAGGCTGCTCTTTGCTCATAAAAAATTGCAAGATAAGTAAGAGAAGGTCATTCCCGTGGTGAAGAAAGCTGGTAAGTTAACAAGCTTTCACATTATCCCTAAAGTTCTTATTGTTTTGGACGTGAGGTGTTAGCTGATTTTGCTGGTGAATAGGTAATATCAACAATCTTAATATCCGTCTTGAAAAGAAAGTCAAGGCCCTGGAAGGTTAGTTACTCTTTTTTCTTTTACACATATCTATTTGAAATGTGCACCGGTTTCTTAACCCTTTGGCTTCGTGATAGCCGAAGTTACAAACTTTGCAATAATACATCAAGAATGCATACCCATGCCCGATATGATGCTGCATTTTTAGAACAAGCCGCCACTCACCTGCGCATTGAAAGATAAAGATGACGAGATAACTCGCTATGCTACCAAGTGGAGTCCTCAAGCTTTCTAAACTGAGTTAGAGAAAGTGGACCAGAGTTCTCAGGAGAAGAATCTGGCTCGCAATTGCAGAAAAATAAAGAACTCCTCGAGGTCGAACTCAAGACACGGGCGATGAGCGAGGAGATCACCGCTTTGAGAAACCAAGGGTGACTGGCTAAAGATCTTCGATAATGTTAGCTATATTCACCGTAAGCCTCGACCACCGTGTTATCTTTTCCCTTTCTTATTATTGACCGACGATCTTTGTTTTGCGAAACCACTTTCCGTGGCTAAGCCCGTGAGCTCTAGAGCGGTGATTAATGCTCGTGGTGCGCCGAGGTGTTCCTCACGATGCGATCCTGCATACTCGATGGAAGATTTCTTGGCTGCCATGCTGCTGCTGGTCCGATGAAGATTATGGGCGGGGACTTGGTGCAAGCAGCCATTCGGCCTACCATGTTCTCGGGTCAATACTGGGACTCGATATTGATGAAATCAAGATATCGTGGAAAGATTGATGGCATCCCGCAACCGCTTGAATCTTTGGAGGAATCACCGACGAGCCGGTGCCGATATGGCGCCACAGCCGTTATGTCATGGTACGAGGATATTTCCCTCGATACTCGATAAATTTGCGACCGCTCCTGGGTTGAGGATCCGCACTGCCGTCACGACAAGCTCGCGCCTTCCACTCGCTGAGTATGCGACGCATAATCGATTGAAGGGCCGAGTTTGCTTTCTAACCCAATGGATGAGGTCAAGTTTAAGATGCCTCCGATGATGATTCAGCCAACCAAGATGAGTCCGAGGCGACTCAGATACTCGTGATTCCAAAGCTCGATGGCAATGGCGATGCGCGATCCTCCTCCAAAGGTACTGCATTCCATAGCTCAAGCGATGTTTCAACAGCCCGGCTTCCCGAAGTCGCTCTGGTTCTGTGGAGGGCAAGCAACTTCGCCGAGGTGTCGCCACCGAGTGCCCGCCTCGATCAAGTCGCCTTAAGTTTAAAAAACTCTAAGTCGTTTCTTATCCCCGGTATGCCGGGCGTATGATGTGTGCCAAACACTTGTCCGACTTTCTGTGTGGTATGAACCTTTTTTGCCTTTTGCCACTGAGGCACACATGGTTGTGATCTTTATTATTCTGTTTAAACTAATCCCGTTTGTTTAAATCTTTGACCTTTAATTTCTTAAGTTCGGATTGTGTGTTTGACTTTGTCGCACGGTAGTTCGCGCCTAATATTGGCTGACCTTGATGAATTTGACACTTCAACCATTGTGTTCTTGAATTTTATACAAGTTATCAATCTCGACTCCTATATCTGGGGAGAACGAAATAATATCGCTCTGGGTGTCGTGGTATTGCCGACGAGTACGCCATGGAGGGGTCCTCAGGCGTGTTTAGAGACGGGTAAGGCGACGGTTGAAGGGTACGAGGTAACACAGCTACCTGTGTTCGATCCCACAACGTGGAGGAATCCTACCCCGCTATAATCACTATAATGGCAATACCGAGTTACAGAGATTAGGTTCACGCGAGGTGACTAGAAAGTCTAAGTTATCGCCGAGATTGCCTATGAACGTGTCTAAAGTCTCCCATAGGCGACTTATATAGTTGTCGATCCTAGGGTTACAGAAAAGTCCTAGCTGACAAAGTTACGTAGTTCTACACCGCTCATTACTAGTCTTGTGTATTTGCACCCAAGGCTCCGGGTATGTGACTCCACCGTAGCCTTCCTTTATCTCGCATGGGCCTCTTCCGATCCACCTAATCGGGCCGCCACAGAAATATAGGCCATGCTACCGACTATGGGCCACCCGGTTAGTTTGATAAGAGACATGCTATGAGGATACCCATATAGCATATCCTCAACAAGAGCCCTGAAAACTCCGCGATCTCGCGCCATCTTGCCTCTTCTCGTGGAATGCTCCGTCTAGATGGATGTCGGCAAATCGTCAAGCAATATCTTGTAGCCCTCCCAAAGAACCTCGAAAGGTTTTCTCCGCTTCTATGAGTAAGTCGGAGAAATGTCAATCTTCCATCGTATTTCCCGTTGTCGGATCAAATCCGTCCATGCTGGAATCTTCGATGGGATTCGTCACCATGTCGCTTAAGGCGACGAGGCTGAGGTCGTTGACGCCGTAACTCACACATGTAGAGAACGCAATCATATCCAATTTTCTCGCGAAGCGATAGAAACCATTGGCGGCGATTTATTGAGACGTGGCAATTTCAAGACGCCACGAACACGCTGCTCACGCTGCAACCGTCCGATTAGCTGCAAGAATCTTGACGCAGAGTAGGATAAATAGTAACCATGGGACACTTGCCACTTTTTCACCCCATTCTCACACATCGTGATTCTTCCTCCAAATGCGCGCCGCCTCGAGCTCTCCGAAAACCTCGAGAAACCCTAGCCTTCGCCTTCGCACTGGCCGTGTTTCTTCCTCCTCCATGGCCAGCAGTAGATCATCCCTTCAAAGGCGGCGGCCGAATGGAAGTCAGAAAGCCGGGCGAGCTGGCTGCCGTGCCCCCTGAGAGGGCCTGGTCATCCTGACCGCGGTGATAGAAACCACCGGGCGACCATAACTTGGCGGCGCTGGAGCCCCGGAAGAGGAGCGACTCGCACAAAGGCGACATGCTGGTCGGACATCAAGATGCGCGACATCCGTGAGATGGTCATCAAGGTTACCTCCATGACGGAGGGCTCGCTCAAGGCGGCGCCCGGCGAGGTGACTCCTTCTCCCCAAGCCGAGAGAAGGTGTACCTCAAGGCGCATTGGTACGCTCGCCCATCTCCCACTTCTTTCTCGTCTGCCTTGAATCACTTCCAGTGTCCAACCCCACAACCTCTCCCCAATAGCATCTTAGTGCTTAGCAACTTCACAAGACTGCGAGGGTTACCTAGGGATCGATCAAGGGTTTCACGCATAGTAAATCAAAAAATCTACGGATGCTAATGAGGGAAGCCAAGATCTAATCTAGGAGATGCAAACAACGAGAGAGATTGGATTAGATATTCATACCCTTGAAGATTCGTGATAGCTGAACGCTCATAACGCGGGTGATGTAGTCGCATTTCGCCTCCTCCTCACTATCCGATCCGATCTAGCACCGCAAGTGGCGATGCCTCCGTGAGATGCACACGCAGCACCTCGACGCCTCCTCCTTCCTCACCCAAGTATGGTGGAGAGATGGATTGATCTACAACGCGGCGCCGGTGAAAGTGGTGGAGAGTTTCAGCAGGCTTCGCCACACGCAATGGGAGGAGAGAGAGGAGGGCAGCAGGCGACTAGGCTTGAGGGAAGGTGTGGGAGGGGTGCGCCCAGCCTCTATATATATAGGGTGGGCGCCATCCCCAGCCCCTCCCCAAGCCTAGGCGGCCAAAGGAGGAGGAGTGGGGCAAGGAACCCCTTCTAGAAGCTCCAAACTAGGGTTTCCTTGTTTGGCCGGGCCCTATGGGGCCTTTTTCCCCGCCCAATGCGCCCAGGAACTCCCTCATAGGCCCATGCCCCTCCCGACAGGTGGGACCACGTTTGCCCTTCCGAAGGTTCTAGAAGCCCGGATAATACCGATTAACCCGAACAATTCAACTCCAAAAACTGCATCGCCTTATATGAATCTTATTCTCCACCATTCTTAACCTCTCGTGATGTCCCGGATCCCATCCGAGACTCAATAAAAACTCATAAACCAATTATCCAATCTATCCTAGCGCCAAGACACGTTATGTGTGACCCTTCGGTTCGAGAATATGCGACATGATCTTCTATCAATAATCAACAATGGTCTGAAACCCATATTGACTCCTACACATTCATCGATGATCATATCGGATGAACCACGATGCCAGGATTCAATCAATCCCATATATATATTCCTTCGTCTCATGATATTTTACTTGCCCGAGATTTGATCATCGCACTGCCATACCTAGTTCAATCTCGCTCATAGCAAGTACTTTACTGCTCCGTAATCCGATATCACTTTGCGATTAACTCCTTAACAACATGCTTGCAAGCGTGTTGATATCGATTACCGGGCCCAAGTATATCTCTCCGACTTGGTAGGACAAATCCCATCTCGATACATACAACCCAATGATACTTTCCGATCACCGAGAGACACCTTTGTGATCACCCTCTCATAGGATGACGCTTGATGACCTCAAAGCTTTCTTCCGATACTGTGGAGTTGTATTATCTCATGGTCTAAGGAATAC
Organism: Avena longiglumis; assembly: GCA_030063025.1. Lineage (NCBI taxonomy): Eukaryota > Viridiplantae > Streptophyta > Magnoliopsida > Poales > Poaceae > Avena > Avena longiglumis. The sequence goes on along the minus strand of CP125973.1, from coordinate 87,127,631 downwards.
AATATTGACATAAGAAAAGCTTCGCAAAGATGAACACGATGACACGATCTAATTGCTTCGCTTAGTTTGGTCTCCATCATATCATTCTCCCAATGATATGATCTCATTATTAATTGACAACTCATGTCCATGGTTAGGAAACCTTAACCATCATTAATCAATGAGCTAGTCCATAGAGGCATACTAGGGACACGGTGTTGTTCACAAACCACACAAGTATTAAAGTTTCCGCTAATACAATTCTAGCATGGAATATAAACATTATCATGAACAAGAATTATAATAATAACATCTTTATTATTGCCTCGAGAGCATAATTCCAATACCTCCCACTTGCACTAGAGTCAATAATCTAGTTTACATTTGGCAATAATCTCACAACCATGGCAATCGAGGTGTTGATCATGTTTTACACGTGGAAGAGGTTTAGTCAATGGATCTCGACATTTAAATAACTCTTCACATCGTTAAGCATGTTAATGTCATTTCCAATAATCAATATGTCATCCACATATAGTACCGTAAATGTCACCGAGCTCCCACTCACTTTCTTGTAGATACAAGCTTCAGAAATTTGGAACAAATCCAAAGCTCTTGATCACTTGATCAAAACGAAGGTTCCAACTCCGAGATGCTTGCTTCACCATAAATGGAACGCCTAAGTTTGCACACTTTATCATAATCCTTAGGATCGACAAAACCTTCAGGTTGCATCATATACAACTCTTCATCAATGTTGCCATTGAGGAACGCAGTCTTGACATCCATCTGCCATATTTCATAATCATGAAACGCAGCAATTGCTAATAAAATCCGAATGGACTTAAACATTGCTACGGAGAGAAAGTCTCATCGTAGTCAACACCTTGAACTTGTCGAAAACCTTTCATAAGTCGTGCTTTATACGGTAACATTACCATCCACGACGCTTTCTTCTTGAAGATCCATTTGCACTCAACGGCCTTTCTACCGCTAGGAGGGTCCACCAAAGTCCATACTTGGTTTTCGCCATGGATCCCAATTCGATTTCATGGCTTCTAGCCATTTCTCGTAGTCCGGCTCATCATCGCCTCATAGTTCGTAGGTTCACTGCCTTCACCAACAAGACAAAGACAGGTTGCCGTATCACTCGTGAGGGCACGCCACCTTGTCGACCGCGACGCTTAGTAGCAAGATCGTCCAAGCTTCACGATCCTTGTCATCCTTCCTCCATTGTTGGTGCAGCGCACTGAACAATTTGTGTGCGCGCTTACTCTCCAATTCAAGAGAAGGTTCAACAACCTCGCCTAGCTCTACTTTCCTTCCACTCACTTATTTCGAGAGAAACTCCTTCAAGAAAGGAACCGCTTTGGCGATAAACACTTTGCCTTGGTTCTGATAGAAGGTATACCCAATAGTTTCCTTAGGTATCCTATGAAGACGATTCGCTTTGGGTTCGAGCTGTCCGCATCAACTTCGACGAAGCTTCATCCCCAAACTTTAAGAAACGACAACTTAGGTTTAGCACCAAACCACAGCTCATACGGTGTCGCCTCAACGGATTTAGATGGAGCCCTATTTAAAGTGAATGCAGTGGTTTCTAATGCATAACCCCAAAATGATAACGACAAATCAAGAAGAGACATCATCGATCGGACCATATCTAATAGGGTTCGATTCCCGCTGAGACACACCATTGCGCCTGTGGTGTTCCGGTATGGAGTTGTGAAACGATTCCACTTGCTTTAAGATGCGTGAGAAAATCATAACTCAAATATTCACCTCCAAGATCGGATCGTAGAAACTTAATCTTTCACATGATGGTTCTCCACTTCATTCAAATTCTTTAAACTTTTCAAATGTTTCAGATTTATGTTTCATTAAATAGATATACCCATATCTACTTAAGTCATCAGTAAAGTGAGAAAATAGCGATATCCACCGTGCGTCAAACACTCATCGGTCCGCATACATCGGATGTATGATTTCAACAAGTCCGCTGTTTCGCTCCATCATACCGAGAACGGGTTTTGATCATCTTGCCCATGAGGCATGGTTCATGTGTCAAATGATTCAAAATCAAGAGACTCCAAAAGTCCATCGTAATGGAGTTTCTTCATGCACTTTACACCAATATGACCTAGACGAAAGTGCCACAAATAAGTAGTATTATCACTATCTACTTTGCATCTCTTAGCCTCAATGTTATGGATGTGTGTTTCATCCCTTTCGAGATTTAGAAGAAATAAACCATTCACAATAGGTGCATGACTATAAAGATGTTACTCATATAAATAGAACAACCATTATTCTCCTATTTAAATGAATAACCGCCTTGCAATAAACAAGATCCGTAAATAATGTTCATGCTCAACACAGCACATAATAACATTTATTGAGGTTTAAAACTAATCCCGAAGGTAAAACTAAGGAGAGCATGCCGACGCCATCACATCAACTCTTGATCCGCTTCCAACGCCAAGATCGTCACCTCATCCTCGCAAGCCGTCCATCTATTCCATAGCTCTTGTTTCGAAGTTACAAATATTAGCAACCTAACCAAAGATCAAATACCCAGAACTACAACGAGGGCTAGTAAGGAAAACATCAATAACATGTATATCAAATATACCGTGATGGTGTCACCTTCTTGTCCGCTAAGTACTTTGGACAAATGCCAAAGGACCCTTGTCCTTGCAATAGAAGCACTCAAAGGTCCGACTTAGGACTAGACCGAGCTTCTTCTCGAGGGCAACGCGCTTGTCGCCGCCTTTCTTGAAGGGCTTCTTTGCACCCTTACCTTTCTTGAAGGTGGGGGCTTGGACCATCAACACATGATTATCCTTTTGATGTCCACCTCCGCAGCCTTCACCATGAAGAGCTCGGATCATATCAAGGAACCAATCTGATTGTGAGTCACTACAAAACTTTTGTAGCGGGAGGGAGTGATTGCAGAATCTGTCAATCTTGAGCTCCTCCGAATCTTGTAGTCCAGCTTGCTCACATTGAGTGTAGCCCGACATCTTAATGGCGTGCTCACTAACTAACTCCCTTCCTCCATCTTGCGCTTAAAGAACTTCAGAGATCTCATATCTCTTTAACGGCCCGAGTCAAACATGGTTTTCAGCCTCGAGAATCTCAAAGGGCTTTGATAGTCTTCAAAACGATTTTGAAGGTCCGATTGAAGGAATATGCCCGAGAGGCAATAATAAATTGTTTATTATGTGTATTCCAAGTATATGATAGATGTTTATTTTGCATGCTACAATTGTATTAATACGGAAACGTTAATACATGTGTGTTTAATAAACAAATGTAAAGTTCCTAGTTAAGCCTCTCTCATAAACTAGCTCGTTGATTAACAAGATGATCAAGGTTTCGATCATGGACATTGGATGTTGTTAATAACGGATCACAACATTAGTGTAATGATGTGATGAACATTCATCCAAGTATAGCATTACGATCAAAGTCATTGAGTTTATATTGCTATAACAACTTAAGTGATCCTAATCCTTAGACCATGAGATCATGTCAATCACTAACACCTAAGAGTTTCTTGATAACATCAAACGCCACACCGTAATGTGGTGATTATAAAGGTGGATTCGTAACTAATAAAGTGTTATGTTGAGGCTCATGGATCGAGAGTGAATTTGTTCATCCCGATGACGGATAGATATACTTCTCTCTCGGTGATATCACATTGATTAGCTTGCAAGCAAGTGATTTAATCACTAGAATGTTATATCACGGAACGAGAAAGAGTGCATGTCGCATCTAGATCAAACTAGGTATGGAGATACCGATGATCGAATCTCGGACATGTAATATATAGTGAGACAAAGGGATTAAGATATCAAGGCGTAAAAGGTTCCGACGATCACAAGAAAGTCATCGTTGAATGTGTGGGAGTCAAGATGGGTCTCGCATCCCGCTCGATTATTGATCCGAGAGGGTCTCATCATGTCCGCATAATTCACGAACCGAGGGTGACACACTTAAGAGACACTGATATCCAATTGAGCAAATGTTTCATGCCGAAGAATAAATAAGCGCAGAATTTATTTCACTAGATACCAAACAAAGTTTTCGGGTGAAATTGCATAAAGTGGTTATGCATGTGAAATAGAATTCTAGCAAGGGGTTATTTGTGAATGTTTGTCATTAAAGTAATTGACAAAATTCTGAATAAAATAAAAGAGTTTTATTTAATGAGAGTTTGCATTAAATTTGGTGGAAATTTAATGGGAATTTTGAGTGGACGTTTGAGTGGAGGGGATTTGGAGGAGTTTTGTGAGTGGAGTGTCCACCAACATGAAGAGGCGAGGGCAAGGGCCCCCATGCGCGCCACCCCTTGGGGTTCCCCTCCTATAAAAGGAGCCCTCCTCTCACTTCTCACCACACCTCCTCGTGAAGGATCTCTCTCCTCTAGAATTTATCCCCATGGTCTCGGATTAGCAGATACATGTTCCCTGTGGCTATTCGGCAAGAAAGAGTTGTGCTTCACGCATCGCCGAGCGAGGAGGCGAGGTTGCTCTGCGCTCTAACGGTGTGCGAGCACCGATGCGCCACGACGGCGCTAGGACTTCCTCTCGATCTTGAGATCGGCAAGAGATCGTTTACATCAACCACGAGTTGAACTCTGCTTTGTCGGTCTTCAATGGTATGTTCTCTACGGATATACATCCGCTGTTTGTATCTAGTATAAATAGATCTTGGTATATAGTTCACATCGAGGAAAATTTTGTTTTCTATGTTGCGAACCCTTCACCGATTCCATAGCAAACAACATGGTGCTCTTAATCACACCATAATCATCTTTGGCGATCGATAGACAACTTTCTCATCACCGTAGTAGCAAACAGGGCGCATCAGAATACCTCGATCAACCTATGCAAGTTTGAGCAAAATTCGCCAAAACCCGCATAGAAACGATTCAAAGGTGCTCACCAGCACTTTCGTATGGGTGGAAAACGGTAATAACATTACACAACCCCTCGATGGGACCCACGTATATATATATATAGCAACTTAAGGAGCCAAGAATACAGATATAATATACAAAGATCCAAATCACCGGAAGATGGAGCGCCCAGCACGGACAAGATGCAAATGGGGCAGAGCCTCAAGAATAACCAATGGCGCCCATAACCCCGCCCAGCCAAGCCGGAAGGGTAACCCCGCTAACGCGTCGATCTCAAAACCGCTTAACAAAAAGGCCGACAAAGGCAAAGCAAAACAAAGAAGGAGCGCCAAGATCGAGGCCAAGACATCATGAGGCTAGAATTGGTCCTCGCCACATAGGTATGGTGGATCAAGCACAAGATGCACTAAACAACCTATAGAGACTCGATACAACTGGCGGATATCAGAGAGGGGTGAGAGAGACCTATTCGGATCCAACCTGTGGCTATCACCAAACAAACCCATCCTGGCATTTCCCCCTCGAGACCAAACGAGGAAGTCAACCGAGGAACTCACACCGTTGGCGCTTATTTATTCGCTTATCGCTAAAGAACTACTAGTCGTTTAGATAATCATCCCGATAAAGTAAATGCAGGCACTTTAGTTGACCATTCTATAGTGGCAAGATTACTAATCGATTCGTATAGCATGAGATAAACCCAAAACCCAGCAGCTTGTTGGTACTTTTATTCAGCCATTCCTAGAAGTTGCAATACTTACTAGTCGATACAATTGTCGCAGTTTACAACCAAACAAGCAATTGTGGGCAATATTAATTAGCCATTCCTTTATAGTGAAGTCGATTACTAGTCATTATAAGTCAAATTTATAGCAAGAAACTTTAGTTATGCTTGTCTATGATTGAGATATCAGGTCCAAGTCGCCCATATCCGCGACACGGCTTTAAAGTTTTACCCTACGGGTGCACCAATAGCAACACACGCCGATCAACCTCGAAAAACCAAACAAAACCCAACGAGGCTTTCACGATCGAACAATCACAGGATTCGGGAATATTTCGGGGCCACCCTTAAGTAGAACTGCAAGCAAGCCCGAGACGGCCTCAAGGTTTGGGTAATACGTGAACGATCGAACCCAAAGTGGTCGGGCTTGTCGACACCGCTGAATCGTGTCCCGCCTAACAAGACAAGCAAAGCAGACTCGCACAATCGTAAATAAAGCAAAACATGGCATAAGTGTCAGATCGTAATAAAACCTCAAACTAGTTTCAGGCCCCAAGAAATAAGAATGAATCAAGCTCGCTCGTTGGGGTCCCATATACCCTTGATGATAGCGCGATAAATCAAGGAACAGTATCAAGTACTGGGTCTTACGGACACAAGTGGGCTGCTCGAAACCAAATATTATCTATCACCCACCGATGCCTCTCGCTATTCAATTTTAGTTGTTAAACGTAAATTAAAGTGACGATAAGTAAACTAGAATCATCTCCAACATCAACATGCATAATACATCAAGAATCGTGGTATATGGCTACACACATCCAAGACTTGAGCAAGCAACTGACGACGCTAAGTCCAACTATCTACCAAACAATGTAATAGGGTGTCCAAGGCAATATAGGGTCAAAGGATATCACGTACGGAAACTAAAGCATCGCAACACAGATAGCAATAGATCAACAAGAGGGAAGTAAATACTATAAAAGTAAGATAGGTAGAAAGGGGGAGATGCTCGCCTGAAACATTGTTGAAGGGTTCAACCGAAGAACGGGGCGAAGCTCACATCAACTCAACTACTTTTATCCGGCCAAGAAGCTAAAACACTAGCGTAAACACCGGATGCAATATTTAATACTACGGCAAAAGATCGGATGATGCATGTATGATGTATGGCATGGCAAAGGTGCAATCCAATTAGGTCAAGATTGCTTAACCGTCCTGCATTAGTTAAATGGTTCAAGTTATTTAGATACCCCGCATTTACATGTTGTTATAATAAGGCAAGATAAGATACCTGTCACATAAGTTTAAATGAGGCCAATATAAGGCTAGATTTGTCCGCATATGGGCCCCATATTTAATTATTAGTGAATC